>OY015312.1:94369755-94771263 GCA_955612985.1 Cheilosia scutellata
CTCATTTAACTGGTACCAGAAAGATACGGCATCTGGAAGATTGATCAACTTCCGTTCAAACCAAGCCAGGCATATCATCACCAACACGGCTTCCAACCTAGTCCATAAAATCCTTACATTAAGTGATGACAAGTTCCACCTTGCCAATGAACGCAAGATTACAAAAATTCTTAAAGACAACAACTACCCTGATCGTTTCATACGCAACATTATACATCGACATAAACACAAGGTTCCCCCGGAAGAAGGATCAGGTGAAGAGTTGCGCGTTTATAGAAGTGTGGTCTACGTTCCCAAACTTGCCGACAGCTTCAAACACATTATCAACAGGAGCTCCAAGGATGTTAGCATAGCTTTCAAATCCCACAAAACACTGGCATCATCGTTCTCCAAACTAAAACCCAAAATTGACCAACAAAAACGTACTGACGTAATATACAAGATCAACTGCATGGGTAACGCCACTGAAAGTTGTGACCTTTGTTACATCGGTACAACTAAACAGTTTTTATCCCAAAGAATGTCCAACCATCGGTCGGACATCAAATCAAAAAACGGTGGAAAAACGGCACTCGCAAACCACACCATCCAAGCGAACCACAACCCGGATTTTGACAACGCAACTGTGCTGCAGACGGAGAGACATACCTCAAAACGGTATACGCTCGAGACGCTACACATAATTAACAACAGAAATAACATGAACAGAAAACAGGACATCCAAAATATATCTGCTATATATAGCTCGCTTGTTGGTCCCAAAAATAAGTAATAGACTAAACTTCAATTGAAGTGTTTCATCTTAAATTAATAAGTTTTGTTTCATTTTCAATAATGTCATAGTCAAAGTTAATTGTTTTGCTCGTTGATTAATTTTTGTAAGTTTAATGTTCTTTTTCCATATTTATATTGTCAATAACCAATGTTTCCCAATAAAGAACCCCTGAAGAAGGCAGCAACCCCTGCCGAAACGTCGGGAAATCAAATGAAATAATCGAGTTTCATTCATCTACTTATGACCAAAAAAGCCGACGGAAAAATCTTCCAAACATTATCACATACATCAAATTGGTCAAGCACTTTAACAACAGTTTACCATTTGGTGTATAATTTGAGCTAATTATCAGTACATAATATACACCTCTGGAGTATATTATATTCTAGTAACCAGAACAATTTTTATACCACTAGCACAATTTATGTACCGAAAATTCGGTATAGTTTTTGTACAGCCGGTGTTAATTATATACGAAGACAGGGTATTATTTACACTGAATCGAAATTAAATGTACAAAAAATGCACTAAAAAGTGGTGTATTTTTTATATTGAAAATGCATATCACGGAAATGCAAAAAATACACCAAATATTTTGGTGTATTTTTGACTTTTGTGCTACTTGAGTAATTAAATCCTCTGGAATATCTGAAGTTGTACGGAATGGCCCGTGAAAAAGTTTCTTTGGTAATTCAGTATCCTCATTAGACACATATTCTCGAAAGAATTTAATTTAGTTTTAAATGGCTTTCCGCCGGAGACTTAGGTGTTACACTTGCGATGTTCCAAGGTTACCGCAAAATATGTCTCATATTGGAAATGATGAAGCAAAACAACAGATCGCTATAGCCCGGCGTGAAGCGCTTGATTTACCACATCGAAATATTTCCAATGATACGCGAGTTTGCTTCAACTGAAATAGACACTTTATGAGAGAGTTAGCCGCAGATCCAGAAGTCCATGTGAGACTCAATGTCATTCTTCAAAGAGGAAATAGGGCATGCTTTATTTGTGCTTTATATATGCACTTCGATATTTTCATTCCCGAAAATGTTAGGACTGTCCCCGCCATCTTGTCTTATACCTGGAGTTCGTTTTTTAACAGACGGTATTTATTGGGAAGACCGCAATTACAGTCACTTTTGCGTGCCCTGCAACGTGTCGGGCAACGCAAATTCAGATTGGAAAATATGGAAGATTTGAATGATTCAGAATTTGAATGCTTATTTCTAATCAAGAAGGCTCAATTTCAAGTTCTCTTTACCTATTGTGATCCTGTTCCCGATGAAAATGTGCACCGACACGTCAGTAGAAAGAATCTTATGACTTTCTAATGCAAAATGCGTCAAGGCCTATCTGATGAATTCTTAAAAGTTATTTTCAATTATTAGGTATAGTAGACAGTCAGTCAGTATGACGATAAGCGCGGTGCGTAGATCCTTAACTGCACGATTTGTTCAGAGAAATATAGTATTACAAACGATTACACGCGATGCCTTTATCAATGAACATATCACCCCATTTGCGAATGCTCTTTATAATCCCCAGTCTGAAGTCCCGCGAGCGATCTTGATTTCTGATACAATATATGCGTACATAGATAAATCAAGCAATCATCGTACTTTACGGCAATTATTTTCGAGGCACAAAAGCAGCCATCTACTTAAACCAACATTGATAGTAGGGACTGATGGCTATATCTTAGACATTTTCGGCCCCCATTTCTCAGATGCTGCAATTCTTCAAGATGCCCTCGCTGGTAGAACTGCATTGTCTGAGTGGATTCAAGAGGGCGATCTTTTTTTTTGTAGATAGCGGTTATAGAGATGTTTTACCTTTGTTGGAAAACTTAGACATGGTCTGCAAAATGCCAGCCTCATTGGAACGCAGTCAACGTCAATGGTCAATGGTCAATGGTCACATCTAGAGTATGTTCAAATTCTTTGCACATCAGTTTAATATTCAAAACGTAGAACACGCTGGTGACTATTACAGGATCCAGGTACCATAAAATATCGTCGTCTTTTAGAAATGGAAAATTCAACATCTGCAATGGCTAGAGAAATGCCAAAGCGAGCGCGGACTGCAAGCTCGGATAGATCTTGATAATATTTAAATAGACCACCACAATGGGAAAGATTGCAAGATCAAGTACCAGACTTTCCTCGGATTGATTTGGAAGATTTAAAAGCTCTCACGTTTGGTGTATACGAGGTGAGCTTAGCTCCAGGCTATATCCATCTGCAAATGCTCTTTTTAACATCAGATTCGTAATCAGTAGAGACCGGATTATATGCAATTGCATATTTTGCCCAGTATAAAGGGTAATGGCATATTCTAACTAAAATCTAGTGATGATGCATATTTTCGCCAAAAAATTGATCCGACTCCAACATTACAAAAAAAATATGAATTTTTCTCTCATACCAATGAGTATTCAAAAGCTCAAAACACAATGCTTGGTATTGACTGAATCTATTCAGTTACTAGGTAAATAAAATCCTTCAAATGAACTCCAAATTGCCAGCAGTATTCACATTTCACACGTGACACGTATGTAAACTTAAAGAAAGGTTTGAATAACATCCCAGGCTTTCAAGCCTTAGGGTAGTGTCAAATTATAGTTTTATTAATGGGACGGGTGAACTTTTGCCAACAACAAAAATTGCTAAAAAAATTGCACCCAAATCGAATGCTGCCCAGTGCCCAGTTACCGCAGTGGATGTGGAACTGTACTTTTCCACTTATAAAAATATTTGAAGTGACTTAATCTTTTACCCCTGAGCGATTGTTTACGTTTTCCAAAGTAACAATATGATGTTAAATAATTCTTAATTATAACAAGAATGTTATTCAACTATTTTATGCTGAACTAGCGGACCCCCTGCACACTTCATAGTGCAAAATAGAAAAATAAAAAAATCAATTGCAAATTCATTTAAATCAGTGACAAAAAGTTTTTGTTGTAATGCTCTGTACACTGTACATGTTTTGTTTTTCCAGGAATCGTATTGCCTACATAGTATTCTGTCTATCAGGACAATGCATATCAATGTTTTAAATTTTATAAACGTTGGCTCCCATGACTGTCGAAGAGAAGTGAATACTCCCAGGCCAACACCTAAGATTGTCCAAAAATTGTAACTCAATCGATTCGGTGATTTTCGAAATAAAGGATTTTGAATGTTTTTTTTTTGTATGGGAGGTGCCACGCCCCTTTGTCCAATTTTGACCAATCTTCACAGGAATACTCCTGGGCCGATACCTAAGATTGTATGTAAATTTGAACTCAATCGATTTGCTGGTTTTCGAGATATAAGATTTTGAATGTATTTTTTGTATGGGAGGTGCCACGCCCCTTTGTCTAATTTTGACCAATCTTCACGGGAATACTCCTGGGCCGATACCTAAGATTGTATGTAAATTTGAACTCAATCGATTCAGTGGTTTTCGAGATATAGGATTTTGAATGTTTTTTTTGTATGGGAGGTGCCACGCCCCTTTGTCCAATTTTGACCAATCTTCACGGGAATACTCCTGGGCCGATACCTAAGATTGTATGTAAATTTGAACTCAATCGATTTGCTGGTTTTCGAGATATAAGATTTTGAATGTATTTTTTGTATGGGAGGTGCCACGCCCCTTTGTCCAATTTTGACCAATCTTCACAGGAATACTCCTGGGCCGATACCTAAGATTGTATGTAAATTTGAACTCAATCGATTCAGTGGTTTTCGAGATATAAGATTTTGAATGTTTTTTTTGTATGGGAGGTGCCACTCCCCTTTGTCCAATTTTAACCAATCTTCACAGGAATACTCCTGGGGCAATACCTAAGATTGTATGTAAATTTTAACTCAATCGATTTGCTGGTTTTCGAGATATGAGATTTTGAATGTTTTTTTTTGTATGGGAGGTGCCACGCCCCTTTGTCCAATTTTGACCAATCTTTACGGGAATACTCCTGGGCCGATACCTAAGATTGTCTGTAAATTTGAACTCAATCGATTTGCTGGTTTTCGAGATATACGATTTTGAATGTTTTTTTTGTATGGGAGGTGCCACGCTCCTTTGTCCAATTTTGACCAATCTTCACAGGAATACTCCTGGGCCGATACCTAAGATTGTATGTAAATTTGAACTCAATCGATTTGCTGGTTTTCGAGATATGAGATTTTGAATGTTTTTTTTGTATGGGAGGTGCCACGCCCCTTTGTCCAATTTTGACCAATCTTCACAGGAATACTCCTGGGCCGATACCTAAGATTGTATGTAAATTTGAACTCAATCGATTTGCTGGTTTTCGAGATATAAGATTTTGAATGTTTTTCTTGTATGGGAGGTGCCACGCCCCTTTGTCCAATTTTGACCAATCTTCACAGGAATACTCCAGGGCCGATACCTAAGATTGTACGTAAATTTGAATTCAATCGATTCAGTGATTTTCGAGGAATAAGATTTTGAATGCAATTTTTGTATGGGAGCTGCCACGCCCCTATAACTCATGAACCAATACACCTACAAAGACCGTATGAACTTATAAACCATGGTATCAACGTCACCTTTCATGGGAAATTTCCAGAATCAAAATCGGTTCACGCATTACAAAGAACATTATCGACAAACACAATTGACCATGATTTTTATATATATAGAAGAAAGATTTGAAATAGAAAACCATATAAACCAAAATAAAAATACAATTTTTTTATTACTTAATGTTGCATATTTTGGCACATTTTATGCATATTTCTATCATTTTTCATGCATATTTGCATGCATATTTAATGCTTTTTATGTTGCATATAATCCGGTCTCTAGTAATCAGCGACCCGAAAAACCCCAGTAGAAAGCTAGCAAAGTCGCGTTGATTGGATAATAGCTCCATACTTTGAGTGAAAAAAATCCTGGAAAATCTACTTTTTACCCCCGATATCTTGAAAACTGAACATTTGATCAGGAGCTCGAAAGGAATAACATAGGTATATCGATTTCAGCGAATTTCACCGAGGGCGGTTTCTCATACAAAATGTTCGGGGTCCTTTAGTGTGGGCATTAGACACGAATTATTGATAAAGGTTGTGTTAAGGTTACCCAGCAGTTACGTCAAAATCTTGATTGCTATCTGACGTCTATGAGCGGGAAGTGCAAATTTGTTTATTAATACGGGGTTAGAGTTTGTATTTAAATTGAAGAATGACGAGAATGAATGAGATATCTGCATAGCTAACAATTTTAAAATATTTATTAATCAAGCATCTGTCTGTGATTCCTTCATATTTGATCTCAAAAATACTAATTATAGTCATATAATATATCTTATACCTGCATATGGTCCTTATCTCTCATTAGAAATCTTTGACATTCGCTTAAAATTCTACGACGCACGTTATTAATTGTGTATACGGTAATTCTAAATACATATGATAAGTTCGCTTTAAAAATAAGGTAAACTTATGTCATTGGCACGACGAACACGTAACCTAAAAACGAGCTTATGTGTGTCCAATGATGACTAGTTTTTGTAAAGAGTGTTAAAGTCTGAGTTGAAAACAGCCTCTCTACCATGCGTACCTTGTGTTTTTAAATGAAATAAAAAACAATCTCGAACGGATACAATTATTTTGTAAATCTGTCTTCTAAATAAAACAGAGTGGCATGCCTTACGTATGACCACGCATCAGACGAGAAAGGATCCCCCGATTTAAGTTATCTTTTTTTTTTGTTCTTAGGGCGTGAAAATTGGAAAATATTTAAGGACAATTGTATAGGGAAATTACTTTCTTTTCATTTTAACGTACCTAATAATATGTACAGTGAAAATAATTGCGAGAGCTCCAAATTTGGAAAATTTGTAATCGAAAAATCGTTGGTCCAACACATTAACTTTGCCAGCCAGGTAGTTCGAACAAATGTTCCGTTTTTGACTTTCCAGCAAAAGAACGTTTGTTTACGATACTTTGACGAATGCGATTGACGACCGAAACGAAGGCATTTTCTTCATCAATTCGCCTGGCGGAACTGGCAATCCTTCCTTATTTCATTACTATTAATGGCTTCGGTTCGTTCGGGTTCAGAAATTGACCTAGCGGTTGCGCCTAATCTAGGATTGCAGCCACATTGTTGGAAGGGGATCGAACTTTTCCTTCTGCGCAAAGCTGCTGGTGAATTTCCAACTGACTGACGTACCAACTGAGGAGTCCAGCCAGATCCCGATGAGATGACCTTACTTTTATTTTTCATAAGAACTATGCGTTTGTACCTATGCGACATCTTTGTTTCCATTTATGTTTGGAAAATTTCTTTTAGAATTACTGTCGACCAATTTTGACAGTTCTCTTTTTTCTGCCGCGTTGAGTAGTGCCGTGGTTTGGTTAGTTTTGTTAGTTTTGTATGTCGCTATGTTTAGCGTACCTTGTGTGCTTGTTTTTAATGTATTCGAGTACATACCTACCTAGTTTCTGCAAACACACACTTTCTTCATTTCGGATACCAGAGGGCTAGCTTTGTTTGAATTGGGGCGCAACATTACTCTTCTACGGCTATTGGATAATACATATAGTTAAAATTAAATGTGATGTACAAATAATTACTATATTTATCCAAATACAGCATGAACACGTGTTTAGCGCTGCTGGCGATGAAATTCATTATCCAATGTGATAAATGATAATACTTCCTTTAGAACATATACGTAGGCCTCACTATGAGGAAGCAACCATGATGCTTATTAACATTCATCCTCTTTACTTGTACAAAAGTTTTCTCACTTAATATTCACCTTGCTAACAATCAACAACATTCGTAGCCAGTAGTGCGCAAGGTGAAACGAGAAAACAATGATTCCCCGCCGAAATCCTTTCTTAGGTTCGTTCAGGAACGAAGAAGAGCAAATACTCACCTCGAAACTTTTTAATTAGGCCCAAAGACAACGAAAAGGCACAAGAACAGCAATAAAATCTGCAGAGAAACATCGCAGAGCAACAAAAACTTCATACACACAGATGTTTTGTTGTCCCAAATTAAGATACACTCCAACGGCGCAGGGATACCGAAAGAACAAAAAGAAGTTTCACCCGTACCATTATCAACGTAATTATATCCGTTTTCGTATATGCCTGGTGGTTTTCTATGCCCAAAAGCATCAGCATCAAATCCAACAAAACTAAGCGATGAAACGCGGAGCAATAGGGAAGAGGGGGCCTAACGATAATTTTTGGGTTAATTAAAGTTTCCTCTGAGAATGTTTATGTGAGAGAGGCATTGGAATAGTAATTGCTGACGCTTGAGCACATCCTGACCGAAATAGTTCTTGTTGTTGTTTTATTGCTTGCCTTTATGTTTTGTCGAAAAGTTAAGTGACGGGCCAAGACCCGCAAAAATCAGGAAGATAACTCCCATTCGAGCTTTAATGTACTCAAGAAATGTGGAACAACGCAAGTAAGGAATGTAGGTATTTATGGAGTAGATTCAAGGAGCTGATTGTTTGACTATAGGGTATTAATAGATAAGTAGCCAATTAAACTTGAAAACTAGGCAGTGAAATTAAAGCAGTCAGACTAGGCGAATATTATATTTCTTTCGAAATAATTTGATTCAATCTTGTTATTAATTCAGCTAAATTTCAATTCTGGTTAAGATTTGAAAGTAGCATTTAAAGATGTCACACTCTGTGAGAAAAATTCATCAACTGTAGCAGAAATTAATTTGAACCACCAAGCCCTCCATCCCGAGAAAATTGTGCAAGAGTCACTGTAAATTCGCGAATAAAATGGGCAGAGACACTTTTCCAATATCACAATATCATGGTTCTCAAATGTAAGTTACCTATTTTGAGCAATAATTTGTCAATGATTCAGTTGTGAATGTTGTAGGCCCAACAGGAATGCCGTCTCTAAGCTCTATAAATGGACCAACAAAATGTGGCCTGGGGGATAATACCCAAAAAACTGAATGGAGTGGGCAGATGTGTTTCTTTAAAGATTTAAACTGCACGGCCTCCTTTCGCCTTCCTAATGACAAACTCCAGTGCTTGAAAAAGTTAAAACAAAATTAAGTTCCAAGGTCAATTGGCAAGTTCGCATTTCAACGCATTTTTGCTTTTAAAAGTTGTTCTCGCTTTTACTTGATATCGGTCAATCAGATTCAAAATTCATCGAACCATGAAGATAGGTACAAAGTTTAAAAGAATTTTAATAGCTTTCAAGCTGATTGCTGTGTACACATTATTTACAGAAAGCCAAAACTCATCCACATTTTTTCGACGATTATTGAATGGTAAAACATATCGTTTCTCAAATCAATTAGGGGTTTTTTCTGTTGTTGCAAAATTTTGTCTTTTTCAAATTACAAATTGGTTGATTAACCACTCATATTCGTCAACTGAAAGCGAAGAAAAGTAGCTTTTAAGTGAGGTTTGAAGCTCGTTAATGGTGCTAATAATAATTTCATCTGTAAACCAAAATCACCTCTGCTTTTCGGTATATATGAATAGTTTTAAAACTATACTTTGATATCCAAATTGACCAATTGGGTGGCTTGGTTCATAACAATAAACATATCTGAATTCTGGAATTAAGAATTTGGTAACGTGAGATTCTCTGTGAATCATGCAGTAGACGCTTTTAATATTTCTTGCCGCACAAGTGTTACAATACCTCTTTTTCCAACATTGATGGACACTCGAACAACAAATTGTTTACTCGTGAATATGAAGGAACAAAAAATATATAAGTTATGTAAGTCTCAGATTCGGAAATAAAATAATCAAGAGAATAAACGATAGTCGCAGCTCGCAACCCAAAAAAGTATGATTAGGTACAAAATGTCTTACTGCACCCCATTTTAAGCGTGTTAATGTTATTATTATTTTTCAAAAACGTACGCGGCATACATTTTGCCGCAATGTCAAGCGGCACGGAACGCTTCGGGAATATTGAGGACAGCTGCGATGATGATTTTTGTCTTTAATTTTTAAAAATTTCTGTTCGGTTAATAAAATAACTCATTTTTGTTTTTATAAAGTTCCTTCAGTCATTTGTAAAATATTTCATAGTACCTAATTTAAAAATTAGAGTTTGCTTATTTTAAGTCGTTTTTGTTTTTTAATTAACAAAAATAAAGTTAATTTATTGGAGACTAGTTTGCGAAATAAATTAGTTTATAAAATCAAAAACAAAAAAAAAATAAATAAAAAAATTAAACAAAAATTAAATTAAACAAAAAGAAAATCAACAATTCAAATCAATTTAATAAATACTAAATAGTTAATAATATTTGCCAGCCCCTTTAGTATACTGAAGATAGTCACAAAATTGGACGAATTAGAGAAGAGCCAAGTTGGCAGAACAGTGCAAAGTTCGAACTTTTGGTGAACGATCAAGATGTAACCATTATAAAATTACAGATTCAAGAAGAGTGCATTTTTATCAAATATCTGTACGAAGCTACTGAAAAGGTAATTTAGTTAGAGATGTTTATTTTAAGTTTAGAAACTTAACCGAAATTGTGTAACATCGTCACATCGGTTCGCGAACGCCTCGGCTTCAAGAGTATTTCGCCACCACAATTTGGTTACACCTGGGTGCCACCAGGTATAATAACATCGTCAAAGGTCCAGCGTTAGGGATAAGATCCCTCAGGAGAAAGTTCCAAAACTCAGTTCAAACGGTAATATGTAAGAACCTTGAATATTTACGTCTCTGTAATTATTCAATCAGCTTATTTACGGGTTTAGTTTGTCCATTTGTATTGGCGCTATTCTACGATACCCAGAGGCCCAGAGCTTAGCTTCAATGAGGGCCGAGGCCTGTGCTAATGTCTCTAATACATACATACATACATACAACAAAAATAAAGTTAATTTATTTTATTAAAAAAATACAATTAGCAATTACAAATACTGCCGTTCAAAATTGCCCCAGCCTAGTTCAAAACTGTCCCATATGGGAGGGTACCTTTGCACATATGGACCTACTTCGTTTTTAAAGAAAAATAAATTATACGCCCTTACTAAAATTACGTACATAGTTATTAGTCCATATCAACGTTTATTTCCATTTCTTAAATTGAGAATACTTTACTGTCCAATAATTTAAACGCATAGGATTTTATGAGACCTCAAAGCAAAATGTGTTCAAATGTGCCTTACTCTCCCCTAGGTACTAAAAAGAAAAAAAGATGAATTTAAATTAATTTAAATTGGTTAAAACATGTGCTAAGTTACATAAATTTGTTGAGATATGTGTTGTTTTTGAAGTAGTGGTCAGGAGGGATTCATGAATAAAATAATAGCTAACACCCCATAATATCCTTCATTTTCATATTAGCATATTATTGCACAAAGCAAAACTCAAACGATAACGAACTATCTACCACACTAAAAACACCCTACTAAACAGATAGTTTTTATACCCTCCACAGGAAGGTATATTCACTTTGTCATTTTTTGTAACGCCAAGAAGGATTCACCGGAGACCCTATAAGGTATATATGTATATTCTGAATCAGGATCACATTCTTAATCGATTTAGCCATGTCCGTCTGTCTGTCTGTCTGTCCGTCTGCCTGCTGAAAACACGATAGCGTCCAAACGAATCAACCTAGGTGAATGAAATTTTGTGAGAGCACTTCTTTTTACCGTCAGGTTGGTATTGAAAATGGGCTATGTCGGTCATGTAGTTCTGGTACCTCCCATACAAAACCACTATTAGACCCATGTGTCTCTCTGTCTGTTGAAAGCACGGTAGCGTCCAAACGAATCGATCTAGGCGAATGCAATTTTGTGAGGGGACTTCTTTTTACCGTCGTCAGGTTGGTATTGAAAATTGTCTATGTCGGTCAATAGTTCTGGTAGCTCCTATACCAAACCAATATGGCATGGCAAACCTTTTGCATGACTTTTATGCAGTGGAGGGTATCAAAGCATCGGCCAAGCCGATCCTTCGGTGATACATTCATTCCAGCTGAATTCACAATAGCGATCTTGCGCTGTTTGATTCAATATCTTAGTGGTTGCTTAGGTTCGCGTTTGCCAACCCCAACCAGACTTAAACAGGATAATTTTTCAAAAACAATACCTAGAAATGGAAGGATAAATAACTCACGACCCCCATACTAATTTCGAGTGAACTTTCGCGCAGAAAGGGTGAGCTAACCGAACACAGGTAGTTGGAAGTTATCTATCGTTTACAATATTATTTTCTTTTAGTAATGGCTTGTTTTGCCATATTTAATTAGGATGGGTACGGGCCCTTTCGATGACTTCTCATTTTGAGTCGACGAGGACAAGACGTCCTTTTTGTGTTTAAAAGCCTCAGCGAAAGGGTAGAATTTTTTCGGCGATAATTTTGATGTCAGTCACATGTCCCTTGTTTTTATCCATATATTGGGGACCGTCCCTCCGTCCGCCCGTCCGCCCATTGAGAGATTCCCGAACGTCCGTCGGAGCGAAGGAAGAAAATGGTTCAAAAGGCCAAAAATTGAAATGGGCCAGGAACAGGAGGGATGGAAGGATGAAAGGTTTTTTGCGCAAATTTTAACGCAACAATACCTACTTATTTTCTTCTGCCACGTTAATTTTAATAGCTAATGGTAGCGATTTAGCGATACCAAAAATACATCTTATTTTGGTTCCGAAACATGGTAAGCTATATAGCTTCTTCGACAATCTCGGCTAACTCGCCAATATAATAAGCAACTAGGTATACCTTCACCTATTTATCAAATTTTGAAGCTTTCTTGTTACCTATTTCGTTTTCATAGCATAAGAACTGTTAAGTACATTTTTTAGGCTGCAGGAAATAACGCCCCAATGAAATAAGGCCCCAAAAGCGAAAATGAAAATAGGCCGCAAATTTGGGGTGTTATTTCAGAATGAAATAATACCCCAATTTCAAATATGAAATAAGGCCCCACTGAGATGAAATAAGGCAGAGGGGTTGCAGGGGGCAGCATGCCCCCCATACGTTTTCGTTTTTCGTTTGGGGTCTTATTTCATTTCTTCTTTTGGGGCCTTATTTCAGAATGAAATACATAATACCCTAATTTTCATTAGGAAATAAGGCCCCGAAAAAGGAAATAACACCCCAAATTGTAATAAAAATCGTTGTTGTTGTTTCCTGTATAATTTTTTTGGGCCTTATATCATTGGGGCCTTATTTCACAGAGTCCATTTTTTTTATTTAGCAGTTGGTTTATCTGCAGTTTCCAGAAAGTTTGAACTCATATTTTTCTATGAGTTTGATTTGTTTCCTCCGATGTCCTCTGTATTGTAATTTTGACTCCCGACGCGACAGCTGCTCTCAAAACACGTGTCCACTTGTGAGTGAGTCCCAAAAAGTTCGATTTTCTAGAGTTAAGCTCTCCAGGAGATACTTTCAAGACTGTGTCCACTTGAGCGTTTCCTCCCGGAAGTTGCCTGGGAACGTAAAATGTGCTCCATAGCCATACTGACGCACTAATGAACTGTTTACCAGGACGAGAATTGAATTGAATTTCAACAGAACTACCTTATTACTCTCTTGAAAACCCGTCATTGAAATTTAATATGCCCTGTTGAAAACTTATATAAAATAAACTTCTTTCAAAGACACGTCGAGTATGTGTTTGCTTTCGTCCTTGCTGAGCTCTTTGGCCTTTAACGGATGTGATGTCATTACAACAGAAAGTATTGACAAAAAAAGGAAAAACACGCAAAACAAAAGCAATACGTTAAAGAAAGTTCTTGGCTGTAGGTACTAGGTAGGTATAGGTTAGGTATAGGTACCCATATCTTAGTTGTTTATGTCTTGAACTTATTTTTTATTTTTTTGTGTTTACACGCCTCCCGAACATAACCGTATTACATGGTAGGTAAACACACACTTTTCAATGAAGGTATACAACTCAGTAACCAAGGATCCCAGAAAACTTGCGACGAGAAAAACATACAGTTAAAACTAGCAGAAAACAGAATTGTTTTTATCGCCCATTTTACTGCGCGAGGGGGTAGATATACACCATAAACATCCTTTGAAGAACTAACCCTTAGAAGTGATGTGGAAGATCTTACAAATGAATTCAGGTATTAACTGTGACTTTGTCGACAGCGACACAAACAATTTTAATAAAATTTGCTGTAAAATCGTAACACTCTTTCGGATAAGGTAATCAAACTTTAATTGAGTACTTTTGTTTGATGTTAAGAGGTTTTTAAAAGGCTTGTTCTTCCGAGTAATCAATTTCTGGAATTTAATGGGAGTTTTATGTCAATTTGTTAAGTTATCCACATTAAATGTGTATTAACTTTTGTTGACAACATAAAATCTGCCGTTTCAGTGTGGTTTACTAAACAGCATTGAGACTTAGGGATTTTATATTTCCATCATAAAGTGTTAAGAGGACCAAGGTGTTTTGGGTGGTGTATCACATTTTGGTTAATCCTGTGAGTTTTGCCACCAAATTCCGATTATTTGAATTTTGGTTGACTCGACGTACATTGGGAAAGGCGGTGTGTAGTTCCGGGTTTTGTACACAAAATCGACGAATCCGATAGAACGTCATAATAATCTTGAGTTGTTATACGAGATACAGATTGGCACAGCAATATTAACAGCAAAATTGAGAGACACAGTGCACTTTTTAGAACAATGACTTATGACACAATTATCACAGCAACATCGATATCAAATCAATATCATCGATACCAGCAGAGAATTTTTGCACCTCTTCGGGCCATTTCAAGTTTTTTTCATTCTTACTTCCAATTTTCCATTTTTTGTACCCAAAAGTTTGACAGCTCTTTTAATGCACAAGAATTTAGTTTATTTTTTATTCGTCATCTAAACAGTTATCGCTTTTGAATGGAGCGAATCGCTTTTGGAAATACAAAAATATAAATCCGCAATAAAAAGCGATCCGCCTGGCTTTTGGTAATAAGCCGTCTGTTTCTTAGGGGTTACTTAGCCTCGTTTGACCAACTCATCCGCTTTTTCGATTCCATTTAAAGGGAGTTAAAATAGTGTAATTGTGATTTGGCGTCAATGCTGGGTATAAGGGCATTTATAGTTGATTAACTGTCGGTGAATATAATGGACGTGAACGCCTTTGATGTTAGTTTTTTATTTTTTGGATATGGTTGGCGTTGGAGCATTCTTGAATGGCGTGGAGCGCTGCTTGGTATTCCGAACGGCTTTTTTCACACAGGTTTGGTCCGTGAATATTAGCTTCCACACCCGATTCCATTGTGGAACCATCCCCTGAATACCACTTTATTCCGTTTTGGCAATTGCTTGCTCATGATTATCTGTATATAGTATATGTAATGTATACTAGAGAGGTGTTAGTCCTATTATGACCTCTTTATAGCAGCTGTCGTCACGCATGGCTCCGGATAGATCCAGTCATTTAAGTACCTTTTAAAGATTTATGATGGTAGTCTTTTAGTTTGCATTAGTCACCCTACTACAGCGCCTTAATATTATAATGGGACTACAGAGTATAGAGAATACAAACGTTGTTGCCTAGAATTTTTGTCGTAGAGCTGAAATGTCCTGTATTGAATTGTAGGTAGGTGGGTAGGTTGATGAGTGTGAGTAACTCCTTGTGAACCCGAAGGGGTAAGGGCTTTTTTCTAGTTGTTCCTTACTGCTAGTTGGTGAATAGGGTCTGCGACCATCGTAAGCCTGGAGAGATTGTAAAATGAGACTTCAGATAGTAGATTCTTAATGTTCTGCTTATCAAGCGGCAGACACCGATTTTCTATCATTTTTTAGGTTTTTGTTATTTTGTCCACCTCCCTTGATATATCACATACACATAGTAAAGCTATTGTAAGTTGTCATTAGGATATAGGATCTCATCTTGAATTCGACTCGTTTCCTAAGGTTATAGAGAGTAAAGGCTTGATCCATTTTTTTTGTCCCTTGCAGACCCATTTTTTGTTCATAATCATCAGCTCGTTTATGGCCTTGTGATCAGGGACCCGGCAGAGATTGGAAAGTCATTCGGTTTCGGTTACCATTCATATGCATGAAGGTTATGTTTAGATTTCGCTATAGAGACAACAAACAGCATTGTGTTGTGAGATCATGACGTTATCTAGAACGACTAAAATCTAGAATGGTCAAAATCTCGAAAATGAATTTGATAAATCTCGAATGCAAAAATCTCGAAAACAACCAGATTTTGAGAAAACCTTTTACATCCAATGCGATGCTTATACCCAAGGAGTTGGAGGTGCGCTTGTTCAGCTTGATGATGAGGGAAATGAAAGGCCAGTTGCATTTATGTCTAAAAAGTTAAATTCGGCTCAAAAAAAGTATTCGGTTACGGAACTCGAGTGTTTAGCTGCAGTGCTCAGCATACAGAAATTCAGGCCTTACGTAGACGGAACTCCTTTCGTGGTGGTGACCGACCATGCCAGCCTTAAATGGTTAATGTCTCAGAAGGACCTTCACGGCAGACTTGCTCGTTGGGCACTAAAGTTACAGCCATATGACATAGAGATTGTTCACCGAAGTGGGAAGTTAAATGTAGTTCCAGACGCTTTGTCTCGTGTCGAGATGGAAGAGTTAAAGGTAGTGGAGAGTGATTTAGCTTTAGAGATAGATTTTCAGTCTGATCCATTTTCTGATGCTGAATATGTAGACTTGCTGAAGTTGGTGGAGAAATCACCGTCGAAATTTCCAGACCTAAGAGTTTCGGATTCAAATTTGTTCAAGCGCATTCACTTTCGTAATGCTGATGTTGTGGCGGAGCAAGAATGTTGGCGACTCTGGGTTCCCAAACCTATAAGACATGTCTTAATTGAAAAGCTTCACTGTCCACCAAATTCAGCGCATCCTGGGGTAAACAAATTAGTCGAAAAGTTAAAGCGTCTCTATTACTGGCCAAGTATGGTGACAGATGTGAGTGCATACGTGGTTGGATGTGAGACATGTAAGGTTTCAAAGACGTCGAATCATATTCTAAGGCCACCTATGCAGATAAGAATTCCATCTTTACGACCGTGGCAGGAGCTGCATACTGACTTTGTTGGACCTTTTCCAATGTCAAAACAGGGTAATATTCATGCTTTGGTTATTTTGGATAACTTCTCCAAGTACCTCATTATTAGACCGCTACGAAAAGCAAAAACTCAGCATGTCATACAAACATTGCAGGAAAATGTGTTTGACCTTTTTGGAGTGCCAGAGAACATACTCTCCGATAACGGGTCTCAATTCGTGTCTAAAGAGTTTAAGAGATTCTTATCTGAAAACGGTATTAGACAATTGCTGACTGCCTCTTACTCACCCCAAGCTAACGCTGCTGAACGCGCAAATAAAACTATATTCACGGCTGTTAGACTCTACATCGATAATAACCATCGTGATAAGCATTTGGGCCAGATAGCTGCAGCTTTGAGAAATGTTTCACACGACTCCACGGGATTCAGCCCTTTTTACGTACTCTTTGGTTTCCATATGGTAACACATGGTTCGCAATACAATGTTCTCAGAAAGCTTGAATGCCTTTCTGGATATTCCGAAGAGATTTCACCTACAGTACAGGGTTCCCAGGTCTTAAGAAAAAAATCCCCTTTTCTTAACACCAAAATGACTTTTTTTCCCCTTTGAAAAACAAAAAAATCCCTTTTCTGTCCCCGAAGAAAAATATCTTTGCGTAGCCAGCTTTTGAACTCGGGCAATGCTTCCAACTGCGTGAGATATATTTTAATTTTTATACCCGGTACCACACTGTGGTGAGGGTATATTCACTTTGTCATTCCATTTGTAACGCCCATAAGGAGGCGTTGTAGGTATGACAAACTAAATATATTATTCATCAGCATCACTTTCTTAGACGATCTAGCGATGTCCGTCTGAATGTCCGCACGATTACGGCCGTAATTTAAGAGCTATCGACTTGAAATTTGGTACGTAAGCTTTTATCCACCAAACTGAGGCTAAGTTCGAAGATGAGCAAGATCGGATGAAAACTGCTACTACCTCCCATACAAAAATATCAGATTTACATAGCTTTTTATGTTAAAAATTAAATTTAAATAGCTACAGTAAAGTTAGCAAGTTTAAACTTGGCACATATTGTTTTAATAATATTTAAAATTTTTTGACAAAAATGAGCTTGGTCGAATAAAAACTACCCTACCTCCCATACAAATATATAATTTTTTAATACTAAAATATTTTTTTATTTTACAATAATATAGTACCGGGTATTTGAGCTTCGGCATAGTCGACGATAATTGTCTTACTGGTTTTTTTTTTGGTTCTTCCTTCATTTCAAAATCCTAAATAAAATGAGAATTATTTTCACTTATTCATTAAGTTGTGCCGCCGTTTTCTAGAAAAGCGCGTAATATTTTGAATCTAGACATAGTGCAAGGACTTACTATGTGATGGTCCACCCATGCGCTATGGTTTCGAAAAAGAACCTTAATGCGTCATATCATGCCCATGCGAGAATTATCTATTTCTGAAAGTGGATTTTTGGTCCATTTTCTGTATGATCTACCTATCTCCTTTCTATACTCACTCAAAATCTACCTGTCTCTGACACGACGTTCATGGTAAGGAGTGTATGGCCAGGCCATGGTATGTAACAGTTTAATGAAATGTCAAAAGAATGAATGCATTCAGAAACCAAACAAAAGAAGTGAGATATTGCATGGGCACGTTTCTTGAGCATGGTTGTTTTTGTACATTTATTCATTCTAAAAAATTTGCTTACAAACTGGTTTTGATAGGATTTTAAGATTTTTCCCCTTTTTGGATTTATTTCCCCGTTTTTATCCCTGTCCCCTTTTTTTCCCCTTTCGTCTTAAAAAATCGGCAAAAATGGCGATTTTCCCCTCAACCTGGGAACACTGCTACAGTAGATCGATTGGTTAAGATAAGGGAGAAAGTGTTTGATGCTCTACGACGAGCACAGCAAAGACACGCTCATGGATATAATCTGAGAACTAGAGATGTAATCTTTTCTGTAGGTCAAACAGTTTACAAGCGAAACTTTATTCATAGTGATGCAGGGAAATATTTCAGCGCAAAACTAGCCCCAAAGTTCGTCAAGCGTCGCGTAAAAGAAAAGATTAGCGATTGCAGGTACATTTTGGAAAATTTTAGAGGCAAACTTTTAGGTGTCACACACGCCAAGGACATCACTGTTTAAGAGCCCGGCTATAGAGCATGAGATCATTGTGTGGGCCTTCCCCGCGTTGAGCACATGAACGAGTATTAGCCAGATTCCAAATGCAACACTTTGCCAGCAGCAGTCCTTGCACTTGTTTTGAAAAATCTAGCTAATCACGTACTAAACTAATTCAATTTGCACATCTCTACTAGTACCGAAGAATCTAGTACAAATTGATCCTTCGATAGTGGCTGCACTGAATTTTATTCTAGCACACTCCTCTTTCCTTTTTGCGAGCTAGGTGATCATCTATTTCCTTTCAGAGAAATCTGCCATTTCATTATCAGTTCTGAAGGCATAAGCATACATGCACTTCGTATAAATTAAGTGCTCTAGTATAAAAAGTTTTTATTTAAGTGATCTTACTTTTAATACCGGATCTTTAAAAATAAGAATAATTTCTTTAAGTAAGGTAAGAAAGTCAGTGCTTTTATTATAATTTTGTTGGGATTAATTAGAGTTTTCTCTTAAAGAGAGCTTAGATTAAGTGAGACATAGTCTACTTATCTACCCGCATTATACTGCCTGAAGATACATAACTACAACATTGAAATAAAACGAGGCATGCAACACAGCACAAGCTACACAAAATCGTATAAAACAACACACAAAACAAGCTAAAAGTCATCTACAAAGCTACACAAACACGCATACTTGAAACACATAAAGCGAAAACACATGTTATCACAGCACACGAATATCACAGATCTTATAAGTATAATTGGGTATATTTATCTAAATAACACTACATATCAAACTATAAACCTATAAAAACTATATACTACGTCTAACTACAAAAAAATTCTAAGCTAATATCACAGTCATTATTGAGTTCCAGGGAAGCATCACTTCCAACCCACAACTCCATATATAAAAAACCTATAAGTGTTAGTACATAAAAATTGTATTCTGTCGTCCTAAGTTAAGAACTATGTATTTGAGTTTGAATTTAAGTAGTAAATACATAATCATGAATTGTTAAACCTATATTTTCTTTTGGGTCAATTCTCCTTTCTTCTCCACAACGGCGGTAACTCTCACGTTCTCATTGGAACTTAGTTCTTCCCACCCCCAGCCCTGAGCAAGACGGAAGAAAAGAACAAAAGAGAGCAAACAAGAACTAAGTTTCGTTAAAATCAAAAATACTCTCTTTAATTAATAATTGTGGCCATACGCTACAATAGTAAGTACTCTTGCAACTGTACGAGTGCGAATATGCATATGTGCGCAATGGTAAATTCTACCTCGAGCACCAGGTGAAGTTAAAGCGCAATCTGTTAGCATCGAGCTTTGTCTAAAGAGCTGACAGCTGGAATACTTCGAAGGGTTGGCATTATTACACCGAAAACTTAAGTTCTTTCATCCTCTTTACAGGTCGAGTCATACCACGTGTTTTCCTTTGGGTTGATATTCTTTATCCTATTACGGAAAAATAATTTCATACCTAAGATGATTACATTGGACACCATACCATATCAGCGGCAGCATCCACGTCGTTATCAAGGAAGCATGAGATCAGTCAAACTCCTAAAGATGATGTTAAGTCCGCCCCAGTTGGCTTTCTCGTATTGCCATAGGCTTCTGGTCGGTGATAATATGATGATGTGACCTGGCAAGCCTAGAGCCCATACTAAAGGGAGTATTTATCAGGATGGGTGGTAAGAAACAAGTGCAGTGTGCTGGCATTTCGGCCGTCAATGTCTCGTACACGTGTTATTTACAAGCTGATGGGTTAATTGATTAAGGTACCTCAGCAAAGATCTGTTCACAAATTCCTTCGGGTGTTGTCTGGCCAGATATCGAAGCCAGTCAAAATTGTGAATATCGCCCGCAAGGATAAAGATCTTGTTATGGAGTCAGAGATAAAATAGAGCTTGTTACAAGTCGAGTTTCTGTCAAATTCATAAATTCGTGATGCTAAAAATATAATGGCACTAAAGCAATATCCGGATAGATAAAATTCTGATTTTTAGATTCTGATTGGTAGATTTCCTACCTACCAGCTAGTATACAGGGTGTCCCAGTTAAGAAGGGCAATCCTTTTAGGGAAGATTCCTGAAGTTGTGCCGAACAAAAAATTGTATGACCAGAGGGGGTCTATTTTCATCGTATTTCCCGTTATAGGCCATCAAAGTAGGTGACCTCTAATTTGGAGGTGTTACCACTTAAAACGGGCGCAGTAGCGCAGTGGTTAGTGTGCTGGACTACTGTGCGAGGTTCGATCCCCGGAAAAACACAAATTGCATCTTAAGGTTTTTTCTACTGCGCCACCTCTCGCGAACGTCTGACAAACATCCGAGAGTATGACTGTCCTGAAAAAGCTTCTCAATTCAGCCGTTCGGACTCGGCATAAAATTGTAGGTCCCTTCCATTCGTTCCAAAAATAGAAACTTACACAAAACGAATGGTTGTGAGAAGCTAGGCCTTGGGTGTCTACCGCCTGTCGCGCCGCATATTTATTTTATTACCACTTAAAACGCTATAACTTCTAAACTATTATAGTTACATCTCAGACTCCACCCAAACCCACAACAAGCCTATTCCCCACACTTCACTTTGCCTAACGGCACCAACAACGGTTTCCCACGTCATTTTGCTTAGGTACACAGCAAAACAGTTCTAAACGGATATGGCCCCTTTTCCCCTGCGCATGTGCAAACCAAATAAATAAATTGCACGCGCAGCCATATCTATGCATTTAGCATTTTTCACGTTATTCATATTTCATTACACAAAATGAAATATGAATATTTCAATAACAACATTCCTTTTCCCAATCCAAATGCCCGCACAATTTTTGAGATTAAGTTCAGTTTAAGAATATAACTCGAGAAGTAAAGTCATGGTTTGTTACGTGTAAAATTGAAATACTTAATAAAGAAAATAAATAAAAAAAAGAAAGAAAAAAACATTAAAGTTTTTTTTATTAAACCCGCGACGCGTAAGTCGTTAATGTACAAATTTTTGGGCATTTTGAAAAGACAATTAAGTAGCGCATAAAAGTCTAAAGCACTTCGGCAGCTACAAAAAAGTTATGGCTCCTTAAAATCAAAATTTTGAAAATTAGTTGTTACATTTTTTTATTTAAAATGCCTTTTTCTCAAAACTTTGACTTTATAAATTTTCATTTTTTTATGAAATATGTATCCTTGAGAAATTTTCTAAGAATTATGTTAAGCAACTTTTTTACGTACGATCAACAGAAGTAATAGTAAAAGCCATTTTTATCAACCTATAATAGTTTAGAAGTTATAGCGTTTTAAGTGGTAACACCTCCAAATTCGAGGTCAACTACTTTGATGGGCTATAACGGGAAATACGATGAAAATAGACCCCCCTGTCATAAAATTTTTTGTTCGGCATAACTTCAGGAATCTTCCCTTAAAGGATTGTCCTTCTTAACTGGGACACCCTGTATATATTTGGCAACGTGGACGTACACCGAGAAGAGATTTGATCGCAGCCCACGAATGTTGCTAATGTCAAACCCCACCCACGTTCCTAATAGGGTATTTCGCGAAGCTATCCCTTTCAGAAGTGTGCTTTCTCTTTCACTGAAATGTCAAAAAAACTTGTAGGAAAGCAAACGAAATTTTACATGGCGGGAGATAGGTTTTGCCCATTTTATTTGTGAAAAGTTTATAATAAAGTGCCAAATACAAATTGAAAACATTGCAGTCTTGAAATTTAGAGTTTCTTAAAAGTGTTTACAAAAGTTCAATAAATAAATTTGTAGAGTTTGGTTCAAAAAATCCAAAATTAATTTAAACCCTATCTCCCGCCATATAAAATTTCGTTTGTTTTCCTACAAGTTTTTTTAGCTGTCACTTTGTTTTTTTTTTTTTCTCATTTGACACTGACGTTGTCGCGAACTACCCTATTGAATCATAAAACAGACACAAAAAACAACTCCGACACTACTACAAAGCTGTCAAGTTAACCTTCGTGTCAATACGAATTAAGTACACGGTTAGTCAGCGCGACGGGTACCCGGGTACCCCATACATTTTGTATGTAAAAGAAGAAGAATAATGTAGATAAAGTTTTAAAAAGTAGCCAAGAGTAAATTTAACTCAGTTCAGAATTAATATTTCAAAAATTATTGTTTCACTGATATAATGTATCTACATTGTTTTTATATCCTATATTATACACGGGGAGGTATATATTTACTTATTCATTACATTTGTGACTCCAAGACGGACTCACCGGAGACCCCATCAAGTAAAATATATATATATATGAATTCTGAATCAGAATCAAATTCTGAATCGATTAAGTTATGTGCGTCTGTCTGTCTGTCCGGTAAAAATACGATAGCGTCCAAATGAATCGACCTAGGCGAATGAAAAGAGCTATGTCGGTCAAGTAGTTCTCGTACATCCCATACAAAACTAAGACCCATGCGTGTACAGTACATAGATACCTACTAACTCCCATAGCAAACATTTTGCATTACTTTTGTGCAGTGGAGGGTATCAAAGGATCGGACAGGCCGATGATAAAACTTTTACTTGCTTATATGTATTTTTTAGGCATCAGGAATGACATTTTTTTGTTTATGATTGATTTATGCTGGTCGCATAAATGCTTTTCGCAGAGGTTGCAGCATTTTCTGGTTTTCCGCCTGAGCATGCGCTGCTCCGAGCAAACAAGGTATGACCCTTGTATTTTGAGACATCCATGTTGGCCCTATGTATTATTCGTGATGTTGATGGATCACTTGAGTTACGCGAACGTATGTTCTCACCAAGCATAGCTTCAATTCCATTTGCTAATATCTATAGCAATACTGAAGTAAATGACAAAAAACATTTGAAATCGAACTGACATTTTTGAGAACTTGTGCATTTTACTCTAGGCATGTTTTTTGAAAATCTATCTCAGAAATGTAAAGTAAAGCAGAAACTTCAGTACGCTATAGAACAACTATATATGTATAGTGTCTCGAAAGTGTCAAGCAGAGTGTAGTTGTTGTAATTCCCTGCTAAAGTTTATACATTTTTTTGCTGAGATAGATGTTCAATAAAACACGATTTCTGTTGTATTTGTCTGTTACTATAGGTTTGCGGTAGTCATATAGTAAAAGTGTAAAAGAGTAGCAAGTATATTTTGTGGTTGTAGTGTAAGAAAATTTCACACTTTTACACTTTTACAATGATACTAGACCTGATACACCGAATCGTCAATACACCTAATAACAAACACAAATAGATGTGATGAAAACTAATCTTCAATCGCGAAAAACACATATACGAATTAGTACAATATGAATATGGGTACCCGGGTGTACTTCGCATATAACGCCGTATTAAAGTTGAAAAATGCTTTTCAGAAAATTTATAGATAGGATCTAATTTAAATGGAATACACCATTTAATGCAGAATTAAATTTCAAGAAGGTACTAAAAGTGTCATTATGTGGTCCTATGGGCGAAATAATTTTTTTATTGATTCAAAAACCAAATGGATACCCGGGTACCCTCGAATTGACAGGAGGGTTAAGATAAATTTGAATTTTCCAAATCAAATTGCCGTAGGGCATTATGCGAGTCCAATACTAGGCACGTTTTTTTGAAACCTCGCCAGCCAGCCGTTCATTTGAACAATTGCCAGCAAGATGAAGCCATGGCCAGCCGAGTTTTAGTATAAAATTATGTATTTGGTTGAAATATTTGCTACATTCTGACATTTTTCTCTGGAATGTTGTGTGGATGAGATAAGAACGCCAATATGATTTAAGCAAATTGTACGGAAATTCTAAGCCACTTGTTACTTTCAGCGCCACCTGTTTGTTCATTGTGAATCGAATTTAGCCAGCTGCCAGGCAGCAGCTCTCCGACTGGGGAGAAAATCAAGAGTTGTTGCCAGGAGTTGCCAGCAGGTTGTTGGTTTAATTAGCATGTGAAATGTGCCTCAACTGGCAACTACTGGCAACCACTGACTGGGGAGGTTTCATAAAAACGCACCTAATTAGCTTTGGGCCAATAACAAAATGTTCACATTCACACACAACCCCCTATCCGCCGGAAGATGGTCTCACTCAGTCAGACCAACAGCTAATCGTAGAGTCATGAAACTTTGATGGTGTAGTACACTAGCTGTTTTGGAGGCGTGCTTCGCCGTTATCAAAATTTCGTTTAAAAGGTTTGATGAACGGGGTGTCATCTTTTTTATTTCGTCTTTACTATATTCAGCTTCTTATTATTATTTATAAATCTATGATAAATCTTATTATTAGTTATAAATCTAAGAAAAAGCTTAAAATACTCTACTCCGTACAGAGGCTGAGCTACATTAAATTAAAAACAGATCTTACCGATTGCCAGCTCTGCTTTTGGAGTGGTGTCTACAAAACACATCGAAAGCAGCAGATATGTATATGTACACACACCGACAACATGGTTTTGTCCGGTGTGGCCATGTGCGAAATCGGAGGCAAGTAGCCAAAGAATGTCTCAAATTATGAAAGACATAGGTTCGTAAGAAATACTTAAGTTGACAAATGCTTCACATTTTACATACCTTTACTACGTATATTGGCTTCAATAATAGTTTTACTAATACCTTAGTTATCCACTGAGTTTTGAAAATGTGTACACATACAACAGACCAATTAGAAGTGTGACCCAGTTGTGCATCATTGTATCCTCATTCAACTAAGTGTTGGCCAAAGCAAATCACCTAATAACTAAGTTTGTAACAAAGCGTCCACAGCTGATGGAGAACTTAATTGCTCTGCTTACAATGCAACGAGAACAAAAATTATGTTGCTATTATGTTCTCAATCTTAACAGCAGCAGTTTAAGTAGGTACATATATAATTTAACCACTTTAGCGCACTTAGTAGCCATTAACACTCACTCAATCTTTTTAAGCTCCACAATGAATAACTGTGTTTCCCTGTTCTAAGAAGGACTTCTTAAGAAGGTGCAGACGCAGAGCTATGAATTGTGTCAGCCACGAAGAAAAATAAAAGAACTAGAAATAAATGTATCAACCTCGTAAAAGGTCTGTGAGTGAATTATGGCTGCTGCACAAAGCTTGATCGTACATAATGCATCTTTTCGCGGTCGACGAAAACCCACGTCGCGTCGTTCGATTGTGGTGAAAAATCGTCCTCAACTCTGAAACCGCATCAACGATACAGAAGACGACGATGTTCTTTGGCAGGAAATGTAATACAGCATTGAGAGTGAGACTGCAGCCATACCAACTAACCTAACCCCCTTGTTGCAGTACGAGTACGTATGTAGGTATACCTCACGGAAAATGTTTCTTTCAATTCGACAGTATTTATGGCTTCATGATAGTCGAACGAAACGTATTGGAAAATTGCAAATCACGTAATAGCGATCGTGGTCGGATGATAGTAACCATTTTTCTTGTTTCCTGTATGCTTTTCCTGAGGGGTAAGTTGGGTAGGTACATATTACATGCAGTGAAGTGGCGGATACACTTGTAGGAAAAAAAAAAAGAGAAAAAATAAAACAATTTAACGGATTGTACTTTGCAATTGAGCAATAAAGAATCCAGGTGTATAGAGAGTTGTATATAGAGAAAAAAAATTTAGAACCGGAGCACACACAAATCATAAAATCAGTTTCGAATTATGTATAGTGATGTATTTTGTATCCTTTTTCGACGGACAAGTTTGTTTAGTAAAAAAATTACATATTTTCGAAATCTATTTATACAAGTGTGTGTATCTCAAAGTTTTCCAAACTCATTATTTTTTGAAACCGGTAAATAGTACCCTCATTGATGACGATATATTTAAAATGTACCGTTCTTGGATTATTTGGGGCAAGGAGACTGCTGTAGCTTGGTCCATTCACGATTCCCGCTAAACTAACAAAAATGCAAAAACACTAAGTTGTTGTATATGGAAATTCTTCATTCAATTTCTTATTGTCTTAAATTACCATGCCAAGGAGCAAAAAAAAAAAAAAACAGACTTATCCTCCGTGCGAAACATATTTAGCGGAATATTATGCTAACTGCTTCAAATTACATTACGGCCTTACAAAAAATGATTTGAAGCATCTGACTTGCCAAACATATGTTAAACTGATTTGCATTTAAGGATGGATTTGAACATAACATGGTTCCTAAGTCTGCACCAAAGTATTCTTCTGGGGAAGCCTGAAGCGACTATCTTTTTTTCAAAATTGTAAGGAATGTTTAGCTTGGTAGAATTTTACACCAGAATGCATTTTCGACATGGATGAAACTGGTAACTTCAACTATGTTCGGTCAAAAATATTATCACAGACGGGTGAGAAGCAAGTCGGCAGCGTTATAGGTACATCGGGCGAGACAGGAATCTAGACTTCACAATCATTGCTGTAATTAATTCTGTTGGATATCTGTTCATCAAATGCTTATCTTACTTAAGAAGGCGTCTCCAGGGGCAGACCCAATTTATGCCGCCCCTAGTATTTTTTCACACGCCAACAAAAAAACCTTTTATCTACGATTTCAACTAGTTATACCTATAAATATGTATGTCAATAAACTTGGTAACATTTCTCTTCCAAGTGAAGTGATGAAAAAACAAGTAAAAGTCTTATCATCGGCCGGGACGATGCTATAATACCCTCCACTGCAGCTTAAGAGACATGCAAAATATTTGCTGTGTGAGTTAGTATTAATCGTTTTGTATGAGAGGTACCAGAACTACTTAACCGACATAGACCATTTTTAAACCAACCTGACGACGGTAAAAAATTGCATTCCCCTAAATCAGGGGTGTCAAACTCAAATTCATAAAGTGCCATTTTCTTGTCTCAAATATGAGACCGGGCCACATTAAAAATAAAATGCAAATATTAAATAAAGTATAAGTAAAAAAAAAAAAAAAAGATTTTACTAAAAATGGAGGCGTGTAAAGCCTAAATATTATTTTGAGGATCCGAAAACTTGACTACTTTTCCGCTTCATTATCTCCTCGATGTTTGGTGTCACGATGTTGTATTGATTTTTAAAATTGAATGAAGATGTTCATCTGTAAGTTTTGAACGGTATTTAGATTTATTAATCTTCATTGTTGAAAACATCTGTTCACACACATATGAACTTCCAAAAATGCATAAAATGCGAGCAGCATGGTTCTTTAAGTTGTGATAGCTATTTTGATTTCTGAAGCAATTTGTATAAAATGTCTAAGTGTCAACTTCATTGAATTTGTTTTTTAAAGTAATATCACACTGCAAATCTATTAGTTCTATTTGCAAGTAAGTCGATGCTTTACCAACGTCGAACATAAATGGGTTACTAAAAAGAAGAAAGTCATACGTATTGAGCTCTCGAAAATCTGTAAAACGACTGTCAAATTCAGGAATAAGATTAACCCCCAGTTTCACACTGGAAGTTTAAACTAATGTTTAACTGAACTGAGTTTAAATTTGAAGTTCAACTCGTTCGGTTTCACAATATAATCTAAACTTCAGTTCAATTGAACTCAGTTCAACTAAATTTGATGAATGAATTTGATAGTATTGTACAGTACTTAGCTTTTTTTTTTTCAAAGAATACGCAAAACAACGTCAAATATTTGTGTTTTTGACAATCTACTGATCTGAGGTTTAAACGGCAGAATACTGTAGTTTAACTTAATAAAATGAACGTTTAAACGAAATTGTGAAACAGAATTAATTGTTGAACTAAAGTTTAAACTAAAAGTGTAGTTTAAACTCCCACTGTGAAACTGGGGGTTAAGCAAACGATTTGAGAAATCTGAAATCTGAATGTTACGGAAATCGTCAAGTTTTTGTTCACGCAATTTTCTGATAACTCATTTACTCTGGAAGCAATTGTATTTCTAGTCAGGGGTATTTCTTGAATGTCTTGTTTCTGTGATGGGAATGAAATATCGGCCACGTCTAGCATACATTCTTTTAAAAATTCACCTTTTAGCTTTTGATTTTTTGGCAATGTTTAATGCGATTGAATAACTAGCTTTCATTGCATTCTCGCTGTCAGTTTTTGATTTAAAAAAAAAAAACGATTGTTGCACTGCGAGTTTATTTTTGAAAGATAGCAATTCTTTTTCCCTAGTTTCGTCGGTAAATAATTCAAACATGGCTTTATGATTCGTTTCATAGTGTCTTTTCACATTAAATTCTTTACAAACGGAAATAATCTGATTGAAAATCCATCAAAGTGGTTTACCTTTCCATTTAATAAAAAATACAAAATTTCCCACATTGACTGGAAAATTCGGCACTCACTATCGACTTTTCTTTTAGTTGACATTGCAAAGGTTAGCAATTTTAAGTAAATGCACTTTATTAAACCGAACTCGCCACAAATGAGGTGTGTTCCAAAAGTTATTGCAATGAAACACGCATGAAATTAAAGCATTATCGAATTGATGTCGCGGGCCGCAATTAATTGTCGGTCATGGCCCGCGGGTCGTATCTTTGACATGCCTGCCCTAAGTCGATTAGTTTGGACTTTAGTTTCTTTAGCTTTTGAAAATGTTTAATTTAATAACATTGAAATATATTGCATTAAATTAATTTCTTAAATTGAATACATTAAATTATTTTTTTTATTAATTAATCAAATTCCTTAATAAATAAAATTTGTTTAAAAAATTAATTCTAAAAAGAAACAGGGTTTTTTCTACAAGCTTAGTAGTTTCAAAATTCAAATAATTCACTGTTTTTTTACGCCGTGTGTCAATTGGCCTAATTAATTAGATATCCTCGTATAATTTTCTCATAGATACTATCGTGGTGGAATACGAATTTTTCAGCTGTAAAAAAATGATTCTTTCAGGAGCAAAATAATAAATAATCAAAAAGACTACAATTTTGACGCTTTCTTTTCCTTGAGCTTTGCTAGAATGTTGAAGAGGAAATAAAACACATTCTTTTCAACACTTTCAGTGTCAGTGTCAGCAAATTATCCGAGGATAATTATTTAGCCCAATTGACACACGGCCTAAATATCTCGACTCATAAGTCTGACTTAGTAACCTCATTCTCATATTTAAGGTAGCAATAACATGCAAACCGTTGATACCTAAGATCAATTTCATCATATAATTTGTCTTGGGTAAGGGACATATTTAAGGGTTCCAGCAATTTTTAAGTTGTAAGCCCATAGCTTCGGAACCAAGTTTGTTCTTAAAATGCGGGGACATTTTGGGGCCTAGGAGTGTTGCTATGAAGATTGGTAAAAATTGGACAAAGGGGCGTGGCACCGCCCATACAAAAAATATCTCGAAAACCGCCGAATCGATTGAGCTTAGGAGTGTTGCTGTAAGATTGGTAAAAATTGGACAAAAGGGCGTGGCATTGCCCATACAAAAAACATCATCTATGAGGTGAAACTCGATGACGTTATAACTCGATAACGGGTGGGCAGATTTTCACGATTCTTTTTTTGTTTTGTTCGTATTGCTGTATTTCAGGTTTACGCAGAAAGAAAATTCCAGAAAATCGATTTATTCTCATTTTTTGTATTTTACGAAAGAACATTATTATCTAAGATCTATAAGCAATACAATTTCTGTGCACGGGCAAAGCCGGGCGGGTCCAGCTAGTACATATATAAAAATGAATGTTTGTCTGTCTGTCTGTATGTCCTTTATAGAATCGTAAACTATGCATTTGATCATGTGATGATCTTTAGCAAAGTAGTTGTGCATGAGCCCACGAAGATTACTGAGTTCGTTTGGTAAAAATTGGACAAAGGGGCGTGGCACCGCCCATACAAAAAATATCTCGAAAACCGCCGAATCGATTGAGTTGAAACTTACAGACAATCTTAGGTATTGGCTTAGGAGTGTTGCTGTAAGATTGGTAAAAATTGGACAAAAGGGCGTGGCATTGCCCATACAAAAAACATCATCTATGAGGTGAAACTCGATGACGTTATAACTCGATAACGGGTGGGCCGATTTTCATGATTCTTTTTTTGTTTTGTTCGTATTGCTGTATTTCAGGTTTACGCAGAAAGAAAATTCCAGAAAATCGATTTATTCTCATTTTTTGTATTTTACGAAAGAACATTATTATCTAAGATCTATAAGCAATACAATTTCTGTGCACGGGCAAAGCCGGGCGGGTCCAGCTAGTACATATATAAAAATGAATGTTTGTCTGTCTGTCTGTATGTCCTTTATAGAATCGTAAACTATGCATTTGATCATGTGATGATCTTTAGCAAAGTAGTTGTGCATGAGCCCACGAAGATTACTGAGTTCGTTTGGTCAAAATTGGACAAAGGGGCGTGGCACCGCCCATACAAAAAACATTCACAATCGTATATCTCGAAAACCACCAAATCGATTGAGCTCAAACTTACATACAATCTCAGTTATTGGCCCTGAAGTGGTCCTGTGAAGTTTGGTTAAAATTGGACAAAGATGCGTGGCACCGCCCAACATAAAATCTTAGTTATTGGCCCTGGAGTGGTCCGTGGCGTGGCACAGCCCATACAAAAAAAAACATTCAAAATCTTATATCTCGAAAACCGTCGAACCGATTGAGCTCAAATTTACATACAATCTTAGATATTAACCGTGAAGATTGGTCAATATTGGACAAAAGGGCGTGGCAGTGGGTACAGATATATTATATAAAAACGTTGGTGCGTATGTAAGTCCGATAATGTTTAATAATATTTAAAATAACTATTTTAGGCAGAACAACGTTTGCCGGGTCAGCTAGTGTTCAATAAAAATGGATCAATATTTTCTTCTCCAAATCCAAGATTTATGAAATATAATTTTATAGTAGGATACAATGAGATTATCCTATCTATGGATTTTGTCAAACTTAGTCAACGAGTGGGAACATTTCTAATAGTACGGGAGCCGACTGCAGGATTACCTACCTCATCGAGTTAAAGGATAATTCGCATTTCAATCGAAAGTTAAGAAAGGGACAATGATGAAACCACTGGTCGGACAGTCAGTATTCTGCCGGGTTTCGAAATAACGGGACACTTCCGGTACAGTTTGTTTGTGTTTACTTATGTCATAGGGTTAAAGCACAAAATTAATTTTATTAGATAGAGGTTAATTAGTGTTGCACATAAAGCTTGGTCGGAAAAAGTATATCCTGCCGCAACCCTATATCCGACCACTCGAAAGTCCTGTTTTTTTTATGTTTAAAAGAGTTAAAAGATGAAACTGGTGTCAAACTATAGGTATATGTAACATTTTCCTCTTTAAGAATTCACTGGTCAGCCAAACCCTTACCTGCCGAAACATTTTAGGCATCATTTAACTCCCCTGCGCGTGTCTAGCAAATTCAATTTGGGTTTGGGACGGGTGGTTTCGGCAGGTTTAGGTCTGGCCGACTTTTAAAAGAGGACGTTATTACCTTTCATTTGATACTAGATTTATGTTTGTACTCGATAGGGATCGTTTTATAAACAATAAAGTTTACTACATACTGTAGTATCGGCACTGTGCGATGCCAATACTTAACTATATCAAATGTAAAACAATGAAAATAAAGTCGCACTATATAAAATAAAAATACGGAAAATAAAAGTCAATTGATAGTAAACTATAGAGAAATCGGTTCTTTAATATTGGGTCTCTACACATACATAGAGCAAGTTCGGCCTATAGTGGATTGCATACTCTACTCATAGCCTAGAAAGTGCGCGCATTGTTTCGGCAGGTTAAAGTGTAAATAATTACTGGCTTCGGACAGAGGACGTTCTAGGCTATAATTTGAGACTAGTTTGTAGGTTCTACAAGAAATTATATTTGTTTTGTTACTTTAGAAAGTATGGTCCTTGCCCCAAAATAACTAGTTGGTGACTTAGAAACGTGTGATATAAGCGGATATTGTAGGATGTGGTCTGGCAGGCTACTAAATTTTTAAATAAGCTGTTGTAAGCTTTTATTTGACACTAGTTTCCTTTTGGTACTCTATAAGGAACTTTTTGAAAACAATTTAATTTGCTAGACACGCGCAGGGGAGTGAAATGATATGCTCATAATCTAAAAAGTGGTCGGACGCATTGTTTCGGCAGGTAAGGGTTTGGCCGACCAGTGAATTCTTAAAGAGGACAATGTTACCTATAATTTGACACCAGTTTCATCTTTTAACTCGATGAGGTAGGTAAACATAAAAAAAACAGGGCTTTCGAGTGGTCGGACAGAGGGTTGCGGCAGGATATACTTTGTCCGACCAAGCTTTATGTGCAGCACTAATTGACCTCTATCTAATAAAATTAATTTTGTGCTTTAACCCTATGACATAAGTAAACACAAAAAAAACTATACCGGAAGTGGCCCGTTATTTCGAAACCCGGCAGGATAATGACTGTGCGACCAGTGGTTTCATCATTGTCCCTTTCTTAACTTTCAATTGAAATGCGAATTATCCTTTAACTCGATGAGGTAGGTAATCCTGCAGTCGGCTCCCCTACTATCATCAAAGTAGCAAACTCCATTTGGAAAAATGTGTACCTTTCCTGTAGTTCCCTTTTATTAACAGGGTTTGTACTAAATTCTGAGTAAACTTTGCAGACTATGTTATGTATGCATTTTGCAAATCGGTATTTTGGGAATCGGCGGAGCCGCTAATTAATAATAAAAACTTTCAATATAGGAATTACTTTAATTCTCCAGAGCTTTTAAAACAAATTGGGCATTTTGCTAGTCCCTTTACGTTTTAATTTCTATTCAAATCCACAATTCCATTTTCTATCTACGCATATATTTACTTTTTATTCCATCGTATTGTATGTTGCAACAATTAGACTTGAAACAGGCGATCAATTGAATTCTTAATGCATCGGCTTTCATGGCTGTTTTCCTGCATCCGGTCTACAAATATCAACGCAACACAAAATCCAAACGAATAGTAAAAGTAAACTTTCAAATTTGAATTTACAATTTATTGTTGCAAATTAGGTCCGTCCTTAAGCCCGTATGCACGGAAGCCATTCGCATTGCATAAATAGTGGTTGGTCACGTTTACCAAATATTTGTGTTAATCAAATTCCTGTGGGGATTTCTTCGTGCTCAGGGTCTCTCCCAGGGATATATGAACGGATGTTTATTTTGCATTTAATGTGGTCCACTAGGACAAGGGATTTAGAAAAGTACGAATACTGTAGTTGGAATACTTTTATAGTGATGCAATTATTGAATGCTTTGTACGTGACCTAATTGAATTACAATAATGGTTAGATGTCCTCATGGCACCACATTTAAAGGCGGACTTAGGGTAATTGGCTTTGTTTGTGCGAATGACACTATTTAATATTCATAAGTGAATATGACTATCTCGCTATCAGCAAGCCGTATACCTAAACCAAATTAATCACATTGCATTCGATGTTCAAAGGTTTCGAGTGCCAAACATTGAACCATTACCAGGGCAACAATGGAAGAATAGGGGATACGGGTAAAAATAGGCAAAATTTACTATCTGCCTACAGAGGTTATAAATTGGCTGAAATTCCAAGCCAATAGCCTGGAATAAATTTATGATTATTTAAATCATGTATTGAGGGAAATGATATGCTAAGCCTAGTCAGTGGATACGCAGATCTATTGTCAGCCAGCCCAATACTTACACTTCAAAGAAAGGACAGTTAAAATTGGCTTGAAGTAAATGAAAATGGAATTAAAATTTTGGCAGACTAAGTTTATAAAGTTTGAAAGTTTTGGGCGGCGGCGTTCCTTTAGCCGAAACGCATTCGCTGAAACTAGGCAGATGTTGTGTTCGTCTACCGATTAAATCACCCACCACATCAGAGCGAAGTGCATTTTTGGAGTACAGCTACAGCCCCATAAATAGCATAAATAGTTTACAATTTTACCACCTAGACGTGAAAATGTAGACCTAAGATTTATACATACAAACATTCAAACTGTAGAAAAAACGCCATCGGCCGGCCACTTTATTGTAAGAAAATGTTAGGTCCAAGAGGAGTAAACCCCAGCAAAAATCCCACTTTTACGCCAAGGTGTTGAAGGTGTTGAAGTACCCATGTAGGTGGCTAAAACAACAGATTGGTAACGGTCCTCTCCGATGCCCAGGCAAGGTTGGTTGATTATTTTGCCATGTCGCGGAATGTCGGCTCTGCCGGGATCGACAGTTTTTCCGGACATACTCATGGGAACAAAATAGAACCAACAAAGAAAAATGAAAAGGATGTAAGGAGAGGGTGCGATAAGTACCGAGAGTGAGACGGTAGCCGACAAAATACTGGTGGAGCCATACGACCTCACTTCGGGTGAGGAGATCTCGAAAGAGGAGGAGGAGAAGCTTCTAGCTGAACCCTCGGACGAGAGACCCCGCAGAAAAAAGGCGAACGAGAAGATGGTGTCCCCAGGTAGTGCAGGGAAATAAGTCCCCGGGAACTAAGTCCACTAAAACCAATAAAACCACTTTCGTGAAGTGGAGTTAGTTCCCATGTGAGGTGGGAAATAAGCCCACTTTCTTATGGGAACTTAGTACACATTCAACAGTTAAATACGTATGGGGGGCATGCTGCCCCCCTGCAACCCCCCTGCTTGGGTTTACTGTCAGACTTGCAGTATATGTGCGAAATTGGGTTTATTGAAAGGGAAATAAAACCATTCAGAGTTTTCAGAATTTATTTCCACTTCACGAAAGTGGTTTTATTTCCCACTAGGTGGGAACTAGTTCCCTCAGTGTACTTAGTTTTCGGGGACTTATTTCCCTGCACCTCCCCAGGTCTGCTAAGGAAACAGGAGTACCCAAAGGCCAAACACATAAATATGGCATCCTCGTCGCGTAAGAGAAAAACTCCCTTACCGAAAAGGAGCAAGCCTCCCTGGAATGGGCCAGAGACACCATAGCAAAAGAAAAAGACAGACAAACAGAAAAGATAACGACAGACTACATTTTTGAAAGGAGATTCACAACCAGAATTCCGGACAGGAGAGAATAGGAGCACAAAGCAGTTACAGAAGAAGCGGAGAACCCCTTCGGTTACTCATAGGACAAGCTGGAAATCTGGATACAAGAGCTTTTGAATGCCTGTGATTAATACTAAATTTAGGGACTCAAATAAAAGCGGTTAATTCTTTGTCTCCGCAACAGGTATGAAATGGAAGGTTCCCGTCACTGGACACAAACACAATGGACCCAATTGATATAATAATATTTATTGAACGCATCCAAAAGATCGGAAAGCATATACAATTGCGTTCATGAAAATAGTACCTAGTGCTGGTCTACACAAAACTTGAACCAAATTAAACGGTACTTTTACCGTTGAAAAATATAAGGATGCAAACTTTTTGTTTAGAATGCAGAGAAGAGAATAAAAATTTCAAAATTCCGTTACTTTCGGCCAAAATTTATTTACTTTTGACTATTTTATGGAGATGCACTACTATTTTCATGAACACAGCTGGTATATGTATTATATTACCCTTAGGTCGTTGATAAACACCACACCTAAATACGTACATACCAAAAAAAGAAAGGAAAGTGTGAGCGAGGATTACTCCGTGCTATACTCAGGTCAATATTGAATCTTTGTCCGTCGGGAAAAGAGGTTGTCCCTTACCCATTCTAATCCTGTCCATAAATGCTGTAATTAATTACTCACTAAGCTGTTACATACAAACCATCCTGTTGTTTTGATGATGTGCTAATGATGTGCTGGAAAGCTCGTCTAGGTCGTTGAAGAAGTGACTCCCTAGGAATTTATACCTGGTGTTTTGGAGACCTATGCAGTGACATAGGAAGTGGACACATCAAGATCTCCCTCATCACCGTAGCTTCTACAAAGTTCTTCCACCGTTAAGCCCATTTTCTTCATGTGGTATCGCTAAGTATTGTGCCCGTTATGATTCCTATGATGGTGCACATGTATAATAGAGAAGAAACAATAAAACTTTAAAACTAATTTCCACGAATTCTGTGGCGCATCGATAAATCGCGACGGCTCCCCAAGATCGACTGACGATCCGAGCTCTCACAGATTTCCACTCAGTCAATATTCTTGTGAGTGAGAGTGAGTTGCACTCACCACTCCACATGCAAATGCAAATGCACTCCGCAAATTCAACCATTCATGCGATTAGTCACAATATCCTCTAGACATACAGAGAGGCATAAAACACAGTCGGGTGCTGCAGAATTATGTTATGTGCTCTAGCATGTGTTTATATTATCCTATTCTGTATGATGCTCTCGGTTCTGGTTTCATTCAAGGACGCGTCCATTGCATTCTTTTGGTAGGTACTACAAGTATTTAAGGCGGTGTGCAAAGGCGGGATATTCACAGAGGGATCAACTTGTTTTGAAATAGCTGTCGAACTTTGTCTTGCTAATTCGTGTGCTTTCTCATTGCCTGGAATGCCTTCATGTCCCGGAACTCAGCAGAGCGATACCTTGTACTGTGTACCAAGAGCCTTGAGATCTTCGCTACAGAATTTTATAAGCTACGATTTTATTTCTGGTGCAGTTATGGCTTTTATTCCTGCCTGGCTGTCGATAAGGGCTATTGCCCTTACCATACAGACTCACGGGCTGCTGTTGTCACTGCCAGAACATCTGCTTGGAAGACACTACTAAGGTTGGGGAGGCATGTCTATTTTGATATAGGTACCCCATCAGCCATTCGGTAAAGACACGTGACCCTGCCCAAGTTTCCATTTTAGAATCGTCTGTAAATACGGCAATGGTTTGCATGCAAGATATGAGTCCGTCTCTTCATTCTACCCTGCTGATGGCGATAGGCGCTCGAGAAAGGTCTTGTAAACTCTAGGTAAGGCGCGATGTAGTCCGTGACAGGTACACGGCCAAAGTATTTCTGTAGGATCATCGAATGACTGATTGGCTGATTCTCATGACACTAATTGCGGCCGATTCTTGTATACGAATTATCGAAATCAGATTGACGATAGCCTCAAGTCCTACCGTTGGAGTTGTCCTCACCGCAGTAGTGGTGCCGATGCACGGTAGTATTTGAACAAGTGGGATTGTTGGTGTCCGGCCACCATACGATAGACTGCCATAGGCCTTACTATATGTCGTGTACATCCAGAGCTTAATTTTGGGAGATGGTCCCCAGGTTTATCCGAAGGTTCTGTTCCAGAAATAAAAGGCTATTGTGGCTTTTTTGATTCTATCATTGGTGACCAATTTCCAGTTTAGTTTTTTGTTTACTATAAGTTCCAGGTATTTTGCGCTATCAGAGATTCTGAAGGGTGTGCAGGAAAGGACATTACTCCTTCGCCTTCCCTTCATCAAGGAAGTCTATTTATTCATCCTTTTTTACGATTGCCTCTCAAGCCGTATGATGAACCCACCGAGTAACTACAACTGTAGTAAGGTTAGCCGTCAGTACATCAAAAGTCACCTCTTAAAATTCGACTATGAACATTATCCATGCACACATTATAATAAATTGACAAACATCCACCCATGCACTGAAATACTATTATGAATGTACCTATACAACTGCTTTCAAGTCAAGGGTATAAAATTACGCGAAAAGCGAATAATTCTCTATTACGATGTTCCAAGCACTTTTATTCGCAACGATTTTCATCTCAATCAAAGTCCAATTCAGTTCAATAACGCTATTCCCAAGTTCATTTCCACTTAATCCCAAACGAAACGCAAAACTAAATTTACAATCACACCCTCAAACAAACCATTCAGAGAATTATAAGCCCATAACCAACGTCGACACCTACAGAACGAGCTAATAAATTAAACACGCGGTCGCCATGGAGGCTACGCCACAAAGTCCGTTCCGTTCGCTACGGTGATGTCCTCTCCATCTCCTCCGCTGTTTCCATGCGGATTTAGGACGTATACTTGTAATTCGATTCCTAAAAATTAGGCAGGAATATCCATCCGCAAGTAACTAATAGGATGGCATTAAAATCGGATACCAAATACAAGGTATTATACATTTGGTCAGGTTGCTAATTAACATTTATTTTAGTTGCCGGTGCATTTTGGCAAAACTTTCCACATTCAACCGCCTTGGTCCTTCGGGTCTGAATGCATTCGGGGGGAAGCGACAGAGTGTATCAAGGGGCGTCGACGTTCGAACCACAGTACAATTCTAAGCAAAATAATGACCCAACGAAGGAGAAGTTTGTTTGCATTTTAGAGCTCAATGATAAATTGTCTGTTCTGAAATATACTGTATAGAGGGGCGCGAGTTAATGGAGCGAGCAGCCTAATGTGACTGACTATCGGGCGTAGTTTTGCTAATGCACTAAGTAGTAGTTGCAAACTGACAGTCAGAAGCCATTTGCAAAATTGGCGGTTGGTGTGGATTTAACTGCTTAACTCTTAAGTGTGTAATGCAGATACAGTGTTACAGGGCTTGTATTTGTATCTAAAAACTATGTATTCTCAGCTGAATTCAATAATTCGATTTTATGATCTTATAGGTTTAGGACAGTCTGATGGGGTAAAAATAATTGACAAGCGTATATTATTGCAACACTTTTTTTGATACAACTATGGGACTTATTTTAATCATTTATTTTCGCATCTATGCATTTCTTCATTTCAATGTAAGAATAGGGAAAGAGGGCAAGTTTGGCAAAGCTGATGGCATGCATTCCCTATGTCATCGCATTCAGGAACGAACAAGAGCTAATATAATGAGCAAGCACACCTTTTCCACATCTCGGCATACGTAAGCAAATGTGGCTATCCCTGATCAAAAAACGATAAGCCAGATTAATCACATTGCGATCGACCAAAAGCGGACTCTAGTATTTTACACCAGTCCGCATATTCAGAGGTGCGAACGAATACGATCACTGGCTTGCAGCTACCGAGATCAATTTAGGATAACATGAACATCCCGGAAAAGAAAAAAAGAAAAACACTACACTGAAAAAATTATCGTTCATAATATCAATGAATGCCATTCATAAAGTTGAAATCATTACTTTTAATGAAATATTCATGAACGCAATGAATAAATTATTAAATATTTCGCTTGGTTTTATGACCAGAACATTGCCTTTATGAAACTGCATTCATTAATGTTTGCGCTTTGAAATTGTTGTTGGGAAATTATAAATCCGAATTTTAATGAAAAGGTTTATAAGTGTATGAACGATTCTTAAAAGCATCATTGGTGTCATAGAGTCTCGATTGTGTCATTCTATAAATGATTACTTGAAATGCATGAAACTATTAAACTGTTTTATGAAAGCGATCAGTCGAAGCAAATCTTTTTTCTTCTAGTGAATTTGTTCATGCGGCTCATGAATTTTTTTACTAAACGTATGTAATTTTCTAATAATTTCTAATGTAATAAATGGTTCTAAGATTTTTTAGGAAGTATTAGTAAATATCTAATAAAAATATCTACATATGCAGGAAATTTAAAAAAATATTTTTAAATTGGAGTAAAGTAATTAAGATTCAAAAACTCCACCTGCACATAAAATCGAAAATATTGAAAATGTTTGAAAACTTAAGCCACACTAACCCCGGTAAAAAGTCTGAAGGGGATTGGACCAGCCGTTTAAGCCATTGATGTCGATACATATGTACCGACAGATAAAATTGCACCACCCACTTTTTTCCCTTTTTCGCTTTAACTTAAATCTCGACTTCGATTTCTACTTGTCCTTTACATATTAGCTATATAGGTAAAAAAAAAACTTATAAAATTGTTTCCTTATCAGAAGGAAACGATTAAATATCGTTGGCATTCCGTCTAATAAAACTGAAAACGATTGTGTTAAACTTCTCTATACGTTCCACCACTCGGGTTCTTTGCTCTAGTAACTGAATTGAATTCTTTAAATTCGGTCTAATTTTTAAAAAAATCCAGATTTACGCTGGTGATCTGCGACAACAATCGGGAAATATTTAAATTACCCTGAAAAATAAAATTCCACATTTAAATTTTCAGATAGGTGATATTTTTCATTTTATTAAAGTTTGTGAATGTTAATGTTTTTTAATTGAAGGAATGCATTATAAGAAAGGTAGGTATCAGGTAAGTAGATCAAGGTTTAGAAGTTATAAAATGCTATTTTCTCTAAATCACATCTTTATTGTATTTTTCCCAGTCTGATTTAATCGTGTTCAAAGAAGAGGTAAGATTTAAATAAAGTGCACGACTGGGTCTCACGAAACTTTGTCGTTTATTGCGAATCTCCCTGAATGTCAGTGTCATTTCATCAAATTTTACTTTTCAAATCATATTTACTCAAGATTTAGTATCCTTAATTAGGTTAATTAAAAACGTATTAGGTACATACTACATATTACAAAGAGGTATAAATATGTAATATGAAAGTGAACAAGTGAACACAGTATTATCATGCTGATAATATATAGGTATTTCAGAATTAAAAAATAAATAGTCAAATTTTACGTATGTAAGACTAAATTGAAATATAATTTTTTATCCCCAAGTGTTTTTATAAACATAAACTGTAAACTGTAAATTTGTAAAGATTTGTTGCAAATGGGGTTTTCGAGACATGCTGATTTTTAAAGTAAAAACCATTATTGGAGATTGGGGTGGAAATTGAAGGACGCAGTTATTTTGAAAACATCAATTTTACTAAGTACCTATGCATTTTGGTCAACATTGAAAACATATTTTAAAAACAAATCCGTTGTACGAAAATTTAGACCAAAACTGAGTTTGCTTACAAGTTAAGACTGACGATTGTACGTTAAAAATTAATTTAATGTTAAAATCGTATATATACTGTTTTCGAGTAACTCAAATATGAATTTTGAATCAAATCGTTAGAGCCGTTTTCGAAAAACAAATTAGTTTAAAATTTGCATAATATGGGAAGGGTAATACCTATTAGGACTAACATACACAAAAAAAGTGTTTAAAGGGGGACGTATGGTAATTGTAAAGGATGAGTCATTTGTGCAAAATTGTAGGTACAGTTAATCTTTCATTTATCAGCGCCTAACCCTAGCTATTTATGATCAAATACTTAAATTGTAAGAATAAATCATATTTCATATGATGAATTCTTTGATTTTATGAATGGTTTCATTCGAAGCAAGCTTTTTTTGTCGTTTGTGACTTTTTCATAATTCGTATGAATCTTTTCATTTCTTGCATATTTACTTAACTTGTTTTTATGTAATATTTCATTAAAGTGCAAACTTAAAAAGTCAAAGTCGCATGCAAACTAGTTGCTGATTTTTATTTATTCTTAACTTGGGATCGATAGAGTTTACAAGTGCGGTGCGTAGTGCGTTTATTATTTATTCAGTCAGTTTTATCTCCTGGTGATTTTTCAGTGAAGAATTTAAAAAAGGATATTTGATATTGGAGTGTTTTCACGTAAGTCTTCTTATCATTATTATAAACATATTTAATAAGGTAAATGCATACACAAATACGTTTATACCTTCCACGGGTATATTCACTTTTCTCATTGCATTTGTAACTCCATGGAGGAGTCGCCGGAGACCCCATAAAGTATACATATATGTATATTCTACATCAGGACCAAATTTTGAATCGATTTAGCCATATCCTTCCGTCTGTCTGTCTGCCTGTTGAAAACACGATAGCGTCCAAACGAATAGATCTAGGCGAATAATATTTTGTAGGAGGATTTATTTTTACAGTTGTCAGGTATTGAAAATGGGCTATATCGGTAAAGTAGTTCTGTTACCTCCCATACAAAACCAATAGGTATTAGACCCATATGGACGTACTAACTCACTTGTGCAACATTTTGCATGCAGCCAATTTAGGACGCAGGACATGAAGGCAGCGAGCTCTTTAGCAAATATTTGTGCAGAATGGCCTAAATATAAGAAGCCAAGATGATATCTTTTGGTAAGTTTAATTTATTCAAAATTAATTTTGAAATTATAATAACACATTATTGTATTGTGTTATCAATTTTCTATAAGATTGACAAGGACTTTGCAATTGTTTTTGGATGGTACGAGCAAGCCAGAAGAAAGTTCCTTTTAAAATAGATAAAGCAGATATTAAAAGTGGTATGTTATCTTTATTCTAACCTACATAATATTCTCTTCCTATAACATACTCATTGAACTCGTATCTATTTTCTTTTTCTTTTTAATTTAGATAACGCAACAATGAAATTAATGTGGTGAATGCACGCATATCTTCTTGCAACACAAAGGTAGTGAAGAAGGACAACACTGGGCAAAAAACGTTGTATGAAGTTCATTCTGGCGTGGTAAAGGTTTCAACTCAATTGTTTGTTTCTTTCTTTTTTCTTTATTAACTACTACCTATATACCTTATTAAAATTGTAATCACAAAAGATTTTTATTTAATGTCTGACTAAGTAGGTATCTATTATAAAACAATAAAAAAAATGCACAACGTGCCAAAAACAATATTCTGTTTTATTTCTTAAGCGATTTTAGGTTCGAAGATGATAGACCATAATCTCAAGGAATTTCAAATCACCCATCAGAGGAAGATTAAAGGAAGATATTTATGAAAATTCTTATAACGATTACACAGGATTAAATATAATAATTCATATGTTTCATGTATTTTTTACGCAAATTCAATCAACCATGTCATGAACAGTAGTACAGGATTCATAAAATGTCCATACAACGTACGAATATTATTCATACAAAGTAAATAATTTTACACTCAAGCGTATGAAAATCTACATAAAAGCAATTAATTCGTTTGAGAAGTTAAGGAAACATTTCATGTACTTTAAGTCTTTGTTCATTGAAACTCTGACTTATCAAAGAATATAATCATACTTTTACTGATATTTTACATAAATTCAATGAATTTGTGCATATATTCTATGAATAAATACATAAACCCCATGAACGTTTTCTGAAAAGATTAATAGAGTTTATGAAAATATTCATAGCTACAATTAGTGGGTACAATGAATTCATGAAAGTCTACATAAGTAAACGGATAATTTATTATGAATACTATTCAATGATTTCATGAACAAATCATACATTTTATGAAAGTTTCATACCATTATGATTATTTTCATACACGTATGAACGGAGATACATTGGTTGAATGAACTCCTACCTTAGCTCAAAATCAGGGCCGTAGCCAGGATTTCGTTTCGGGGGGGGGCTTGCTTCCAAATCTTACGAGGAATTCTTTAAACAAAAAAACTATATACAGGGTGCCCCAGTTAAGCAGAATAATTCTTTAAGGGAAGATTCGTGAATTTCCGTAGAACAAAAAATTGTATGCCAAGGGGGGTCTATTTTCACCATATTTCCCGTTATGCAATTCAAAGCATGTGACCTCTAATTTGTAGGTGTTACCACTTAAAACGCAATAACTTTTAAACTATTAGAGATCCAAAAATTGTTTTGCGCATTTTGAAAAGACAATTTATAAGCGCATACAAGTCATAAGGTACATATGAGCAGCTGCAAAAGATTTATGGCTCCTTAAACTCAACATTTTGAAAATTCGTTGTTACATTTTTTTACTTAAAATGCTTTTTTCTCAAAATGTTTACTTAATAAATTTTTACTTTTTTTTATGAAATTTTTATCCTTGAGAAATTTTTTAAAAATTATGTTAAGCAACTATTTTAGAAAGATGAACAGAAGTTGTTGTAAAAGCCGTTTTTTGTCAAAAAAAATGGTCAAACAAAATTAAGTCAGAATAATAAACTAAGGTAATTATGAGCAATGGTTAACAGTTGTCGAATATGAAAAAAGCTTAACATTGATAAGTTGATCTCCAGAAAACGTATTCAAAACGTGATTACGCGGACATGTGTTTGTAAACGGGTTCTGTCATGGAAACGCTTCGTTGGCAAGATAGGAGTCCAACGCCGATACCCAAATCGTAGTACACCATGTATAGCCGGGTACTGATGCGTATCAGCGCCTTATTGATACCGGGTGAACTCTTTGTAGTCTTAAGATCAGTAGATTGTTTATGTATATATTTTGTTCTTTCTGTACGCTTGTATTAAGCAATAATAATAAATTCTTTAGTCAGGTCCGAGGACAAGCTGTGCAATTGGAACTTCCCAGAACTCTCCAGAGTAATAGGTTACACCCTTCCCATTTAGCACCGGTACGGACACTTCCTCAAGAACATTCTGTGGACTGACGGAGCGCAATTCACAAACAAAGTTATATTATAAAGCTACAAACCTCCACAATTTGCACCATTGGTCAGACCCCAATCCCCATTAAATACACACAACATCCTTTCAAGGGTAAGAATTTAATTATTTTGAACAACTTCTTCAAAATGTGTTCTTATTTCAAAGGAGGTTTAGCGTAAATGTTTGAAAACACTTTAGCAGGCCCGCACGTTCTTCCACAAACAGTTAATTCCCTTGAATTTCTTAGAGAACGAATGCCTGTAGCGTGACACTGCTTTTAATTTAATTAAACACGAAAAAATAAAACAATTTTTCCATACTACACAGTTCATAGATATTTATTTAAAATTTTTCAAAATATAACTACCACTATAATGTCTGCATAGACATGGCGCACGCATCCCCGGTTAAGCCGCTGTAAGTTTTCAAAGCGCCACCTCGTAAACGAGCGGAGAATTTTAAGGCTAGGAATTTTCGATGACTATAAAAAGCCATGCGCAGTCACGCATTTCCTCTTTCATCTGAAATTGGGTGCCGCGTGAGTCAAAGCGAAGTCAAAGCGAAGTAACACTATAATTAAACGTGTCAGTGAGTTTTAGCAAAAAAAAACAAACGTAAAAAGAAATCAACCAAAACTACATATAGTGATTTAGTAAAAATATTCACTTAATTTTTATAAAGATTTATTCGAATCCAAGTCCGAAACATCAGTCGTAGGAGGTAAGCTGTTGAATTATAGTTAAAGTGGTCTTATTTTATTAAGTTGTGTGTTAATTTATAGCGCCTCGCGTTCTCGGCATATACGAGCATATATAAAACGCTCCCGCACTTAGAAGTGACAGAACCAGCGCATAATATTATTCCCGCCAAGTACCAACTACACCAGGTACGGGGTAAAACGTCGAGTTAACCCCCCCAAAACGTGTCCAGACGAATCAGCGAATCCATCAGAAGGTTATTCACGACGTATCCCCCTTCTTCCGTATTCACCCGTAAAATAAGAAATTACGTACCACGAGTTCTAACCTCTTCTACATAGAAAGTGCGAAAAAGTGCGTGCACCCAACGCGGCGTGTCCTACGACCATTTGGTGAGCCACGTGGATTTCAGTTGCCACCTTAAATTATAAATCATCTTGACGGACATTGATTGAGAGACAATTAAATCGCATCTTGCATCAAGCTTATCACCATCGAAGCGATTTCCAATATATCAATCGAAGCACCACCACCACCACCCTTCACCGTGCTACCACAGACCATATATCTACCCAAGTGGTAAAACCAAAATACGCTGCGACACCTCGACCGATTGACAAGCTAGGCTGCATGTTAAAGCGGCCAAGCGACCAGCCACCTTCGTCAGCAAGAGCCCGGACAACGTCCGAGATTAGGAGCATGCTTACGTGTGCATTTAATTAGAATTAGGTTTAGTTTTAATTTTAGTTTTAATTTCTTTCTTTTCTTTATATCATCTTTGAATAACTTAAATATAAGCGAAACACAGGTAATGCCAATCAAGAACATACAATACATATAAATTCTAATCCTAATATTTTCAAACAGCTTCATATCAAATTCATGCAAAAATTATCACAACAACAAAACATCATAATTAGACAACCAATTGTGCGCACAAGCGGAGTCAAGAACAACAGAAGCAGACACATTTTTAACAACAACATTCATACACAATAAAAAAAACGAATTAATTAAATGCAGATAAAAAACTTTGGCATTTTTTCTTAATTTTTAAACAATAATATCAATTAATAGTAATACACAAATTTTAATAGTTTCGCCTACCTAAATAATATCCTAAACTACATACATATTAGCTACTTATATATCTATATCATAATATAATACCTACTTACTCTACATAGTGTTTAAGGCCCTTACGGCGTGAATTTCACATAGATTAATTTACATGCACCTAAGATTGGATTATAAAGCGTGTTACATTTCATAATCTGAAGTTGAAGCCAGGTTGCAAGATTCATTGCAATTCTATTATCTTCATCGCATTAGTTCGAATAGATTCGATAAGATAAGATAATAATTTATATTGTTATCGCGCTCTTTAATGGCGTTTAATTTATTAAGAGAGAGCACTGACTCTTAATTTTGGAAAATTTTCTTTTGTTTATAATATGAATAAAAACTTTTATTTTGTTAATATTTAAACATCTCTTTCAATTATTGAAATGATGTGGTAATTCTCTTTTTGTGCGATGGAGAGATGTGAAGGGTAACAACATCATCATGGGATAGAGCGTAACGTAGTCAATTTAGGGGCCCTCCACTACATATATTCCGGCATGGAGAGGCCATGGAGCTAGTGACTCAGGTCAATAGTATAGGGCGGGTACAGCCGATGAACAGTGAACGAAATATTATACATTTCGATCATTGCAAGGTCCATAAGATCTGACCTAACAATATCTCTAATACTTTTCACATTTTCCTTATCTCTTTCTTCTTTTTCTAGTCAATAACTCTTCCATTTCCCATTTTTTTTAAAGCTTTCTATTTATTTATTTTATACGCTAATCTTCGTGATTGCGACTTTCTATCGGACAGACATTTCAAAAGTGCTGACAATATCACTTGAAAGTGACTTCACCCAACAGGTTCAATATCTAATAGATATTCTGGCACGAATCTCGAATCTTTTCCTTATCTCTTTCTTCTTTTTCTAGTCAATAACTCTTCCATTTCCCATTTTTTTTAAAGCTTTCTATTTATTTATTTTATACGCTAATCTTCGTGATTGCGACTTTCTATCGGACAGACATTTCAAAAGTGCTGACAATATCACTTGAAAGTGACTTCACCCAACAGGTTCAATATCTAATAGATATTCTGGCACGATTTATTTTGTACCTATGGTAGTAGCAGGAAGAACCCCCCCTCCGACGAGCTTTTGCCCGGCCTTCCGCAAGCGTGCCACCATCTGCTACAGGGAACTATAACAGCCCCACCCTTCAGGTTACAAGATTGGCGCCCAACAACGTGGGGCCCGCGATAGAAATATTGCACCCCACTCTAAGCAACTTAATATCAAAATTTGGCATAGCCAGCAGCACGAAAATTCTATCACAATTGATTGCGAATACGAGTTATCTTGCGGATACTCGTATAGTTAGCTGCAAAACAACAAGTCAGCATTTATTTAAAATTTGTATGTATTTCTAATTCGTATGTATGTAATTGTAAGTACCCTTTAGCATAACTTTCTAGGAGTCCAGTTTTTAAATGATCATAGATCATATAACTAGTTGCACTAGAACATTATAAGGCTTCGGTGTCGACAATTACATACGCGTTAAATGATTACGGATGTTCATCTATGAGTCTTACCATTAATGTTAATTTAGTTAACTAGGTAATTAGCCATAGAAAGATGCCATATCAATCTTCATAACGCACGGTCATAAAAACACCTTTGATGCATACTGCCTGTCTAATTTCCTTTCCGTTTCTTTTTTTTCTATCTCAACTACGTTACGCACAACATTTCATGTAAGTTACCTAGAATATCACCAAAGTACTAATATCGCCAAAGTATTAAATAATTGAAACCCTTATCATAAAACCCATTATAACTTAATATCAAAACATCCATTATAAAACACTGCTCGCTGAAATAGCGTTTCCAGTTTATTTTGTTTGTTTCTTAATTCATTCCTCTCTTAAGTTAATCGATATTATCAAGTTCATTTCATACTTAATTTAAATCATGAGCGAGAAGCAAAACAACGGTGCTATCTCAAAGAGGCGAAACCTAGTTTTCGACACCAACCGACAGCATATTATGCAAACCCGAAATCGAGCAAACAACGGTGACGCTCACATCAATCAGTCACGCACTCACTCGAGTTTCACAAATCCTGTTCAACACTCTCCTCCTCAGCATGGAATCATGGCAAACAGTAGCTGTGATCGCTCTCTGAATTTTGACTCTAATCTCAATAGAAGTTCAAATGAAAATAGAATACGCAATGAATCTCTGCTGGAGAGTCTAGTGACGTCAGTTGTAATCAGTCCAAGAAATGCAATTTTTACAAAGGTTACTACTGGTTCAGTTACTACAACCACAACCGCTACTTCTTCGCTCCCTATCATGTCTCTCTTCACTGATGGTGATGACACAGCTGATCGTAATGGATTAGATTCCAATGACACGGCTGGTGCATATGCCTTGTCCTCTGCTGCGAGAAATGTGAACAATAATTTACAACAGCATTCCACAACTGGTAATCTCCACTCGCATATTAAGAGTGTTGTTGACGCTAGCTTAGCTAATATGCAAAATGCACTTTTAAAAGATATACCAAATTTAATTAAACGCAATATGGAACAGAGTATGAAAGATTTATTAATTAGTGTCCCTCAAACTCAAAGTATTCCACAATCACAGGAGAGAAGTTTTAATCCTCCCTCAGTTCCCAATTTTTCTAGTTTGAGTTATCGAAATCAGATGCCAGCGGATAATTACGCTGCTCGATCGAACTTTTCGACTCAACATCGGTTTGATAACGAAAGATTTTCTAATGAATATTATGAGGCTTATGACCGTAACGATAATAATAATGCATCATTTAATCAAAACTATAGACGACCTAATTTTGATCATCATAATGAAAGACCCATTCGTCGAAGTTTCGAGTTGGATCGTTGGGGCATTCGATTTGATGATACGTCCAAAGGTATGTCCATAGAGGATTTTGTTTTTAGAATCGAAGTTCTCAAAAACAATTACAATTGCCCTTGGGCAGAAATAATCAAAAATTTCCACCACTTGCTATCAGGATCTGCACAAGATTGGTACTGGCAGTTTCTGAGGAGTAATCCGCGAGGCGATTGGCCAATACTTCGAGCAGCTCTCCTGAAACAGTTCAAAGGCTTTGAAAATGATTTTGAGATCCTTAGGCAAATAATGGATCGAAAACAAATGCCGAATGAATTATTCGACGAATATTTTAAATCCATTATTCATTTAAAAAGCCAACTTAAGGAACCAATTAGAGATTATGACCTTATGAAAATCCTTAGGAACAACATTAACACGCGGTTAATGAATTTTATATACCCGATGAAAATAAATGCACTCGATCAGTTTAGAGACGAGTGCAGACAAACAGAGAAGATGTTACATTCGCGTTATGCTAGTCAAAATCGTTTGCGACAAATAAACGAACTAGACTGTTTTGAGGAACAACAAGATATTCACAATGATCCCAACGCAAGCATCTCAGCTGTTTCATTTGCAAAACGTTCAAGTATTTCGAATGGATATGAAAAGCGTACCAACGCTACTGTCATATGCTTTAATTGCAAACAACTCGGCCATTTATTCATTAACTGCAATATGCCTGTACGCAATCTATTTTGTTATAGGTGTGGCACTGATAACTGCACAGTTTTAGATTGTCCGAAGTGTCACCCACAAGAGGGAAACCAGAAAACGAACGCGACAAATCCTGGGGAGTCACGTTCGACACAAACCTACCCAGAATAGAAAAACGAGACGCATCAACAAGCACTTCAAATAAACTAGACAAAACAGAACTGCATATAATTGAGCCTAATGAGGCAGATCATTCGAAGGACATTGTTGAACCTCTCACTACTCTTGAACATTCAAAACCACAGCTTATTCCATTTTATAAAAAACCTTTCGAACAAAGAGTCATCGAATATAATATAATTCGAAAAAGAATTTTTGATGTAGGAGAAATGGCAAAACCAGATATTTCAATAAAAATTATAAAAACAAGACACAGACATCGGAAGAGACGCGCTTACCGGAAGCTCATTAGCGAAACTTTTTTGGGAAGTTCGTTACCTGACGAAAGACCCTATGCCAAAGTTTTACTGCAGGGACGAGAAATCACTGGTCTGCTTGATAGTGGAGCGTCGATTTCCTGCTTAGGTAAAGGATGCATGGATCTTGTTGAGCAACTTGATACTCCAATAATTTCTTTTAACTCAAAGGTAAACACCGCTGAAGGAAGAGGACAAAATATTGTGGGACGTATTTCAGTGGCAGTGAAATTCAATGGTATCGAAAACTTGTTAGACCTTTACCTGGTCCCTACCTTAGTCCAACCATTATATCTAGGCGTCGACTTTTGGTCCAAGTTTAAGATAGCTCCTCATCTCATCAGCGAGGTTTCCTTTGAGTTACCCAAGAGTCAAGACAGCAATAGTTGCAAACTTAATCCCCCCATGCATAACCTAACCACTGATCAAGAGCGTATGCTACGGACCGTGATTTCAAAATTTCCTTCCTTTGCAAAACTCGGGCTTGGCAAAACGTCACTAGAAAAGCATATAATAGACACTAATGACGCTGATCCGGTAAAGCAGCGGCATTACCCGGTGTCACCGGTAATACAACAAATGATCTATGCGGAGCTGGATCGCATGCTCGCTATGGGTGTAATTGAGGAGAGTCACAGTGCATGGAGTTCTCCCATAGTCCTTATTCGTAAACCGGGTAAGAACAGACTATGTTTGGACTATCGCAAAGTGAACTCTCTCACCAAGCGAGATGCGTACCCGCTTCCGCATATAGAGGGTCTGCTCAGCCGACTTGGAGATACACACTACATTAGTAGTGTGGATCTCAAAGACGCGTTCTGGCAGATCCCTCTAGAGGAGAAGTCAAGAGAGAAAACCGCTTTCACTGTGCCAGGACGACCTCTCCACCAATTTACCGTCATGCCTTTTGGGTTGTGTAATGCACCCCAAAGGATGTGTCGGTTAATGGATAGAGTGATCCCCAGCGCACTTAGGGAAAATGTGTTTGTCTATCTTGACGATCTCCTGATCATATCACCAGACTTCCAACAACACATCTCCGTACTTCAGCAAGTTGCCGATTGTCTAAGGAAAGCAAATTTGACAATAAATGTCGAAAAGTCTTTCTTTTGTTTCAAAGAGCTTCGGTATCTGGGGTATGTCATCGGGCAAGGGCATATTAAACCGAATCCTGAAAAGGTTTCGGCGATCCAAGATTTTCCGATCCCATCTACCCAGAAACAAGTACGAAGATTTTTAGGTATGTGTGGATGGTATCGGAGATTTATTCGAAACTTTTCCTCCTTGGCAACACCCTTGACCGATATTCTGAAAAAAGGCAAAACATTTCCACTATCCTCAGATGCCGTCGCTTCTTTCGAGGCATTGAAATCAGCGCTAGTATCTGCACCACTTTTAAGCAATCCCGACTTTTCGAAAGCTTTTGTCATCCAGTGCGATGCATCATCGAAAGGCATTGGAGGCGTGTTATTCCAATACGATGACGAGCAGAGCGAAAAGCCAATTGCTTATTTCTCTGAAAAATTGAACACCGCCCAACAAAAATATAGTGTGACTGAACTAGAATGCTTCGCCGCAGTCAGATCAATTTACAAATTTAGGCCTTATATCGAAGGAACTTCATTTACGGTTATCACAGACCATGCCAGTTTAAAGTGGCTTATGGGGCTGAAGGACCTTAGCGGAAGACTTGCTCGCTGGTCTCTTAAGCTACAAGCGTTCACTTTTACAATCGAACATAGGAAAGGAGCAAATAATATAGTGCCAGATACGTTATCGAGGGCGTATGTGGAACATATTGAGGTTAGTTCAAGAAATTCTGAAAGTAATTTACTCGACCTTAATTCGCCTGAGTTTCAATCCTCTGATTATCAAGATCTCATTGTCACTATTAAAGACAATCAGCATAATCTACCAGATCTCAAAATCAAAGATAACTTAGTTTTCAAAAGAGCATTTCCAAGTAATAGCGACAATTGCCATACGCAATATCAATGGAAATTGTGGGTTCCAAATGGATTGACGAATTCGATAATCCGTCATAATCACAATTCGCCAAATCGTTCGCATGGAGGTATAACAAAAACTCTAGAGAGAATTAAGGAAACCTTGTACTGGCCAAACATGGCTTCACAAGTGCGAAATTTCGTACGAAACTGCGAAGATTGCAAGAAAAACAAATCTCCTAATTTCACTCTAAGACCACCTATGGGGGCTCAACAGCAAATAGAAATTCCATTCCAAAAGATTTATGTGGATTTTATGGGACCTTACGTCCGTTCTAAAAAGGGAAATCTTTTCATTTTTGTGGTGTTGGATTACCTATCGAAATTTGTTTTCTTGAAGGCAATGCCTAAAGCAACTTCAAAACTGGCTGTAGAATTTCTGGAAAAAGAAGTGTTTTTAAAGTTCGGTGTGCCTGAGTTCTTACATAGTGACAACGGCCAACAATTTGTATCACAAGAATTCGGCCACTTCTTGGCTAAATACGGTACCACACATACGAAAAACGCAGTTTATTCTCCCCAAGCCAATGCCTCGGAGAGAGTTAATCGTTCTATTTTATCCGCTATTAGAACCTACTTAAAGGAAGACCAAAGAGATTGGGACGTCCACCTGCCCGAAATTCAACAAGCTCTATGTACGTCCGTACATCAGTCTACGGGGACATCACCTTTCTTTTGTCTTTTCGGTCGGCACATGATGTCTCATGGAAGTACGTATAAGATAGCGAAGAAGTTAAACACCTTAACCGATGGCGAGATCGAGTACCTACCTCATTCGAGTGCATTACAGCTTGTGCGAGAGAAGGTTAAAGCTAAACTGTTGGAAGCGTATAATCGGTCTGAGAAAACATACAACTTAAGATCTTCGATACGAATATTTAAGCCGGGAGAAGAAGTGTTTCGAAGAAACTTTGTTCTAAGTAGTGCTTCAAAACATTTCAACTCTAAACTTGCTCCGAAATTCGTAAAATGCCGAATCCTAAAACAAATCGGAAAATCATTATTTGAAATAGAGAATCTGCAGGGTAAGTTCATTGGTGTTTACCACGCGAAAGACTTGAGGCACTAAAGGTGACTTACATATTTCAACATCACGATTCATATTTCAACAAGATGCAGGGTCATGGGTCGAGATACATACGTCCACTGCTGATTGTAGACTATTTTTCAGTGTTACGATTTTCATGTCTTTTGTTAACCGGCTTTTGTGGTTTCCAAAATGCATGATTTTGTAGCGTGACACTGCTTTTAATTTAATTAAACACGAAAAAATAAAACAATTTGTCCATACTACACAGTTCATAGATATTTATTTAAAATTTTTCAAAATATAACTACCACTATAATGTCTGCATAGACATGGCGCACGCATCCCCGGTTAAGCCGCTGTAAGTTTTCAAAGCGCCACCTCGTAAACGAGCGGAGAATTTTAAGGCTAGGAATTTTCGATGACTATAAAAAGCCATGCGCAGTCACGCATTTCCTCTTTCATCTGAAATTGGGTGCCGCGTGAGTCAAAGCGAAGTCAAAGCGAAGTAACACTATAATTAAACGTGTCAGTGAGTTTTAGCAAAAAAAACAAACGTAAAAAGAAATCAACCAAAACTACATATAGTGATTTAGTAAAAATATTCACTTAATTTTTATAAAGATTTATTCGAATCCAAGTCCGAAACATCAGTCGTAGGAGGTAAGCTGTTGAATTATAGTTAAAGTGGTCTTATTTTATTAAGTTGTGTGTTAATTTATAGCGCCTCGCGTTCTCGGCATATACGAGCATATATAAAACGCTCCCGCACTTAGAAGTGACAGAACCAGCGCATAATATTATTCCCGCCAAGTACCAACTACACCAGGTACGGGGTAAAACGTCGAGTTAACCCCCCCAAAACGTGTCCAGACGAATCAGCGAATCCATCAGAAGGTTATTCACGACGTATCCCCCTTCTTCCGTATTCACCCGTAAAATAAGAAATTACGTACCACGAGTTCTAACCTCTTCTACATAGAAAGTGCGAAAAAGTGCGTGCACCCAACGCGGCGTGTCCTACGACCATTTGGTGAGCCACGTGGATTTCAGTTGCCACCTTAAATTATAAATCATCTTGACGGACATTGATTGAGAGACAATTAAATCGCATCTTGCATCAAGCTTATCACCATCGAAGCGATTTCCAATATATCAATCGAAGCACCACCACCACCACCCTTCACCGTGCTACCACAGACCATATATCTACCCAAGTGGTAAAACCAAAATACGCTGCGACACCTCGACCGATTGACAAGCTAGGCTGCATGTTAAAGCGGCCAAGCGACCAGCCACCTTCGTCAGCAAGAGCCCGGACAACGTCCGAGATTAGGAGCATGCTTACGTGTGCATTTAATTAGAATTAGGTTTAGTTTTAATTTTAGTTTTAATTTCTTTCTTTTCTTTATATCATCTTTGAATAACTTAAATATAAGCGAAACACAGGTAATGCCAATCAAGAACATACAATACATATAAATTCTAATCCTAATATTTTCAAACAGCTTCATATCAAATTCATGCAAAAATTATCACAACAACAAAACATCATAATTAGACAACCAATTGTGCGCACAAGCGGAGTCAAGAACAACAGAAGCAGACACATTTTTAACAACAACATTCATACACAATAAAAAAAACGAATTAATTAAATGCAGATAAAAAACGTAAGTCATTTTAAACAATAATTGTATATTCTTTGGCATTTTTTCTTAATTTTTAAACAATAATATCAATTAATAGTAATACACAAATTTTAATAGTTTCGCCTACCTAAATAATATCCTAAACTACATACATATTAGCTACTTATATATCTATATCATAATATAATACCTACTTACTCTACATAGTGTTTAAGGCCCTTACGGCGTGAATTTCACATAGATTAATTTACATGCACCTAAGATTGGATTATAAAGCGTGTTACATTTCATAATCTGAAGTTGAAGCCAGGTTGCAAGATTCATTGCAATTCTATTATCTTCATCGCATTAGTTCGAATAGATTCGATAAGATAAGATAATAATTTATATTGTTATCGCGCTCTTTAATGGCGTTTAATTTATTAAGAGAGAGCACTGACTCTTAATTTTGGAAAATTTTCTTTTGTTTATAATATGAATAAAAACTTTTATTTTGTTAATATTTAAACATCTCTTTCAATTATTGAAATGATGTGGTAATTCTCTTTTTGTGCGATGGAGAGATGTGAAGGGTAACAACATCATCATGGGATAGAGCGTAACGTAGTCAATTTAGGGGCCCTCCACTACATATATTCCGGCATGGAGAGGCCATGGAGCTAGTGACTCAGGTCAATAGTATAGGGCGGGTACAGCCGATGAACAGTGAACGAAATATTATACATTTCGATCATTGCAAGGTCCATAAGATCTGACCTAACAATATCTCTAATACTTTTCACATTTTCCTTATCTCTTTCTTCTTTTTCTAGTCAATAACTCTTCCATTTCCCATTTTTTTTAAAGCTTTCTATTTATTTATTTTATACGCTAATCTTCGTGATTGCGACTTTCTATCGGACAGACATTTCAAAAGTGCTGACAATATCACTTGAAAGTGACTTCACCCAACAGGTTCAATATCTAATAGATATTCTGGCACGATTTATTTTGTACCTATGGTAGTAGCAGGAAGAACCCCCCCTCCGACGAGCTTTTGCCCGGCCTTCCGCAAGCGTGCCACCATCTGCTACAGGGAACTATAACAGCCCCACCCTTCAGGTTACATGCCGAAGCTCATTGAAGATGTTCTTCTTTTTCAGAGAAGAGCGATGTTCTTTCAACAAGATGGAGCACCTTGTGACAATAGCAGCGTTACTTTTAATGAACGGTGAACTGGTCGATTTCGCCCAATCCTTGGCCACCCAGATCTCCTTACCTAACACCCATGGATTTTTTCTTCTGGTGTGCTGTGAAAGAAAAAGTTGATTTTAGAGAAATATCGAGTCTCTTTTTGACCATTTTTGTCTGACAAAAAAACGGCTTTTACTACAAATTCAAGTTGCTTAGCATAATTTTTAGAAAAATTCTCAAGGATAAAAATTCCATAAAAAAAATAAAACGGGAAATATGGTGAAAATAGACCCCCAAGCCATACAATTATTTGTTCGGCGGAACTTCAGGAATCTTCCCTTAAAGGATTATAATGCTTAACTGGGACACCCTGTATATTCCAATTCATTGATTTTTATTAGTTTTTAAATCGTATGTATCTAAACGAACATACTAAAATTATTTTTTTCAAAGCAGAAGACGTCTTGATTTTTTTTTTTTTTGACATGACATGATGGTAGAACGTCTTCGTTGACCATGAATCTTAATGAAGTTCTTGGGGCTCTTAATTCAACTTCAAATAAGTCCTCGGCAAGTTGGGATTCGGACTGAAAAGCCTCTCTGAAAAAATCTTCGGCATTTTCTTAAGAGAAAATTTCACATTTGTGCGGTCGATAGCAGAAACGAAATCTAAGGATTTGGTCTGTAGGAAAACTGATAAGGGTAGCGTTAAACTGAATAGTTTTTCGCATACAATGAGGCTTACTAGGAAATCACTTTTTTGGATCGCTGCCAAAAGTGTTGATGCTTTCGAAGACATCGCCCACGTTCTGCTGGTTATTTCTTCAAGACTTATTGAGATGCATTTGAAGAGCTCTACAAAGGAAATAATACTGTCATACCTTTCAATGAATCTTGCGTTTCACAAAGGCTTAGAATAAGTCGAGTTTTTCGGCTCTCTGGTGCCTGTTTTTTAATGGCATTTTTTAAAGTTATATTTGCATTTGAATGGTTGCGGAAGATTTGAATTTATATTAGAAAGTTTTAGTTTTTGCTTAGCGTTTCGGGGGGGGGGGCTTGAGGGGCTGAGGGGCTGGCTACGTGGCTGCTCAAAATCAATGATTTTTTCATATTGTATATGCATTTTTTCATTATTATCATGTACCTTTTTGGTTCAGTGTATGAGAGAGTTCGAAGTCGAACGAAAGAGGCTTCTGGAACATTTGCCGACCTCTATTCCTTTAATCTCTCAAGAAATATCAAGAAAGATAAATTGCCAGAAAGTCGTCAGAAGTGCCGTATCTGGTGTGCAAACATCGTTTCGACAATAGCAGTCTCTGTTTATTGCTACAGATATGATAGAGACAGCATGTGTGGAAACGATATCGTTCAATCGTTTCTATTTTACGTGATCTGACCCCTGACGACCACCAAAAACCAACATACATTATTATTCTGGTTCGATGACGAATGCCGACCAGCTCATGCGTGGGTAAACGGCTTATCTCGTAACGCTGCAGATAAGGACCAGAGGCGAGAGAAAAAAAGGCAACACAGGATGAGCCTATTTGAGTCCACAGTGAGATGTATGAAACTCTAGGAATGAGGTTTGAAAGTGTTATCGAAATTTCAAAAGGAAATGTCAAGGCTCTAAAGCCCAAGCCGAAGTCTGCATAGATGAACAAGGGAACATTGTATAGTAGAGTGACAGCCAGTGCCGATAATTTTGAAGGAACCCTTCAAGACCTACTGGCCACGTAGCTGCGCTTCATACGCACACTTTCGTCATTTTCAGCTTGGTGTACGCTTGCTTGTAGCTTCCTTGCAGCTGGCATATAAACAAACGATGCTCTGTCCACGGTTTGTTTATATGCAAGCTCCAAGAAAACGCAGGTACGTGGACAGTAGACCTAAGTCATTCAACATTCATTATGAGAGACAATTCCCGCCAACTGTTGTGAGGGTAGGGGTAGTGACATTTAAAGTTAAGTCGAATAAAATTGCGGAAGCTGACTGCGCCTTGGAGCGATAGTAACATGGGACAGTTTAAGGTAGTGAAGGACTTTGTCTGCTTATAACCTCTGTGGTGAACCTCAACAATGAGATTAAGCGAAGAATTACTCATGCCAATCAGTATTTCTACGCACAGCTGAAAGAGCTACTATATATGTAAGTAGCAAAGCCCTTTCACGAGCAAAAGGAAACGTTGTATGTATATGTATAAGATCATTATAAGCCCGTCTTGCTATATGGCGAAGAAGAATGGGCTCTGTCAAGGATCGATGAAAATACGATTTATGTCCTCCTTGTTATTATTTTTATACCCTCCACAGGAAGGTATATTCACTTTGCCATTACATTTGTAACGCCAAGAAGGAGTCACCGGAGACCCCATAAAGTATATATATTCTGAATCAGGATCACATTCTGAATCGATTTAGCCATGTCCGTCTGTCTGTCCGTCTGTCCGTCTGTCCGTCTGTTGAAAACACGATAGCGTCCAAACGAATCAACCTAGGTCATTGAAATTTTGTGGGAAGACTTCTTTCTACCGTCGTCAGGTTGGTATTGAAAATGGGTTATGTCGGTCAAGTAGTTCCGGTACCTCCCATACAAAAACCATATTAGGCCCATGCGTTTCTCTGTCTCTTGAAAACACGATAGCGTCCAAACGAATCAACCTAGGTCATTGAAATTTTGTGAGAAGACTTCTTTCTACCGTCGTCAGGTTGGTATTGAAAATGGGCTATGTCGGTCAAGTAGTTCCGGTACCTCCCATACAAAAACCATATTAGGCCCATGCGTTTCTCTGTCTCTTGAAAACACGATAGCGTCCAAACGAATCAACCTAGGTCATTGAAATTTTGTGAGAAGACTTCTTTCTACCGTCGTCAGGTTGGTATTGAAAATGGGCTATGTCGGTCAAGTAGTTCCGGTACCTCCCATACAAAAACCATATTAGGCCCATGCGTTTCTCTGTCTCTTGAAAACACGATAGCGTCCAACGAATCAACCTAGGTCATTAAAATTTTGTGAGAAGACTTCTTTCTACCGTCGTCAGGTTGGTATTGAAAATGGGCTATGTCGGTCAAGTAGTTCCGGTACCTTCCATACAAAAACCATATTAGGCCCATGCGTTTCTCTGTCTCTTGAAAACACGATAGCGTCCAAACGAATCAACCTAGGTCATTGAAATTTTGTGAGAGGACTTCTTTTTACCGTCTTCAGGTTGGTATTGAAAATGGACTATGTCGGTCAAATAGTTCTGGTACCTCCCATACAAAAACAATATTAGGCCCATGCCTAAAAATGGCCTTGGTATTAAAAATGGTCTACGTCGGTTAAGTAGTTCTGGAACCTCCCATACAAAACAATAATTACTAACTCACGCGGCAAACATTTTTTATGCCTCTTAGGCAGTGGAGGGTATTAAAGCATCGGCCCGGACGATGATAACACTTTTACTTGTTTTTATTTGATATTGTGTTAGTCAAGTCAATGAGAATAAGTTTGCTTAAGGTTGTTCAGAAGGTATGCCAATGTTCGAGTTTAAGGTTGAAAACAGACCGTATCAGAGAAATCGTTTTATCTTAACTTATCAAGCAACAATTTAGAAATACACTCGAAAAGATACGGTCAAAATAAATTGAGTACTGTGTAGCCTCCCAACGCGCGCGCACGCGAAACTGCAACACCGTCGCCACAAAAGTGCATACATATTACATATAACACAAAAATAAAGAATAAAACCCATAAAACACAAAATCAAAAACAACTCCCAATACACTTTCAACACAACACCTAATAATAATAATAAATTAATTAAAAACAAAACAAAAAAATAAATAGCATTAAATTACAATCAAACAAATAGTGTCCAGTGCAGTGCCAATAGACAAAAAAAAAAAAAATCGCACACGCGAGTGACCTTTGTACTTCCCGTTTTCAGTTTTTCTTTCTCCTTTGTTTCTCCTTTCGCCTGTTGCGCTTCTTTGATCGCTGCTGTGCTGAGTTGGTGTTATCAATTTGGCTAAGCAGTGGTCACAAACCAACATCTAATGAATAGCGGGTTGTAAGTGTATATCTTGCCGGATAACTGACTCGCTCTGTTGCATGGGCATAACACCTGTGACGGAGTGTTTTGGAAGTTTGGTGTCGGATATACACGTTGCAACTCTGCTTAGTTGCGTTGGAGTTGTGTTTTTAATTTTTGTGTGTTGTTATGAGAGGTGAGTTCCGCGTTGATTTTTGCAACATTCGAGGCTTAAGAAGGAATCTCTTTGCTGCATATGTCCATGTCTTTCAATTCAAACCAGCTGTTTTGGCACTTAGCGAGACACAGGTGGATCAGGATTCGATTCCCTCGAATTTTGATCTACCGGGATATCGCTTAGTGCCATTATTCTTTAAACATCGCGGGCTCGCCATTTACGTCCGTGATGATATTGCTTACGAACTTCCACCACAATATAACCATTGCTCCAATGCGGAATTCAATTACGTTTGGTTAAAATTCAATGTCCGTAAGCAAATAATACACTCTTGTTTTATTTATAGAAGTCCAAGCATTGACTGTTCATCTACTTTTAACGAGTTTGATGAGCTGTCTAACTCCATCTTAGGAATTGTTTCCCAGTATCCTCATACTGAAATTGTCATTGCGGGCGATTTCAATATACACAATTCCGATTGGCTTCGCCATTCTAGACAGACAACACCCGAAGGAAGGTATGTTAGGATTTTCGCTGAGATTAACAGCTTAACTCAGCTTGTAAACGAGCCTACACGGATTCCGGATGCTGCAGATCATGCCGCTAACACATTGGACTTGTTCCTCACCTCTCATCCAGATAAATACTCTATTGACGTAACGTCGCCTCTAGGTTCGTCGGACCATTGTGTCATTTCAGCTAAATTTTCATACACTAACCACACAGTTAAAGAACAAGCTCCCAAAAAAACAGTATGGCATTATGAGAAAGCCAATTGGGACGGCCTTAACTTCTTTTTTAGGAGCTTTAACTGGTCACTATGCTTCCTCGATAGTGACGTAGATGCAGCCGCTGAAATGATAACAAACACCATTCTCCTGGGTATGAGATCCTTTATTCCTAACAGAAGAAAGAGTATTATACCTAAGGAGAATGCTTGGTGTGACTCGAGCTGCAAAGAGGCTATCAGGTTGAGAGAGTTGAGTTTTCGGGCTTATAAAGCAAACCCAACCGAGGAAAACCGAAAAAAGTTTCGACGAGTCCGAAATGACTGCAACTCCGTGATACGACGCGCAAAATTTTCACATGACCAAAAGCTACGCCAAAAAATACTTCATTGTCCCAGTGGTAGTAAACAGTTTTGGTCATTCGTGAAAAATATTAAGAACTCCACCACGTCGTCAATTCCTACACTCGTTTACAATGACACTCCAGCTGTCAGCTCTTTGGACAAGGAAAATCTGCTGGCGGCGCAATTCGCCGCAAGCTCCAACATCCCAGATTGCATCATGTCTCCACCTGTGCTTGAGAGCGTCGAATACTTCATGGGACAAATACATTTTCGCACTCGCACAGTAGCAAGAGTATTAAAAGATCTTAACATCCACAAATCCGCTGGTCCAGATGGTATATCCCCCATAATTCTGAAGAGGTGTTCTTCAACGCTGGCAAAACCACTGCGTAAGCTTTTCCACTTGTCCTACTCTTCTGGACTCTTTCCGAGTAGATGGAAAATTGCATTTGTCCAGCCCGTTCCTAAAAAAGGCGATTCTTCTTCACCCACCAACTACCGACCCATTGCACTTACGTCCATTCTTTCCAAGGTCATGGAAACGCTGATAAATCGTCAGCTTATGAAATATCTTGAATCACGAAAACTTCTCAATGACCGACAATACGGTTTTCGTGGCAGCAGGTCCACTGGTGATTTGATGACTTATCTCACCGAAAAGTGGAACCAATCTCTCCACCACTCTGGTGAAACGAAGATTGTTGCGCTTGATATTTCGAAAGCATTTGACAGAGTTTGGCACCAAGCCCTTTTGTCGAAAATGCGTGCCTATGGGATCGACGCGTCTCTTCTTCAATGGATTAGAAACTACCTTTCTGGCCGTTCAATTCAAGTTGTGTTGGACGGTTTCAAGTCTGCAATTCACCATATAAATGCTGGTGTTCCCCAAGGCTCTGTTTTGTCTCCGACACTCTTCCTGATATTCATCAACGATCTCTTGTCTGTTACTTCTAATCCAATACACTCTTTCGCAGATGATAGCACCCTCAGTTTTTCATATTCGTTCCTTGACTCACGTCCCTGCTCTTCGGCCGTGGAATTGGAACGGCAACGTATGCTAAACACATTAAATTCCGATCTTGACAGCATTATAAAATGGGGTACAACCAATAGAGTGGAATTTAATGCTTCCAAAACACAATGCTGCCTTCTATCATTAAAGCGAAACCTGAACCCTCACCCATTATCCATGAATGGGACTTGCATCGACGAAACCGAACGACTCTCCATACTCGGTATGTGTGTCAACGACAAACTCCGTTGGAATGACCACATATATGAAGTCGCCAAAAACGCTGCGAAATGTCTAGGTTTCCTCAATCGATGTAAGAAGTACTTTACACCCTCCGACTTAGCTTCAATATACAAGGCCTTTATTCGGCCTAAGCTTGAGTACAACGCTCATATCTGGTCAGGTGCACCTAAAACTTCATTGCACCTACTAGATAGAATTCAGAAGCGTGCGATAAAACTTATAGGTGATAGAAATATAGCGGCGTCTATTGACCCGCTCGAACATCGCAGAAATGTTTCTTGCCTTTCCTTATTTTATCGTTATTTTCACCACCAATGCTCTGATGAAATAGCTAACTGCATTCCGCCCCTTCAACAATTTTCTCGCAACACCCGTCACACATCGAATGCACATCAGTTCACCCTTAAGCCTACCTTCGGACGTACTGTTAAATATAGAGATTCTTTTGTGAGTCGAACAACACGCATGTGGAATGCATTGCCTCACACGGTTTTCCCCTCTCATTACAACCCACAATTGTTTAAAACCAATGTGCACCAGTACCTTTTCTCTATCCTCCCTATTAACCCTTCCACTCGTGCTGTGCATTAGCATTATAAGGGAACAAAAACCCCTTGAGCACCAGTTAATTATAAAAAAAAAAAAAAAAAAAAAAAAAAATTCGTTGAAAATAAAATGTTTCGTGTTCTTAGTTTTTGCTTTGGAGGAGAAGTTTTAACGAAACATAAACGGCCTTACCAATAAACAATCACTAAACTCGAGTTTTACTAATTTCGAAACTAACATTAATTTCGGCTTTTAATTTTGCCCTACCAATAACCAATTTAATCGAAGGGTTTACTAAACACGACTTTAGTACAAATTCTAGTACAATTGAAGTCAAATCTTGTACAAATTTGGCAAACTTGTCAGATTTATTCCAGAACAAATGAGCTTTTCATTTTAGATATTATTTTCCCGTTAGAAAATTAAATGCACAAAGCACGTTTTGTGGTTTGGTTAAAAATGTTCACATAATTAAATGTATCCTATATCAGGCCAAAAAGATGAAAAATTTTCCGATGGTACCTAATCATAATCACAGTCACTTTACAAAACAAAAACCAAGAAATAAAAGAAACTATTATAAAAATTCACTATTTTACAGGCTACTGCTAATACATTTATTAAGTTCTAGTGCAATTTATTTTATATACAATAATCACATCAAATTAAATTATAAAATTACTTATTAAAGAATTTTAAATGAAAAATACAAAAAATATATCGGCTGGAAAACTGACATTCCACCTTTGAATGACACTACTACGATGACACTTATACTTATACCATGAGTTAGACACGACTTTCTCAGGATCGAAAGAGAGTCGACATTAGGGTTAACTCGAGGATAAATTGGTTATTGGTACGCAATATTTTTTAGTTTCGACTTTTGCCTTAAAGTCGAGTCTAAATTTGATTGTTGGTAAGGCACAAAATCTATACAGCGAAATCGATCGTGGTAAAAAATTGCGGGGGCTGTGGTTTAATCCCAAATGCGGGACCATATGTATTCATTAGAACAAAGAGGGGGAAGATAGATCTCGCTCCTACCAACGAGACCGAGGCTGTCCGACCAATCAGCCAGGTAATTGAGTTAGTTAGGCTTGCCTAGCTGCTCTGGGGCGTGGTTCCACGTCTTTCTCAGGACACTAAGTGCGTATGCTCACCGTGCGGTGAAACCGTATTGGTACATACCCACGTAAAGCAAACCCAATTATTGTTCCTGTCTATCAGCTGTTCTACCAAAAAAGTTCTGCCCCACCACCAACTTTACACTACTTGACTCTTGTTTTGCAAGGGAGTCCGCCTTTTCGTTACCGTCGATCCCCATATGACTTTGCATGCTTTACACCGAATGCTAAAATACGTTACCAAAGAGTGTCATTGTAGATTATTACACATATGTTATGTACTTGCTTATGGAGTGTTCACTACTGAGACAGTGTCCTGAGACAGCTTCTGAATTCAACCATTCGGAATCGCGATCCACCCCAACAAAAAAAAAAACTCACACAAATGAATGGTTGCGAGAAGCTCATAATAGGGTCCTATATGAACCTGTTGGAAGTATTAATTTGAGTTCAAAGTTCCTCCATATAATAGAGCTAATATCCTAGTTAGGTATACTCGTGGCGTAACTAATGGAAATTGTAGAAATTCTTGGTAATATCTTAACAACAACAACTACCCCTGGCAATGTATCAAACCATACAAGTCTCACAAAACCGTCCGACTTCCATTTGGTGCTTGCCGCAATAACTTTGATAATTTATTTACTTGGAGTAAATGTTTCTCAAGTCTCAAGTGCATAGCAAGGAAGGGGAAGAGGACTCGAAAAGCTTACCCACATTGGAAAGATTGCCACAGGCTGGCCAGAGCAAGTGGGAAATGTATCAATCTTCAAACAGAACGACAGGAAATTGATTCACCATTGCCCAACAACTGGCAACTTATTGTTTGTTTGCTGCAGCTTTCAGAGAATATTTCATTTGTTCAGGGATAATTAATTACTTAGGAACTTAAGGATACTTAGGGTGAATATCATTCCACTACAAATTGAGTTTTACAAAACGAGAAAACAAAATGTAATAGGAAACACTTATTACTGCAGTTGATGGAGCGATTTGTGGTGAGACAAACAGTCTTTAATCTACTACCAATGTCTATTGTTACGAGTATATACTCAAAATGTTATACCGACGGATCAGGGGTTGCGGATTGTGGTCCCCTGTGGCATTATTATCATATGAAATCATATCCAATCATAAACGTGCGGCGACGATCATAAATTTGCTGCCAACGTAACTGGAAAAATGTCGGTAAAGTTTAATGGATGAAAAAATGTGGAGATACGACTACGAATATCATTGGGACGCATACGGAGCAACCCATGTCCCATTATACAGGAGCGACAGAGAACAAAGACAAATGACTGTGTGAGAAAAGTTCTTACATATATTCCTGCAAGAAGAAGAAGAACGTATAATAATTGTGAACTCAAGTGCAAAGCTGCCTTCGGTGTTCAGTTGCCATTGCCAAAGTCAGAGAGTTTCTCCATATGCACACAGTCTGCCTTTGCCACATATAGCACCCTAATGAAGGATTGCAGGGTACGCGGGACACGGGCGCTATATCCTTCGGTTGGGTTCGCGCAGACAGTGGCGACATGGAAATAGTATTATCATTTATATGAATTAATATTCAAACCAATGTGTTGGCATTTTACTTTTGAATTTTCATGTATCTTTCGGGGGGGATGGATGAATAAGTTGGTTATTTATGCCTACTTGGTCTTCGCACTTTATTGGACTATGCCGGTCATAAAGTATTTACTTTGCATTTCGCCTATATTAGTAATTTATTAGAGTAGTTTTGTATTTTGTGCTTTGATTTGAGGATGTGAACTTGTAGATATTCATAAATCATATTGTTAATGAGGTTTGATAATTTAATTAATGATATTGAAGAAGGGACCTCATATGACATACAGAGGGTTTACTGTTTTGTATAAGCAGCAACGAAATAACGTTTTGGGAACGATAACACTGTAGCATTAACGTAGGCTCTTTTCCAGTTATTCTTGTAAAGCGATAAATTAAAAAAAAAATACTAAATAAATATGTACTAAAAAAACTAAACACTTGGAACGGTAGCGGCTAACAACGGTTTTAGAAAACAAGTTACGACGCTTCGACTTAAGTCATTTCGACTTACGACGCACGTCTGAAAAAGCTTACCTGAGATATATGGCTGTGAAATTTTTAAATTTGACAATCGAAAAATGCGTTTATTTTTCTTGGTATGAATACAGTTTTTCAGTCCATTTGTTGCAGAACGAAGTAAGAAGTGTAAATATACTGTTAGCCTGTAAAATTGCGAAGCAGCTAGGTACATATTTTCTAGTTTTATAAGTAGGTAATTCTGGTAAGTTAAGTGTATAATTAATTTTAACTAGTATAAAAAGCATTGACTGTTTTATTGCTTTGTGATGAAGTGAGATTTAATATCATGAATAGAAATAGATTACGTTGCTCTATTTCTATTCACGCAAGGAACAGCGCAAGACAATTCAAATCTAGTCTAATAGTACGTATACACCGCACCTAAATTCATCATTTCGGCTAAATTCAGCATTTCAGGCCAAATGTTCAACATTTCGCAATATATTTTCCAGCATTTCGAAATGTTGAATTTCAGCGAAATGTTGAATTTTATTGCTGCATTTGCAAGTATGTCAAATCGAACAAACCTCATTTTGATGACTTTTTGGCTCACTAATGCAGCGATGAAATTCAACATTTCGAAATGCTGGAAAATATATGGCGAAATGCTGAACATTTGGCCTGAAATGCTGCATTTAGTCGAAATGATGAATTTAGGTGCGGTGTAAACGTACTATAAGATTGTATTTAATATGTCTGAATTATCACTTATAAGTATTCATGTTTAGACTAGTATAATTAAAAAATGAATTCTTTGGGTACAAACCACTTCTGATTTCGAAACATAAAAGAACATTACTCAATTCTGATACTAGCTGTCATTTGAAATGTTGGAGTTTCAGTGGGAACGCAAAATTGGATTTCGAAATTTTATCTTCTGAAATGTTGAATTTAGGTGCGGTGTAAATGTACTATAAGATTGCGATTGGCACGAGTACAATAACTTAGGCGCCAAAAATTGATAACGGTTTTTTGTAGAGGGGTTAAATATAAGCATTTTTTACTATGGGAGGGGGGGGGCTCTATCTGGCTTCGTTTAGGCGGGAGGAGTAATTTAAATAAAAATGAACCATAAAATGAAAATAAAATATTAAAAAACAATGGCAACACTTATAATAAAGGACTTTATGATTTTTGAAAGCCAAGAGCCTGTTTTTTCAAATTTTTTTTTAAATCAAGTTATTTTTATTAACAGTTTTTGAAAAAAAATGATTTCAAACTTGAAATTTAAGGAAAAAAATTAAAAAAAAAATGTTGTATGCTGATTTTTTCAATATTGAGAATATAGATACTTAATTTGTTTGTAGTTTTTACTGCCTAAATCAATTCTTAATCGAACACTGAAAACTAGATTTATTTATGTCTTCTAATTTTTGAGAAAATGGAAAATTACTTTTATGTGTCACAACGCTTAGAGTACAAATTGTTACCCTTGCACATTGAAATGAGTATGGGGGGGGGGGGGGGGGGCGAGCTGCCCCCTGCAACCCCCCTGCTTGGGGTCACTGTTGGATTTTGGGACGAGTGCAAGGCTGAGTATATGCAAACTTTCTTTAAATTATCTTAGTTTACCCAATGTCAACAAGATTCTTCAGTAACAGTCTCTGGCCTAAAAGTTCACATTACAGAGAACATTTTGCTGATTTGCACTATAGACAATTTAGAAGATATTCCTAGATATGAAAAATGCTATAGTACTTTGTTGTTAGTGTTGCCATTGATTTTTAATATTTTATTTGCATTTTAAGTTTTATTTTATTTTAAATTACCCCTCCCTCCTAAACGGAGCGAGATAGATCCCCCCTCCCATAGCGAAAAATGCTTGTATTTAACCTTGATTTAAAGATAATATTCAAGAACAGATTCCAGGCTTTCAAAAATGATATAGTCTTTTAGTATAAGTGTTGCCAATGTTTTTTAATAATTATTTTTTTTTTTTTTTTCATTTTAAGTATTATTTTTTTTTTAATTTCCCCTCCCGACTAAACGAAGCCAGATAGACCACCCCCCCCCCCTCCCATAGTAAAAAATGCTTATATTTAACCCCTCTACAAAAAACCGTTATCAATTTTTGGCGCCTAAGTTATCGTACTCTCCCCTTGCTATTTTGGATCGCTTGGAAAAAGTCGAAAAAGCTGTCGACATCGCACGTTCCCTAGGACTTTCACGCTCTTAACATATCGGGAGGTAAATAGTTTATATAAGATTTCTCTTCTTATTTGTTAGAACTTATTCTCGAAATCATGTACGATTTTTTATTTGATTCATAAAACAAGAGAAAACTTCATAATCGGAAGTCTTTTGTACTTCGACAGAAAGCCAACAAATAAAAGAAAACTAACAGGACAGTGTACAAATCGGATTCGACCGTTCTTCCCACTATTTGTTTTTCTTTTTGTTAACACACTCATATTATTCTCCGTATTTAACGCGAAAACCGATGCCGTTTGTAATAGAACAGTTGTCTCATTTTGCCTTTTGCCCGCAGCATATAAATTCACAGACTGGTTTGATGAACCGTTTTCCGATGCTCTTTCCGGCTGTCGTTGATAGTTCGGATCGCACATAGCTTTAGCGTGCCATCCCCTACACCCGCTACACCTTATAGGGCCCATACACGACACAGACACGTCGCTGCAGACCAATATATTTTGTTGTTGTGCACATGTCTGCGCAGACCGTCTGTGTCGTGTATATCCATGCAGCGATGCCACTTCTGAAAAAATTTCTGGAGTAGAATTTCCTAAAAAAGTGGAGTAGATTGGAAATTTCTATTTTCAAAAAGCAACTTTACCTATAACCTTTTTGAAGGTAGAAAGCCGAAATGTTTGCATTTTGCGAATATGGGGCATGGGCGCATGGCTTAGAACTAAGTCCCCAAACTATTCTATCCCATAACTAAAACCAATATTTCATAGACATGGTTAGGATAGGTTGAAGTGGCTGCCGAAAAAAGGACGACACATTATAAAGGTCCCGTCTCGTGATACCACATGAATCTAGAAGTTTCGTCCTACTCGTTGAACCAAAATCTTCTAATGAAGCATAGGAGACTACGAATAGGTTGGTTTGTTAGATCGTTTAGATCATTGTAATAGAAAGCTCCCAAATGGAGTTTCCGTTTTCGGAAGAGAGCAGGAAAAGTTCAGAGAAAGTGATGAATGGTATCCTCCTCCTCCTCTTCGTCCAAACAACTTCTATAAAAATCTTTTGAGAATACGTCAAGCCTTTTGTTGCATGCCTGACCATAAGGCAGTGTCCCGTAATGACACCTTTTGAGGCGCTGATATACGTTCTGTCAAGAGAGATCTATATTCCTTACATACTTTTAGCAGTCGTAGTTAGGAAATTTATTGATTTATTTTAGGGTGAAAAGTCCTCGTAAGGTTGGTTTAAGTCTTGTTTTAACATTTAGAGCCCAAAATATATACGCTCCGAGTTATTTTTAATCTGATCATTATGTTTTCTACCTACTAATTCGCCATATACATAGTTCTAAAAAGTTTCAGATAAATCCCAATAAATTAATCCATAAATTGGCTACATACTTACTTACTTACTTAATGGCCTAAAAAAACATTTTAGAAAATTTTGAAATATTTTTTATTAAACAAAATAAAGATATGGATTACAAAATTTGAAATTGGAGTAGATGATGGGAAATTAGAAATAAATGAAGTAGGGAGTAGATTTCTGAAATTTGTGAAAAAGTGAAGTAGATCTACTCCAATTGGAGTAAAGTGTCATCGCTGTATCCATGTCGACTGTTTGCAGCGACGGTCTGCGTGAATTCAAAAATTTTTGAATTTTTCTTGGTCTGCAACGACATGTCTGTGTCGTGTATGGTGAATTTTGCACAGACGAGCGAGAAAACTCAGGGTGTAAACATAATCGAAAGCCTCTCGCTTGAAGAAATCGGTTTCCTCATTAAAGTTTCTTGTTTAGTTATTAATGGACTTATTTTTAGTAGCACATTCATTAAATTTCTTTCATTGATTCGGAAAATATGAAGAAAGTCGACAGTTAGTATCTGCCATTTTTCTGATCCGATGACCACGACGAATCGATACAAACTAATGTCTGTGCAGATTGTCTGCACCGTGTGTGGCGAAGGCATGTTTGCACAGACTTAAGGTCTGCAGCGACGTGTCTGTGTCGTGTATGGGCCCTATTACATGCTTCATGGTGCATTTCTTTGCCGAGTGACCTCGAGCAGTGCAGCGGAAACATCTGCCGTCGCGCTTCAATATGTTTTTTCGTTGGGTTAGTGTGAGAGAACTGTCGCAATCTTTTGTGTGGTGAGACAAAGACTTGCAAAAAACGCACTGGGCTTTTGACTGTGTGTAAGCTGCTGCAAGCAACCCGGCTGCTGTAGAGGTGGTATATGATTTCGGTTGCCGTTTGTCTCCTTCTTCTACGGAATTTTCCAGCGCTACTATTTCTCTTTTGATGAACTTTAAGAGATCTCTGATTTGCTTATCCCCATTACCAACAAAAGAAGACTCACTTTCTGAAGAGGCCGAACCGACTTCATCTGATGTCTGCACATCACTTTCTTGCTTAGGTACATCGATTTGGCAGCGAAAATAATTAGCACGAAGGTCATTTGGAAGGCAACGAAGTAATTTAGATTTTAACATTATGGAGTAATTGCTTGACGAAATTCCTAGTGCTGTGAGAGATCTAATAGATGATGTTACGGTGTTATAAATGTGTCGTAGACCCTTTAGGTCCGTTTTTGACGTCAAAGATGTAATAGACATCATACCATTCATATTTTTGTCTATTAGTTTATCTACGTTACCAAACTCCTCTTGCAACAATGCCAAAGCACCATCATAGCAGCTGGCACTCGGAGTAAATCCGGCAATGGAATCGGCAGCAGTGCCTTTCAAGGCTGACTGCAAATAATTGAATTTATCAGTGCCAGATAACGCTTGGTTCTCATGGACGGCGCTTTTAAATTGCTCCCAAAAGGGCAGCCACTCCTTAAAATCACCCGAAAAAGTTTTGAGAAGAAGCTTGGGTAATCTTACACCATTATTCATGTCACGCGACGACGATGGAGGTGTAACGTTAGACAGTGAACCGTTTTGCGATTGCATACGGTGCAATAGTTCGAGGCGTTGAGTCAATCGAGCGATAACGGAAATGGCTTTGTCCTCATACTCAACCGTTGTTTCACTGTCTTTAATTTGGTCTTCAGGTTTTCCACCTGCTGTGCACAAACTGTCCGCTTTGATAAGTCCTTCATGCGCCGCTTTTAACCGATTTAAGAATACTGAGAGTTCCTCTTCGATGGATTCCCAATTTTCTTCGTTCGCGGCCGTAGGTTTAGATTCCGGCGTTTTTAGGTAATCGTTAGCGCTATTCGCGACGCGCGTTACTTGTCCCCTGTAGGCAGACCGATTAGCGTTCTCCATCATATATAAAACTTTTTTTTTTTTACAATCGTATATAGAATCTTTACTTCCCGGGTTTCGGCACCATGAAAATAATACTAATAGTATTCTTTGAAATAAAAGACCCGGCGTACAAAATTCAAATTCAATGCTTTAATGTTAAATATATGATGGTTGAAATATAACTTGTCGTTTGCGTTCAGACGCAGCCTTTTATACATTCATTATACATAAGTGTTTTACAGTTAGGTAATTGTAGTTTAAGAGCGAAAGATTAGCAAAGGTAATATGGTATAAAGAGAAATAAGAAGAATTCATTTACATAATACATATTTACATCGAAGTCTTAGAAATGTGTGTGTATGTGATTTCAAATTTCTACAAACCTAAAAGAAATTAATTTTAAGATTTTTGTTTTTTTTTTACCGTTAACTTTTTAACTGTTAAAAATCAAAATTAGATTATCTCTTTTAATCTATTAATAATAATTTTTTTGTCATTGTTATTATTGTTATTTCTTTCATTATTTATTATTGATTATTGATATACAGAATTAGTGCACCTACATTGTATTAAAACCTAACAAGAAATCAAGATTTTCGTTCGCACGGACATCGTTGAATTTCAAGGCAAATCGATTTTTTTAATTACAATTTGTTAATATTTTATAATATATCTAATCAATATCCATAAATTAAGGAATAATCTTATTGTTTGATGAGAATAATTTATTTTTTATAATCATGTTTCTAACTAAAATCTGAATGTTTTGTAATTGAAAACATGATGGTTTAATTTGATTTTTAAGAACTCATAGATGGCGTAGTCAAATTTAGGGTAGATACCCATACCAATATCATTTGGCTAACGTATCTACATGGATGGGGTGGGTGGCCAAGGAGTCCTAACGCTAACATTTTTAAAATGTGTGCTATGCTGCCGCCATAAACCAACCCTTAGCCGGGATTGCTTAATCAGGAAAATTTGCGACCATTATAATAAGCTCAGTTACAATCGGATACAACAATAATCACTTAAATTATACCTATCGTTCTGATTAAAATGGAAAACTATTTGTTTATGTGGATACAGAACTTGTACCAAAGAAATATTCCTGTTATTGCCAATGCTATTCAGACGAAAGCGCAGAGTATAGTTGATTCTATCAAAGGACCAGATGAACATTGTATCTACTTTTAAAGCTAGCCGAGGATGGTTCGATAAATTTAAACACAGGTATGATCTTCATACTTCATAATATTGTTGAGTGGGGAACCCGAAAGTGCCAACATTGAAGCAATTAGAAGCAGCTTGTTTCCAAGTAAACTGAAAGCAATAATTGAAGAAGGGCAATATAGTCCCATCAAGTCTTTAATGTGGACGGTACTGGAAACGATTGCCAACGCGAACTTTTGGTTAGAAAGATGTAGGTAAGCACAGTTCCTGGGTATACGACTGCAAAAGATACGTTGACACTACTAGGTGGAAATCCTATCGGCGACTTTAAACTGAAGCCTCTCATAATGTACAACTCTTCAACCAAGGACTTTAAAAAACATAGACAAAAATAGTCTTCCGGTGATTTGGAGATCCAATAAAAAAGCTTGGGTAACTTTATCAATGTTTACTGATTGGTTCAAGAATGAATTTTGTCCATCGGCTAAGGAATACTATATCTCTCAGAAAGGATTCTTCTAATCCTTCACAATGCTCCCGGCCATCCTCACTCTCTTGACGATATTGATGAAAATGTTAAGGTAGTTTTCCTCCTCCGAATACTACATCGATACTACAAGCCATGGACATGGACCAAGAAGTAATTACTAATCTTTTAAGGCGTATTATTTGCGTCGACCTTTCATACAGATTATTCATTCTCTGGACATGTCCTTAGAAAACGAATAAAAACAAACAAATGCATAAAGGAAATTTGTCAGAAGTATAATATTCACCATACTATACAAACAAAGCCTACTCCTGGAAAGATGTAACAATTTCTAACATGAATAAAGTTTTATATACCTAAATAAATACGTTGTCTGGCGAGGGAAATAGGATTTTCTGATCTTATTGAAGACGACACTTACCAAATTCACGTTCCAGAAGAACCACTTTCCATTGACGAACTAATTTCAATTTTAGAAGTTAAATTTTTTTAAGACGACATCGGTTTGTAACTACCAAATTCATAGGTCACGGCTAACCTCCATTATAATCTCATTGAAGAACATTTATATTGGTTCTAACGACATTCTTCCTCCTCTTTCTTTAAATAAAATATTATTTACGCAAGGTCGTTTCAATTCCCATATTAGAGTTAACTCAACAGATGACTTACATAAGGACATCTTTGGTTTAATCGGATATTTGCAATCTGATAAAATAGAACACAAGTTGTTGGCCTGAGTTCTGGTTGGCCCACAAATGGGTCTTAGGTAAGATTATCAGCTGGGTTCCAAAAATCGAGTGAAATCGAAATTGCAAATCGAGTGAATTCGTTTTCAGTGTTCTTCATTTCGAGCGATTCGGAAGGTAGGTAGGTAGGTAGATGTGGCGGCTTACTGGAAAACCCAAGTAGCACTAAGTGCCGTTTTGTTACCACAAACCTCATTTGACCTGGTTGTTAAAGTTTATCGAAGTGGAGAGTTTAGATCCAACCTGTGGAATTTAAAAAGGTTATAAGTTCTTTGATGCTATTCTTCGAGACTTCCTCGAGGGATATGAAGAAGAGAAGGGTTTACCCAGGGTTCGCTGTCTAGTCCTGACTAGTGCCGGACAAGCGCATAGGTAGTGAATGAGGGTTTCTTTTTCGGTTGCGTCGTTACAACTGCGACAGTGTGTATTATTTGGGATGCCTAATCTGAATGCATGGTCCCCTATAGGCCAGTGGCCTGTGGTTATCGCGGTTATCCTGAATATATCTTTGCATGTTTTACTCAGGAGGTGGGTTGTTTTTTCCCTGCTATAATTTGGCCACATCCTTCTGGATATGGTGCAATTTGTTAGCCTATTCCATCTGAGATTGGCTTTTGATAGGGATTCTTCGGAAATGTTTGCTTTAACTGCTCCTATTGGAATGTGGACCGATTTCGTCAGTGAGCAGTGGAGGCTTGAACCTCGCCTGGCCAGCTCGTCAGCCTGTTCGTTTCCATAAACGTTATACTGTGGCCTGGAACCCAGATCAGGGTAATCCTGAACTGATCAAGGGAGGCCAGCTTCTCTCGACATTCTAGTACTAATGATTATATTGACATAGGCGAAGCCTTGATCGCAGCTTGACTGTCAATGAATTGAATATATGTCTATCTTTTGACTCGGAACTATGTCCGAAGGATTTTGAGATGCTCAGAGACTCCGAAATTACACCAGCACCTACTCCACAGTCCATTTTTGAACCGTCAGTGTAGATTGTTACGTTCGGGTCCCTGTTCACCTGTCCGTCCTGCCTGTCTAATCTTGAAGGGAATTCTACTTCAAAGTGTTTTTTGAAAAGTAATCTGGAGGTATTGTAATCCGTTGAGGATGGTAATAGCTCTTTTGGTAAAGAAAGCAGAATATTGCTATCGCCTAGGGTCTCGCATACCAGCACCCCAACTCTTTGAGTCTGATCGCGCTATGTATTGTGATGTTTGTGATATGAAGGTCTAAGGGTAATAGGTGCAGGAGGACTGTGAGGGCGTCTGACGGCGTTGACCGTAGAGCGCCTGTGGTGCCTATGCATGCCGTTCTTTGGACTCTGTTGAGTTTGGTTATGTTGTAGGCTTTTCTAAGAGCCGGCCACCAAACTACTGACCCGTAAGTGAGGATTGGTCGTACTACGGCTGTGTACATCCAAAGGGTCAGTTTTGGTTGCAGGCCCCATCTTTTGCCAAACGTTTTGCTGCAGGCATAGAAAGCTATGCACGCTTGTGTGTTCGATGTTCAGTTTCCAGTTGAGTTTGGGATCCAGGATCACTCCCAGATACCTTGCACTGGAGCATAATGAGAGCGGTTGGCCGTTTAGGCGAGGAAGTGTAAAGCTGGGTATTTTGGTTTTAGTGGTGAAAAGCATCATTTCAGTTTTGCTCGGATTTACACCGAGACCGCACAACCTTGCCCAGATGCTAACCTTCGACAGAGCATTCTCCATAATTTCGCTAATTACGGAGAGAAACTTTCCTGACACCAGTATCACCAAATTGTCCACATATCCGACTACCTTGATTCTTTCACTATCTAAACTGTTCAGTATTTTGTTCACTACTATGAGCCATAGCAGCGGTGAAATAACACCTCCTTGGGGTGTCCCCCTGCTGGCGTATTTGGTTATGTTGCTATTTCCTAGTGTTGTCTGAATGATCCTGGTGTGAAGCATAGAAACAATCCAAAGACTAAGATGATTTTCAATCCCTATCTCCGTTAAGGACTCGAGAATCGCTTCAGTATGCGACTCGGAAACTCCGAAATTTTCTCGAAATCACAATTTCAATTTGTCTCAATTCCGAAAATTTTGAAATTGAAATCGAATTCTTACAGTGAAATCTAGAACACAAAAATTCATTTCGAGTGAAAGTGAAATGTAGAACATAGCAGTATAGGTTAGAAGGGAAATGCGTATACTTCATTGGGGGCCTTTGTGAATATGGTTTTTGGAATTATATCGCTTAAGTGGCCATTTTGGCGTTTCTATGGAATTTTCCATAGATTCTGTTCTATAGAACTTCGGCCGAAAGGTTCTCCACTTCTTGTCCGATGTTCTTCTTGTAGACTACCAGAGTGTGTGAATTGTTCACATAAGCCCACGACTTTAAATAACCCCATAAAAAGAATCTGAAGCGCTCAAACCGGGTAATCTTGCGGGTCAGTATAAATGGCTAAATCAGACGACCATCGGTCAAGCGTCTTTTTATTTAGAATTATTGAGGAGTTTCATTTCTTACTCACAAACAAATTCTAATTCAGTTTCCACAATTCCACAAATGTTAAAACCGAATTGACAATCGTCGCCAATTGTAAAATCTTTCCGACAGGGTCCAACTATAGTTACGTGTTAAAATAACATTACCATCCGGTTGATAGACAAGAAAGGTGCGCTGTCCACCATCGCAACAGTTTGCAAATTCTTATAATATATTCAACAACCCCCGCAAACCAAATCAACAATGTAAACAACGTAGATGCATACAAAATGAATGAAAAGGAGAGAAATGTAACTCCTTACAAACAATGTCCACACAAGGACACCTAGTAGCTCTGCAAGTGCTCCATATAGTAGTGCAGAGCAGCTATGCTCCTTTTCCTAACGTTGGCGGCTATTTTAGGTTTGTGTAGTTGTCCACGTTTGCCGTCCGCGCGTCGCGTCGCCGCTTTTATTCATGCAATATACCTACAATTTGTCCTTCTTCACATGAGGATATTTTTATTTCGTCCTTATTTAAACAGCAGCCATTTGTGTACAAGTTTTTTTTTGTAATCAGTGTACAAACAAAACCACAAGTGCAGAAAATTATATTCTGAAAATGTTTTCGAAACAAAAAACGGAAAAATGCCATGTTAAGGGCAGGATTGCATTTTAACTGTCAGCAGAAATTTTATAATTAAATTGCGGAATTCGCTCAAACTGTACGGTGAATATGAGAGGATGTGAGTACAGCATCATATCGTATGTAGGTATGTACGAACATAATTACAGCTAGACACCAGTGACCAGCATCTAGCCGCTAGTTATATGAATGAATGTACTGTTGCATTAACTTCAGTATCAGTGCGGCGTCGGTGTGGGCGGTAGACGTTCATTGATGTGGATCTTTGGTGATATCCTTGTATGCAACAATTAACATAACCCGGAAGAGTTGGTATGAGTTAGGTTTTGTATTGTTCTGTATTTGTAGCTCTTCCCTTTATTTTATCTGCTATTTGTATTTATTTGTTGAATCGACCCGTATGGGAATATTCGTAATTATTATGAACAACGAGATAGGGCAGCCGGCGAGCGGTCATTAATTACATTCAAAATTGTACCACACATTCAGTTGCTATTGGGATATGGGATTTAAAGAATTAATAACTACGTCGCGGTGCTGGTGGCGAAATGCAGTAATTTGCGGTAGAGAATGCTTGCAATTATATAGCAATTTTATGTTTTGCATAAAGTATAATTTAAAATCAAACAATATCGGCAAGCGGTCAATCGGGGAAGGCAAACAAAAAATATTTTTTCATTTTAATATGTAAAGTTAAGTCTGTTATGATCTAGTGAAAAAATCAACAATTATTTGCTATCTTGTTCATCGAATATAGTTTTGGAAAATGACTACTTTAGTCCCGATGATGAAGCTAGTATTCTCATTTTGCTGGCTCCCACTTTGAAATGATTAGCACAGCTCTGTTTGTGCAGTGGCGCCTCCCGTTTATCGGTAAATACCCGAAGCGAATCCGACGGAATTCCAACCACATTAGTACTCAAAAATTATGCAAGAACTTGCAGCAATACTATGAAATGCTTGCTATGGTCCAACGTCCAATATCTACATAATCCTTTATGCTATCGAAGGTACAATGGAGAGGAGAAATGATCATTAATAAACAGCAGGCAATATAACCTATACGACATATTCAGCCAGAGCTGCGATATTCTCCGCAGAATGGCTACTCTAGGACCGGCCAGACGTGGCAGCATCTCATGTTGTCCAATATTTTTCTATGCGAGCGGCTAAGTGTCATAGACGTAGTGTTTGTCCAGTTGGAGTCCGGAAATTCTGAAAAGAATCTTCCGATATTGTGATGACCACCTTGAAGTACCGCAATTTGTGATTTTTGTTTAGGTATCGAACCTGAGATTCCTCGCTCCGTATTCCTGAACACTAAGCACTTTGAGCAAATACACTCAAAATAATATAAAAGTGTTTATGAATGTTTATTAACTTAACAGAAAAACAAAAAATAAAATAAAGTTGAAGAGATTGCAAGATTTTTTCTATTCACTGCTGCGTCTTTCGCACTCAAGACGGTACCGTAAGGAGTCTCCGATATCTCAATTTATAAAGAAAATGTTGTAGGCCTTTATATGATACCAAACCTTATAATATTTTTAATAAAATAAGCTAATTTTTGTATACCTATATGTGGTAGGTATATAATTTAAAAATTAAGTGTAATGGACAATTTATTTACCCAAAAAAGGGGTCGCATTGAGTTGAGATTAACCTCTAAATTGAGTAATTTCATGCCGAGAAGTTGTTTTGAAGAGAATTTTCGAGAGTGATTAGTCGTTGATATAATACAAATTTTTTTTCTGCTTAAGTACCTAGTTTAAATGTGCGCAATTCAAAGTAAAAACATTTATAAATCACTAAAACCATAGCAAGAAAACAGTTTTCTCCGGTATTATAAAAACCTGTGCAAAAATGTTTGTTCCCCAGAAAATGCTTTTTAATATTTATAGTATTTTATTAAAAAATATTATAACAATTCATTTAAATTTTATATACAGAAATAAAATGTAAAATAGTTTTTTGTATAGTGAAATAAGTAATTTTCTACTAGAAGTAAAATAATAATTAAGATCTAAGTATAGTATAAAATAGCCATATTAAATTGAAGAATCTCAGAAAATGTTATTGAGAAAAAGTTCCTGGAAGTTTGATTTATAAGAAGAAGAGGATATAATTTATTTTTTGGTGTTTTAACTACAGTAGATTCTGCTTACTTGAGACACATCGGGATAGACTGTTTTGTCCCAAATAATATGAACTATCTCTTACATCTGTAATCGTTTTCCTTTTTTATCATATGTCCCAGTTAAGCGACTGGCCCGATTATCCGGTGTCCCAATAAATCGGATTCTGTAAATGTTGTTTTATCTATCGATCATCTATCTCACTGTGTCTACTATTTGATTCACAAATGACGTCATTTCAAATTGTCAAAACAATCAAAATTAGCGTAATCGTTTATGAATATACTTTCCATAATGATGTCAGTTGTTAGAGCTCTTTCATTTCGTTACCATTACCATAGCCTATGTCCCAATTGCAACTATTTATATATTTAGGCATAAATGTATAAGTTAGATAGGTACTTACTATACAATATGGCTGCTAATTCGCGAAGTCCATATCCAGTTTCCTAATGAATGTACCCACATAGTTAAGCCAAATCTGCCGGAATGGATGTAGTTGTTTTCAAATTGCTGTTTAATCATCCGAAAAACTCAAAACGGAAATGCTGACCCAATTGATCTTCAAACCAAATGAATTTTATTAAATTCAAAAGTGCAAAGTATCTGTTTAGTTCGTGTGGCCGCACATCTTTTTGGGTTTCTGGAAGAGAGGCCCATTTCCAAAACGGAGAACAATAGAAAATTCATACGAAATTTAATTGTTCCATGTCCGACGGAAATAATGTGCAATGACTGTCACGAGAATTCCTGCTAAATCAGCAATGGGAATGACATCATCAGTGGACTGGAAGTTTTACTACAGATTGCTACAAATTGCGGTTCACTATGCTGGCTGAATAATCAACCAAGGACGAGTTACATACTTTTTGTTTTTACTTTTACACTCGTTAGAACGGAAGCTGACAGCAAAAGCTGGTCACAGTATTTTACATGACAAAGGAGTGGTTTAGTTCTTGTTCGTCCTCTTGAGTCGATTTTGAATCTTAATGTTGTTTCTTCTTTACCCTTAATGTTTGGGCGTCTTGCTTGTTCTAGCTGTAGGGATATATTTCCCCTTACTATTGATTTTCCGCAGCGGTTCTAGGATGATACTCGTAGGATTGTCTGACAGCTACCTATTATGCCGTTGTAATTTTGAAGTCGAATTTCTTTTGCATTTTATTATAATAAATAAATAAATAGGCGGCGCAACAGGCCGTAGACACCCAAGGCCTAGCTTCTCGCAACCATTCGTTTTGTGTGAGTTTCTATTTTTTTTGGAACGAATGGAATTGAGAAGCTTTTTCAGGACAATCATACTCTCGGATGTTTGTCAGACGTTCGCGAGAGGTGGCGCAGTAGAAAAAACCTTAAGATGTAATTTGTGTTTTTCCGGGGATCGAACCTGGGATCCCTCGCACAGTAGTCCAGCACACTAACCATTGCGCTACTGCGCCCATAAAACCTATTTACCTGCATTTTACTATAGATTTTATTTTTAATTCGAATTAAGCATCTTCAAGGAATAACTTTGATTTCTTTTTCTTCTTTTAAATAAAATTAAAATTTATTTGAGTTATCATTGTAAATTTGTGCAGCTCACACGCGAACATGCATCATACAGCTGTCCAATTGAAAAACATGGCTGTCGGAGGTCAACTCCAGCAATGGCCGAGTAGCTCCGTAGATAGCCCCTATACCCCCGTTTTTCCTTCCCCCATTTTCTCCCTAACTACCCTATACTGATCCGGAGGATGTAGCCAGTACAATGTTGAACTATTTTTTAAATCGGCGAAATAGTTCCAGAGTTTGTCCCTACCACCCCTTTACCACTCCCCCGTCACCAACTGTGTCATTACGTAACCTGTACTGTTCATTGGGCTAACGGCTTGTGAGACCCCCCGTATTCCGCGCCACCCCTTTATTCCTGAGCAATTCTCACCCACCCTACGGACTAAGTTGGCCACACATCTATGTATAAATCGAAAAAAAAATCATGAAAATCGGACGAATAGTTCTCGAGTTATGCAGAAACGAACAGACGGACGTTGTATTTTATAAGTATTAAGGCTAAACTACATTCAACACAAAGTAAAGTACTTGCACGAAAATGTTTTTTCCCTTTCCACACCATTTCAAATCTGTATTTATCTCTCAACTTTTCACAAAGTGTGTTACTTGAAAGTTAGCTATACCTCTAACTTTCAAGTGGCACACTTTTTGAAAGCGCCGTAAAAACTACTACATGCACAAAAAAAGTTTGCGCTAATTACTGAGATCACCATTAGAGGCCTCTGATGGGACTAGAATGTCGCATTTTTGTTTCCGGTTTACCATGGAAAATAACAATTATTGCAGAAAATACCATGGAAAAGAACCATTTTTGCAGAAAATACCATAGGAAAGAACCATTATTGCACAAAATTGCAGATTTTTAATTTGGCTTACTTTCGTGTCAGAGCAAGCTTTTTAAATAAATATCTTACCAGAAGGGGGCAACTGCGTTTGTGTGTGAGCTTGCACTTTTTCACTTTATGACTTTTTGCCGAATGTAGTTAAGCCTTTATGGATGGATGGATTAACATAAGTTGTACATATGGGTAGTATGCAAAAAGATGAGCACGATCGCAAAGTCAGAGCTGACGAGCTTGAACTCACATGAGAGATCGATTGTGCAAACCGAAACTCGGACTCAGTTTCATATGCAAAAAAAATAGTTCTTTCTCAACAGCTCTAGCTCAATGGATTAGAGATCGATCTCAAAGCTCTCTGGGTAAATAAAAGAAGTGGGTATGTCTTCTGAGAGAAAAAGTATAAAGGCAGCATGATATTAAAAAGAAAATTGGGTTACTTTAATAAATTTTTGGTTAAATAAGAAAATTTAAATTTTGCTCGAAAAATCACAATTAGGTACCTACCAATAGACATGTTCGTTTTGCTATCCCATATAGACTTAAACAAATTATCTGGGCTAGTCATTTCTACATAAAACCTTATAGCACTCATCATTGATATTTGGAAAATGTAGCTAGCTCAGAACAATAAAAAAAACACAAGAAAAAAGATTATGCGAATATGTACACAAACAAAAACAAACAAAAGATACGCGAATAAAAACTTTTTCCAAATATGAAAAATGCACATAAAAATTTGTAAATTGTGGGTATATTTTTGGCAAATGCTTTGTTTGCTTTTTTAGTCGATTATTTAATTAATTTTGTAATATTAAATGTCATTTATGACACAATCGAGAGCATTTTGCGTAATGATAGCTTGCGAGCACAGTTTTTTCGGGGCTTAGCTAATTATCCTGGCTGACGTTTGTATGAAAATATTTTGCTAAGACTGGGATAGGATAGCAAAAAAATCACGCCTAATGTTTAGATCGAAGAAGATTGATTGAGTGATTAAAATTATAGGTAGGTACTTTAAAAACCAATTTGGTGAAGACATAAAAGTGGGAATATGAAGCTTTAAAAAACAAAATAGTACATAGTCAACAAAACCGGAAAAGAAATATTTCAGTTAGGAAAAGGAGTTGCTAATTTTCATGCGTACTGACACCGGTGTGGCATTCCGCCATACACATCACACCGATCAAGACACCGACACCACAGACCTCGCGGTAGCTCTCGTATTAGATCCATTTTTATCTGCAGTAATGATTAAAAGGCTGCCATCTCTACTTCAAGTGACAGCAGGCACTCATCATAACAAGGTACAATATTTTCTACGGAAAATGCATCAACAGTATACACACATTTAGTTGAAACACATATTAATAGGGTTAAAAACCTACCGTTACTCGTGGGCAGTGTTGTTATATCGTGGGATTTATCCCTTTTTGTGGGATTTTCGATGTCCGAAAAGCCTTTCGTGGGATAAAGGGAAAAAGCACCACAATCGTGGGAATTTCAGGAACCTGACAAAAAAATTGTAAAACCAATTTTTTGTGAAATTTCACCAAAACTAATTCAAAAATTCACAACAACTATCAGCAGAAATAAAAAGAAGCTCATGTAAATAGCCTCTTAACAAAAAAATTCTAGTACAAAAACAATCTGACGGCGCAGCGACAGCGTATGTAACTAGAGCTCTAGCGCCAGCGGCAAAGTGCCATTGGAATGGAACCAGTTTACATTTTTATTACTTTATCATCATGAGCTAATGTATTTTGTGTAACTTCTACACTTCCACTTTTCCTCATTTTTTATTAAATTAATTTAGACTTGATAGATTTGTTTTGGCAGTTCGTTATTTTTCGTCCAATTTACCAGTTAATTTTGTGGGCGCAGTGGCTCAGCGGTTAAGGTGCGAGAGGTCCCAAGTTCGATCCCCGGAAAAGCACCACCTCTCGTGAACGTCTGACAAACATATGAGAGTATAACTGTACTGAAAAAGCTTCTCAATTCAGCCGTTCGGAGTTGACATAAAATGGTAGATCCCTTCTTTTTATTATTTTAATGCATCGTGGGAATTTCGTGGGAATTTGAGTTCGGTGAAAAGGGAAAAATTACCACGTTTCGTGGGAAAATTGAAGAGAGAGGCCTAACAACACTGCTCGTGGGTTTTCTGAAACCCAAATGCGACAATTTTGACGATTAACGAAGCCATCAAGATGAAAATGAGCTTCATCACTGAATATGAGTGTGATTTTCAGTCCGCCTTGTTTTTATATACCATCGCGAATAGAAAGTGAATCAACTTATGAACCTTCAGAAAGCCAAGACTTCCACTATAGGCACCTACTAAAACACTTGGGTATATATTATATATTGATCTATTAAGAAAAGAGACGTTCCCTTAACACATTCTGTGGGCTCGGCACTGATTACTGGCAAGATTTGGAAGCGGACTGACCATTATTCGGGCATCCCAGGAGATTTTGAAAAAAGAGAAGAAAAAAAATGAGAGATTAATTCGCCTTGTCGCTAAAGATGATTTTTCTGTCAAAATAGGGGCCCTCTTCCAAACTCTCTTTGCAGCTCATGACATCTGATGGATTTAGCAATAAAGTCTAGGAAAGTTATTAGGCGTCTGCAGCCGTGGTGCGGAATATCCCTCATGCATATAATTTTACGCATTACGGTAATTAGCTATATAGAAGACAAATGAAAAGGTATATAATGATTTCTATTTTCAAATATCTTTTCAAATATCCAAGAAAAACCGTGTGTTTTAGGGTTTTCAGTTAGTAGTTTTACAAAACGACGAAAATCTTCACTAACTTGACTCCTTTTATTATAAATTTGATTTGTAACAAAATTTGGTTAAAATTTGGTCATCTTGATTGTTTTATATGAACTGAGTAAGAGAAATACCATGCTTAACTATTTGTGAGATCGAACTCATACAATCAATCGTTTTGTCATCTTTTTGCATATCAAAACGAGCTCCGTCTCACATCGTGCTCTCAATTTTAGATCGTTCTCAGCACTTTGAGATCGAGCTCGCAAGATGAGATCTAACTCGGTCAGTGTATTGTTTTTTGCACACCATGCTAAGAAAGATCTTAGAAAAGTGAGTAAACAGCTTGATTTTGATTCTGGAAATTTCCCATGAAAGGTGACATTAATACATAGCATGGTTTATAAGTGTATAGGGTCTTTGTAGGTGTATTGGTTCATGAGTTATAGGGGCGTGGCACCTCCCATACAAAAAACCATTCCAAATCTTAACGATCAGATGGAATATCGCACCTCGTGGCATCTCCCATAGAAAAAAATTCTTCGACAATCATGGGAGCCAATGTTTGTAAAATTTTTAACGTTGAAATGCATTGTCCTGATAGACAAGAATATTATCTAGGCATTACAATAAAAACCGTTTATCACTGATTTAAATGAATTTGAAATAGATTTTCAGGAAAGATACCCAACCGGACAAACTGGAGTTACGGGAACAGGTTTTTACTCGGACGTAGGTACTACAAAACTTACAATAGGTGTGTATAGGTACTCTATTCTGCAATTAGTATTTTAGTTGTTAATAATAAATTAAACTACCTTTCGTCGCTCCTTCCGAGAACAATAGAACTCCACTTGAGTTATTTCAAAGCTTTTAATGAGAGAAAATATTTCCGAATGAACTAGTGGCTCTCCTTTTGCAGGAAGGCTGTCGGCTCGAGATAGAGCTTTCAACCCAATATAATGCACTGGCTCTAATCGGACCATTAGAGCGCGGTAATCGGGCCAGTAATAACTCTATATACGGCATCGTTGTGTAGTTCTCAACCGTGGAGAAAATTCTGAAGATCCTAGAGAAGACTCGCCACTTACCATGCTTGTGCAATGCAGGATGCTTAACCATCTCGTCATGTCAACAAAGAGTACGAAACAAACGTGGCTAAGGGTAGGGAAGCTCTGGAGAGGACAACCGAGTGGATATGTCAGTATCCTTCTACAGACAAGCCCCTTGTCCAAAACTACTGATTATACCTGTAAACGAAAAACAACTTCGAAAAAGGCTTCACAAAAGAAATACCGAACAGAAACTAATGGGGGACGGATCCAAAGCACTGGAGAAAGTTGGCGCCAAGGTATTCTCTAGCAAGACTAGGATATCCTCCACCTTGAACAGTATAAATCTGCACAACGTGTATGCAACACTATCCTATACGATATGGTAATCAAATAATTTAAACAGATGCATCAGGCAAAGCAAGGCTAGGGTCATTTGAGTAACATTAGATACAAAAATATCCCAGGATCCAATGTCATCTCGAGGCACTGGGTCTTATCCCTCATACAGATACGCGCAAAGACATGGTCTGCCATACAATGACTTCTGCAGAAGCTGCAGAGATGAAGAGGAGGTTGAGTCTATCACTCACTTTCTCTGCAGCTGCCCTGCCCTAGGCAATTTAAGAAAGGCTTACTTAGAAAATCATTTTCTCAATAAGCTCAGTGATCTAAGTAATACCAGCGCCGTCCCTATCAGTCTTAACTCAATAAACGACAGCAAATGGCTTTCATGAGTAGCCAGTAAAAGAATAATACTTTTCAATTTCCAGTGGTATGAACAATTGGCCGACTAACGGCCTAAGTTTTCCTTTCACCGAAAGACACTTGAAACTAACTAACTCAATGCTCAAATTTACATTTCTCCCAGGTCCCAGCTTTAACACAGGAGAGATTGCTAGAAACCTATTAAACGCACTCTAAAGCTCAGTCTAGTCTTTGAGGACTCAATGACTATACGTCATCGGCATCGTAGCGATTAAACATTAAGAGTTCAAAGAACTAGCTATATCCGTTTAAAGTTCTCTCCCTCCAACTTGATCTTCTTTAAAAGATGAAGGTGGAGAGATCAAACTAGTATTTTGTCTTCGACCCAATTTCGTCGTTTTAGTCGTTAGTCGTTAGTGTTTTGTATTATTATAAGAATTATTATAATTAAAATACTCTTTTCTTATAAATAAAAGATTATATAACTATAATATGAACGAAAGTTCTCTCAAGTACATGTATGTAGGTATATCTTACAGTTTTATTATTGCCCAAGGGCCTCCGAATACCTATACCATAGGGCACTTCCACCTTTGCCCACATTGTAGCTACGCCACTGGTTGCGCCTCTTTCCCTATTTAATCATAGGTATATATTAAGCTTAAACCGAAACGTCCATTGCATAGCTATATCTTTGGTTCTAGTATAGACAACATTTCCACATACCTATTTAAACTTGAAAATTTAAAAATCACAGTTTAAAATATCTGAAGAAATACGAAACGCCCAGTAAAAGTCCGTAAAGACCGAAACTATTACATACGTTATTGCTTTTGCTACATGTTTAACTTTTCCCCAGCAATTCTCAATTCAAATCCAAAAATGGAAATACCATGTTACATTCACGGCCCGGCCAAAGTTTTCCTTATCCAATTTGCTGTTTTCCATTCCGGTACATGAAACAAATTTCTTGGGCTAAAACTTATTCCCTTATTCAGACAAAGAGCAGACAAACTGTAAAAACAAAAAAAGGAAAGAGAAAAAGAACGTTGATAGAATAGGTACATGCATTTTGAATTTGTCCATTCTCCACCCACAAATACATATACAATATCCAATTCCCAGGCGAATACAGTTTTAAGATTTAAAAGCTGAAACAAATCTCAGTGCAAAAAGGATTACAGATTGCACTTTTGTCCATTGTGGCGGTGGTAGTGCGGTGTGATATGAATGTTTGCTTGACACTTAGACGGTTCTATGTCCTTTAACTTTTGACCTGCTGCTGCTACCTACTTCTTTTTTTTTTCTCTGACACTTCTATTAGTTTGCTGTATAGTTGGCCAAACTGCATTATATGTTTCGAACGGAATAAAATCGTCGTAGTCTACAATAAAGGACAAAGTAACATAAAAAGTAATACAAAGGAGTAAACGAATATTATGCAGGAAATCCCGGAACAGCAACTTCTCGTTCTTCATTGCCGCAGCAAAAAGTGTTCAGCTAAGGCATTTGCTATGTTTCCTGCGACATCGGTGTCAGCCGTCCAAGGATAGGTGTTTTTTCCTTGCATCTTCGTGTTCCTCTTTTATTTGGCTAGTTGGATGGGGTTTACTAAATTTTAAATCGTTGCAGTGCAATTTTTTTTTTTTGTAGAAAGTACCTACAACACTTTGTGTATACACAAAACAGTTTGTTGATCCTTTCTGTTTTCTTTCTTTTTTTTGGTCGACAGCAAGGTGAGCTCTGTTGCTTGAAACACAGTGCGCCAACAACACCAACAAAAAAAAAAAAAAGGCAGCGGTAGCGGGCGAACTTCAAAAGCAAACTTTGCATTTAGCTAGGTGCGCCACAGATAAAAGGCAACCACTTTGCATGTCAAAAGAAATAAACATTATTTCTAGGTAGAGATAAGGACTTCCGGGAGCACCACCCGATAGGAAATACTTTGGTGTTCGCTGTGTTGTGGTTTTGTGCGTGGGCATGAGCTTGTTCTGAGGTTAGCCCTTCCCTAGGGCACAGTTCCAGCTGTTGGACTGCAATGTTTATGAACGTTTTTATTCACTCCTTGGTAGTTTCTATAAGTATGTATGTAAGTATTGGTTGTTACAATACTATAACCATTCCTATGTATATACGAGAACGTCATGCGGTTGATTTGAAGGCGAATACGAACTACGGTTGTTATCTACTAATTAATATCAACTATGCAGTTGAGGAAGAACAACTGGGGGAATAGTTGAAATTTCTTCGGTCGGTAGTGCCACAACAGAATGTTCACAATTTGTGTAGGTAGTGCTAGTGATTGGCATGCTTAGCATTATTATAATATTCGTAATAACAGTTCGCTTTAACATTTCCTTCAAATTAATAAAATTGAAGTTCTATAATATGAAATTCAGTTTAAGAAGCCTGCGACCAGAAGTGATAAAGTATGAAAGAGGTTTATGTCTTTGGGATGCTTGGACACTGGGCAGTGTTATCCCCTGCGGTTTATAACAGGAGGTTTAAAATTGTACTAGTTATACCTATCTATACGTATATTATATACATACTTCACGCCTTCCTTCCAAATTTTACAACTTTAGCTCCCACTGTGTCGGGTAATAGCGATTGCAGTGTTTTTTTTTTATGGGATGTGCTGCCTCGCCCCTTATCCAATTCTTCGATATTTTGCAAGCGTCCATTTACCAAACTTCTAAGTTACAGCTTTAATAAATGTCAGGATATAATAATTTTGTTGTATGGGATTCCACAGAAAAAGCCTCTAGATATATTAGCTGCAATGTTTGGCGAAAACTCGACTTTACAACACAGCTGTCTTTGGCAAGTATGTAGTGCTTTGTTTTTTTTAAATAAAAGGGGATTCCAAACCCTGGAGCACTCAGAGGTAGTGGTGGAGAAACTCTGATATTATTCGTTTCTCTTTATGGTCGGTGGCAGAGTATTGCTGTCTCTCGCCGGGGCTCGAACCAACGCAGCTCGGGTCACAAGCAATGACTCTTGACTTTTTTTACTTTTAAATTCATTTTTATATAATTCTTATTTAAACTTACATACTAGACAAAAATGATTAAATCTAAATTAAAACTAACGTTTATCTTATTCTAGCTTATTGGCTCTTAACGAGCACCCTAAACTTAACTATATCCTTATAACTATTGCTTTTCGGCCTTAAATCTATCAATTTTTGTGTTTTCGCTGTTTTTTCATTTCCAAGAAACTTTGCTAAAAACTTGGACTCTTTATTATTTGGTTTTTCTTAAAACTACTTAAAACTACCTAAGCTACTTAACCTAAATTACCTATAATCAGGGTGATGAGCAATCTCTCGATTGGTCACCATCCCGATTGCGTCGATGGTCGCCTGGCAGTCACCAACATGGTGCACACGCGCCGCCGCCGGGGCCCGAGCGAGGCCATAAGCATCGGTCAAGTCTCGGTAGCACTCATTCATGTTGGCGAGCCCGGCCCCTCCCAAAGACCCCCTACGATACGCCTAACTAACTTACAAACTAGCTTAAAACTAAAGAGGATATGTTACCTAGGTAACGCACCGACAAGCAATGACTCTAACCACTACACCATGGCCACCGCCAAAAACAACTAGTGCTTAATCGTAACAGCAACTAAAGTGCTCAATGAGCTCAACAGCAACAAATTCTCAGGTCCAGATGGAATTTCTAACCTAGTTTTGAAGAGATGTTCTTCAACTCCGACCAAACCTCTCTGTACTGTGTATTATGTGTATACTGTTTTACCTATAGTAGATACTCAACCTGCATATTTCCCGATACGTAGTTGGAAACTTGCGCTGGTTCAACCAAAATACCAAAAAGGGCGGTAAAACCTCCCCCTCAAATTACCGATCCATATGGAACTTACGTCGTTACCAGTGATGCCATTCTGACCGGATTCCGGTCATATCTGACCGAAATCTCTTTACTCTGACCGGAGAAAATTTTGAAATCCGGCCTAACCGTTTTTTGACCGGAACGAAAAATGTTTTTAACCGGAAAACTCTTTTTTGACTTGAAAAATAAAGTTGCCCTACTGACTATAAATAGAGATAGATTTCTATAATTTGAATAAAACTTTGCCATAGATACATTACGAAAATGCTCCCAAGTTCAAATAGAAACCAATTTAATGCGAATAATGGGCTACAACATCACGCATGGGATTCTGCTCCGGGAGCAGGATAATAAATTATCTTATAGGCTCATTTTTTGACGTTTTCTTTTGCTAGAATGTTGAAGAGGAAATTAAACAATGAATTTCAATTAATTAAAGTGTGAAATTCGATAAATATCAGATTGCATTTTGGTGAACTACTCTTTTCAAATGTCAGAAAATTATCCGAGAATAATTATTTAGCCCAATTGACACACGGCCTTAGTACATGGCCTGGCTATACACGTCTTCTCATGTCTTTCATTTCCATTCACGATTTGGCTACACACAAAAACCAGGCGTCATTGCAATAAAATAAAATTTGGCAGGAAAAAGAATATCAAATGAAGATTTGTAGGTATCTTCTGAAAGTGGATTTTCTGTACATTTTCTATGCTATCTACCTTTCTCCTTTACTCACTCAAAATCTACCTGTGTCGCTGGACACGATGTTCATTGGAAGGCGTGTATGGCCATGCACTAAAAGTGTATTTCAGAACTTAAAATATGTCATATAAAATGAAAAATTAGTTTCAGTAAATTTTAAACAAACGAAATAAAAAACAAGCTCACAAACTCATGATTTACATATTATAAAAACGTTTTCTAAACATCGATAATGCAGGTGAACATACAAATTCGTAAATTGTATAGGTAGGTATAGGTATTTTCTCTTTTTGACCGGGTTTCAGGTCAAAAATTCTCATTTTAACTTTTGACCGGATTTTTTAACCGGATTTAGAAAATATAAATCCGGTCATTCGGTCAGATTTGACCGGATTCACTTTTTTTTAGTGGCAACACTGGTCGTTACTCCTTATGGTCATGCAAAGCAGGTATCATAAATGACTACCTACATGATGAGCTATCAGTATGGTTTTAGATAGCAGCATTCACTTGATATTTCCGAATCATTTGATACAGGGTGACATTGTGCCCTTATTAAACAGCTAGAGGCTTTTGGTGTTGATAGCAACATTTTAAAATGAATTGCCAGTTTTTTAAGTAAACGCATAATACAGGTTAGACGACTTTTCTTCTACACCCTTTAAAAAAATGCTTGTGTAGGGCAGATCTCAGTGGTTAGTGTGCTGGATTACTGTGCGATGGGTCCCAGGTTCGATACCCGGAAAACACAAATTACATCTTTATCAAGGCTTTTTCCACTGCATCACCTCTAACGAACGTCTGACAAACATCCGAGAGTATAACTCTCTCGAAAAAGCTTTTCAATTTCGTTCGGACTCGGCATAAAATTGTAGGTCCCTTCTGTTCGTCGGAAAAATAAAAACTCACACAAAAATGGTTGTGAGAAGCTAGGTCTAGGGCGCCTGCCTTTACGAACCTGTTCCGTCAAATATTGATTTATATAATACCTAACTACTTAGATAAAAAAAATTGCATAATATTTTGTATTCCTTTGCAGATGAAAAAAGTAGATTCAGTGTGTGGTGCAATTTCCGGCCTATATCATGACAACGTGGCTTACTCCTTTGCCGACTTATCATATTTAGTCCTTGGTCACGTGGACTGTTATATCGAGGCACTGAAGAAAAGGGGTGCTTTCAAAAATTTCAAATAATGTTTCAGGTCTTCTTTACGTCGGTGAACAAAATTGACAGCAAATACTACACCATCAAAATGTTGAAAGAATTTTTTCAAAAATTGATATCCAATTCCAAACGACCGACGTTTCCTACAGCCGAAAAACCCATTTCTCGGAGTAACCACCGAAGTGGTATTTTAGCCAAAATCCCCGAACTTTCGCCATCTCCAAATTCCTTTTGTGATGAAGATGATGAGGCAGTTCAAAGCAACGGATGTCTCGAAACCAATAATCAGAATGTAAGTATAGATATTGGTGGTGATAACTTTTTTTAATTTTTGTAAGATGCGTTTTCCTTTCTTTATATCGATATCGTAGACGACTAATTTGATGATGAACAAGTTGCAGTCCCTCTAAATGAGGACAATTTTTAATAACCAAAATATTTTTCCATCGATAAATCTGTAGATAAGTAAGAAAACAGCATGATCTCTATCGGCTACTCCAGAAACGGTGGAAGGTTGTACAAGGAAAGATTCAGTGTGAGATCTATGGGGCATTATTGACTGTAGATGCCGAAGTGCTGTTCCTTTGTTGAACCATTTGTGGTATGAACAAAGAATAGTTCGGACAGATCGCTATAGCCAGAACCAGCAAGGCGACGTCAACCGGCCCAGAAATAGCCAGCGCCAGCAAGGGGACGTCAAATTGCCAAGAAATAGCCACCATCAGCAAAGGAACGTCAACCTGCCAAGCGTTAGTCAGCACCAGCAAAGCAAGTTATAGTCAGCCCAAAGTTCAAGCAATTTTATCGAATGCACAGAGCTACGCATCAGGTGGTTTTCCATTTATATTATGCTTATGCTTGACCGTTTTATAAAATTAATACCATACATCAGCCAAATTTTAATAAATTATTCCCATGCACCGCTGATGATAACAACCAAAAATAAAGAGGAAATTGTGGAAATGCTTACCTTATTGAGACCTTTGGAAGCTATGACTACTCAAAAAACTGGAGAGAAATACGCCACATTAAGTCAAGTTATTCCCCTTGCTGATTGTGGGGGTCAATAAATAATAAAAGTTTGTTTGTTCTAGCAAAAAAGTTAAAAGCAAATATTTTGAGTCAGTTTGACCGTCGATTTGGACAATTGGAAAACTCCTTTCTACTGGCAGCATCATCATTCCTAGACCCACTGTTAAAAAAATCCATTTCCAGGATCCCATAGTTTTGTCCAAAGTTATGAGAACTAGACGAAGCGAAATGGCTGAAATTGGACGTGGAGACGACAGCATTGAGAGTGGAAGTGAATCGTCTTCCGATTCGATTTATGAGCTCACCATAAGACTTTAGCCCACAAACGACGAAGAACGGACAATGAATCAGCACATCCTCAAGACGAACTAAGATTCTTCCTCAATGCTCCGGTTCTCGAGTTGAAAAGAAATGTGGTCAATGCTTGAGAAGAGATGAAATCCGTTTACTCTAAGATATACACTCTCTCCCAAAAATATTGCTTCTTAATTGGAATTTCTGTACCATCCGAACGTCTTTTTTTCAAAGCCAGGTGCAATTGCTACGGAAAAACGGAATCGTTTAACGACGAAAAGCCTTTCAAAACTCTTGTTTTTGAATTCTGTTTGTAATAAAAATAATGTAGTTTCTTTCTTTATTTATAATTTAGTGAATTAAGCGCTTAATAAAGGCTCAAAGGCATCGCTCGGAAAATGTTTGTTAGTAAATGTCCTATGAATTAAATGGCGTGAGATAAGTTTTAAATTTTTGTTGCTTCTTTTAGTGTTTAAGTTAATTTGTTTTTATTTTTTTTGCAAAGCCATAGTTAAATTTCCGTGATCCGTTTTGGCTTTTTTTGTGTTTTTTTCGTCATTTACCCCCCAAACTGAGCTCACTCTGGGTAGGTTATAATTGGGAAATAGGTAGCTTAATTAGAATTTTATGAAAGAGAATTTTTTTTAATTCTAAGACCAACAGTTAAATTTAATTAGTTTAAAATAAGTCTGGTAATATAATAATATATTGTTTTGTAATTTAGTTTTTTTTTTTATATTCATTAATCTCGGTTGCCAAATTATAATAATTTCAACGATCATTTTAATAGTTTAACTGACAAATAAATGTGCTTATCCACGTAAACACATGAACCCTGAAGGTTTTTATCAGGAGAACAGACACGGTGGACGTGACGGGTCACTAAATTGTCGTTTCAGGGGGTGCGGAAGGGTAAGCTGTTGCTTTCGTCAATGGCTTGAACGGTGAAGTCGTCATCATAGTTGGGGACTTTCAATCATGGCCACCGAACTTTCAGGTAGGGTGGGAATATGCCGCGCTGGCAAACATCTTCAGCGCCCTCTCAATGTGGAATTGTCCGTCCGTAGCTGTAAGAAAAAAGTATGAAAAGTTAGTGTCGGCACGATATTATGTTTTGTAGTAGGTAATGTTGTTGTGCAAAGCAATCGTGCCACGTTCTTCACACACAACACCCTTTCCCGTCTCATTCCGTTCCTGCCCAAAATCCCATCCATATCGTTCTTCCGCTCCCAACGCCTACTGTACTGTACCTCCACTACTTACCTATTACAATATTTTAATAATTTCAGTTAATTATATCTAGGTATGTTGTTAATTTGTATGCAATAGTGGAATAAAAACAAAGTTTGAATTAATATTTAATATAATATTAGCTTACACTTGATTTCAGATAAGGTAATTAATTTTGTCGGGCTTTGTTTCAGTTGGGTTTCGTGAAGTAGGTACATAAAAAATACTCAACTGACTCGATTGGAAGACTAAAAAAAATTAAGCTTTTTTCCAATTCAACACAGCACAGTTGAATACTTTCGTCGTTCATAAATACGATATTGGTAACATAAGCAATCTCATTTTGTTTTGTTAAAAACCAACCATTTGTAGAGTCTGCCCTAAAGCAAAAGTGTCTTAATTTAACCTTGGAATAAAAGAACGATTTATTTAGGACCGTCCTTAAACATTCCGGTAAATTCCTTCTACACCAACGATTTACTTCTTCAAACAAATTCGCCAAATTGTACACGTTACAGGTGATGTACTGCACGCCATAAATTTCTGCAAATAACTCAATCTATATTTGTTGCAGCTACCTGTACGGGAAAAACAAAAATATTAATGATAAACATCGCAATGGAAATAAAATGTAACTTATCCTTGGCTGACGACGTTATTACCTATTGCAAAATGGATAGATGGAAAATACATAGATCGAATGACGGAATAGGAGAGGAAGAATAACTGCCTTCGATGGATTGTTCGATCTTTGTTTTTTTTTTTTTTTTTTTTTTTTTTCAATCCATTCTTGGATAGACCTCCATAGACCGCAGAGGTTATTAATGACAATCAGTGTAAGTTTAAGCCAATTGCGGAGTTGTAAAACCGCGATTAAAATCACATATTCGAAAATAGTGCTGATCATATGTGCAGAAAAAAAAACAAAGATACTAGTGTCCTATATCAAAAATTACCTGAAGGCAGTTAACAGTGGGTCTTTGCAACGCGAAAGGAAGCGAATAGGTAATAACCTATAAAAGGATACAATAGACTGTACAAGTGGTATACCACCTGAGAAAGGGGTAAGTGAGATTTTTTATTAAGAGGTAGGAGTAGACTAACATCAATGGCCCTTAGTAATAAACGAATTTAAACTCGAGTTTTACGTAAACTCGAATTTAACACGAAATCCGTAGTAATAAACGCTCGATCTACTTCTAAAATCGACAAATACTTAGTTGTGGTCGAGTCGTATCTAAGTCGAATTTAAAAGAGACAGTCAAACGTTTCAAAATGAGTTTCGAACGAATTTTACAAGATTGGGATATTATTGATGATACAGACAATAATTTAACACGAGAAATATGTATATATATTTAACACGGTTTGTTTCATTCTCAATCTGCAAATTTGTTTAAAATTAATTTGTTTTTGCATTTCGAACTCCTTTTGCATGCATTGATTTGCTCAAACCTTTTCTGCAAAACATCTTGTCCAGTTCTTGTTACATTTTTCTTTGATGCTATTGAAGTCTGTTTCGGCGTCAAATCAACTGACGGAATTTGCTGTTTCTTAAAATGAGCATCGCTGTCGAAAACTACAATATGGACGATATATGGAAATATTGTGGCAACAATTCTTTGATAGTCGAGGCAATCTGGTTCCTTAGTGCCGGTGCACATTTGCGTTTTTTTTTACCGCGCGCGCCCGCAGCGATTTGAATGCGTTTCCCTTCGATAACTAGATGTTATGTAGATATTGGAGCGTGCTAAAGTTTTCATCCTCATCCACTGTGCCTTTAATTTCGGAATTGGCAAATTGACACTAGTCATTTCTTCGGCTTATTTTCCACGAATTTTTTTTCTTGTTATCATTGTGCTGTTGGTTTTTGAAGCAATGATATCTTTGAGAAATTATTTTTCCTCAACTTGCAGTTTGTTGTTCTGTCAAAACCAGCTCTGCTCTGCTCACAATAGCGAATGGGTAAATTTGAGTCACAATGATTACGTTAAACTCGAGTTTTGTTAAAACTGATTTATTACTACGAAAACTTAAAAGTACCCTAGCTACACCTAACAAAATTCGACTTTAGGAGCGACTTTACGAATTTCTATTACTAAGGGCCAATGCCTTTAAATTAGGTATTTTGTCGTGTGGCGGTCATAGACAATGTCAAAAGTCGTAGCCGCCCATTATTTTACGAAGGAGCCCCCCCAACGTAATCGAATTTAAAATTAAATTATATAATTAATTATTAAGTAATTGAGGGATGAAATTTATTGACATAAATTAAACTAGCATGCTCGTTGAGCCACGGCAGTTGGTAGATTTTTTTGTGGTTTTGCTCACTGAATAGTGTAATAATTTTCAGGGGTGTGAAGGGGTAAGCTAAAAGCCTTTCGGCGAGATGGCGTGATCGGACGACAGCAACCCTAATTTAGGGTTAGTTCAAACATCGGCCATCGGCCATCCGTCAGAAGATGGTGCAGGTAAAGTAAGTACATAGATGTTAGATTTTAGGCATGTTTTATGTGTTGTAGTGGATTAGGTCGAGCTATGGGAGCAACCACACCATTCCGGCAAGCTGAGCCGTACGGAGCAAGCATGCCAAGCTCTTCGCACTCGACATTCCTGTCCCTGTCTATTTCCGTTCCCGTCCATACTTCCTATCATGTTCCGGTTCCTTGCCATTTTTCACCTCCACATTCCCTAAAACTCGAAAATGGGAGGTAGCCGCATTCTATTAAGGAAAAAAAGACTATTGTTTATCCATTTGTGGTCGAAACAATTGAAAATACAACAATTAATGCGTACATCCGCTAAACCAAACATGAAAATAGAAAGGAGAATATTTCACTTTGATAAACATGCTTGAAATGTATCCTCCTGATCGGTTTCATCAGTATTTTAAAATGTCCATAAAAGTAGATATTTGACCTATTTGATGAAATCTTTCAAATTGTTAAAGACGATCTAAAGCCTAAGCCATTAAGTTTCCGAGGAAATGTGATCTGTGCCAAAGGGAAGGTATGGTCATAACTTTGAGGTAATGGTTAACATTTTTATTTAGGCTACAACAAAAAACATTATTTTTTCAATGTTTCCAGATTTCTTGCTACTGGCATAAATCTGGTTTTGCAGACTTGGCGTTTTAATATCGGATGGGAGTATCAGCAGTTAAGAATTCAATCGACCAAACTATCAACGCAATTATTTCAAATTGCTTAAGAATTGCAATCCCTGACAAATTGACTGCAACAGACTGGAAGAAAATGTCCACTGAATTGTTGCAACGATGGAATTGTCTGGGAGCTGTAGATAGAAAACATGCACTGACATTTGCACCGAAAAAATAAGCGGAAGCCTATTATATTTTAATTACAAAAAAACATTTTCATACAATGTCATGGCTGTCGTAGATGGATATTATTTATGGTAGATATTGGCGCCTATGGAGGTAATGCCGATTCTAATTTTTTTAAATTCTCATTTCGGTAACACTTGGCTAAATAATTCAAGTAGCCTCAATTTACCAGAGGACTCACCACTTCCTGGTACCACATCAAACCTTCGCACCTCAGACCCCTTGCATATCGAAAACTAAACGTCTATGCACCAACGAAACTTGCACGGCACTAAGCTTTCTTATTTTAAGGTAAGTACTGAAAGGTATGTGTTTGTATCTCTTTCACACCACATGCTATGACTGATTAATCAACTGAGATGGTCTGTGAGACCCATGTTTATGAATCTAGGGTTAAGCGAGAGCAGGTATTTGATTCCTGTAACATTTTCTCTATTCTTTGCCTGAGAAGATGTTGATGCCTGCGATTTGCCAATGCATGGGGTTGCCACATGGCTAATCTAAATAAATGATATAAAATAGAAAATTTACAAACTTATATGTTTATATACATATTATACAATAGTATTGTAATATTTACGTTTTTATCCATATTCTAAGCATGTAACCTTGACTTTACTTGGGTACATAGTCACTGTACATTTTATTTGTTTTTCTGGAGCTCAACCAAATGACGCTTGAGATTGCAGTCATAACTTCCTTTGAAAATGGCTTTACAAATTTTGCATTCAGAAATATTACTTTCTTAATGAAAAGTAAAAAAACTCCGCGAGATCAAATTATGCTTGCGACCCATATTAACGACATGATAAGAATGAGCAAAACAAATTCTGCATCAATGCAAATAAGACTAAGACTGGGCATAAGATTAGCTTTTCTATAAATAGATCAATATAACGATCATAGTCAAGCGAAGCTACAGGGACAAGAGGAATACGAGCTCTTATCTTTCGGAGCAGCATTTACGAAAACATAATTGCTGATGTTGTTGAACTCACTTGCAAAATTTGACTGGTCCCCTCTGTTCATACTAAAATACTAATAGTACCACTAAGCAAATAAGGTTGCTTGCATATTGCTAATTACTGAACAGATGCTTAACACAGACAAATAGCTTGCGTATTTTTCCTGAAATAAACAGTTTATATTTTAAGTATGGAACACTAAATGAATATTGAATAACATTAAAATACATATAAATGTAAAAATTTAATAATTTAATAACATTTTATTTACGATATTTTTTTTTTTTTTTCAATTCAAAAATGGATTTTTATGGTTTGTCTTGGCTTACTGTCTAGGAATATATATAAGTTTTTTCCTTACTTCCTAAGAAAAAGTCGAAATTACAACTTGAGTTTTATTTTTTTGCTCAAAAATAATGATTATTGGTTGAGTGTTAAAGTATAACTCAAAATTAATCATTATTTTGTAAGCAAACGCATAAAACTTGAAAAACTGCAAATCATGGTGGAAATGCATAAATTATGCTTAAAGATGAATACTGGTATATTTCTCGCTGTCTCAAAGTTACTCTAAGTGAATGATTTTTTGATTTAAAAACAAAATAAAATAATCATTATTTGCAGTCCCTGGAATAAAATATCTATATTTGAGAATAGACAAGGTAAAAAATATTTTTTATGATGCCATATTAGACGATATGTTGAATTCGGTATGCTTAAAAATTTGAAGACTCGTATGATTATATGCTGATAAATTAACAAATCGGGATTTTAGCATACGGGCGCATTGTATTTATCGATATTTTGCGATTCTGGACAAATGTACGTGTTCAACGTACAACGAAACGAAAAGACAACAGACTCAGAGTATAAGACACTTTTCTCCTGTATGTTTTTGGGCATGACCTGTAAAGGGAGCGTCGGTCGGGGGTGCTTGTTATTCCCTTCACAGGTAGGTATATTCACTTTGTTATTACATTTGTAACACCAAGAAGGAGTCACTGGAGACCCCTAAAGAATACATATTCTGAAACAGGATCAAATTCTGAAACGATTTAGTTATGTCGGTACCGGCTGTTATGGTACCTCCCATACAAAACCAAAATTAGAACCGTGGTGTTGTGTACGTACTCAAATGCCTCATATTTTGCATGACTTGTATGCAGTGGAGGGTATTTAAGCATTTGCCAGGCCGATAATAATACTTTTACTTGCTTTCTCTTGTATATGTACCATATTAAAAATGACCACGACGACAGGAAGAAGGAAAAAGAAACTAATGAATTTTTTTATTAATATTTTTTTATTGAAGAAAATGATATGGCATAACTAACGCTCGTATCTTTTTGCGGACAGAAAAGGGGATAAATGCCCGAAATTTGGAGATTTCAAGGGATATCGCAATTTAAAAAAGAGGATATATAGGGGATAAGTTTTTAACTTGTTTTCGCACTGAAATTGATGAAATTCAAGAATAGTATCAATACAAAAATTAATGTAAATTGTGCTTAATAAATTATTATTATTTCAAATATGAAATAAGGCCCCACTGCGATGAAATAATGTCCCAAATCTGACAGTAAACCCAAGCAGGAGGGTTGTATGCCCCCCATACGTTTTCGTTCTTTTGGGGCCTTATTTCATAATAAAATTTTACCCCAAAATGAAAAATGTGAAAAGGCCCCAAAATTCGCAGAATTTTACGCAATTTTTTGTTGTTTGCCTTTCATGTAAATTTTTGGGTTGATTTTTCAGTTTGGGGTCATTTTTCATTGGGGCCAAATTTCATGTAGGCGGTGAAAAGAGGAGTTTATAGGATAAAAAAGAGATTTTGGAAATTTTCAGGGGATAGTTTCTTTGACTTCGAAAAAAGGGATAATCCCCTAAAAAAGAGGATAGATATGAGCGTTAGGCATAACGCATAATATAAAGCGACTTAATATTATCCTTAGCCGGCTTGCGCTTGCGTTTGCGTCCAGACGTTGATGGCTTCTGCATTTCCGGCACACTCAAGTTATTCAAAATTGACTTGTCACTAACCGCGGATGGCTAAAAAATGCACAACAAAACCAGCCTATAAGCGCGAACAGAAGAACTCAGCCATTTTTCTTTTAAAAGCAAAAATCAGGGCAATATAAATACAAAACACATGTCCGGCGCGTTCAAAATTTATCGAAACCTTAAAAATAACAAAACCGTATGCTGAAAAATGTGGTGTATGCTGATGAGCCTACTTTAGCTCGTCAGCATATATCATACGAGTCATCATACACCGAAAATTTGTCCGAATGTTAGCATACGGTCCCAAAAGGGGTATTACACGATATGTTTAGTTCGTCAACATACGTATGCTAACTAGCCAACAAATTTGTCAACAAACGCCTTTCAGCATACATATGATGACAGAAATTTGCCTATTACACGATATGTTGCGATTCGGAATCAATTTTCAGCATACGTATGCTGATTCAACATATCGTCTAATACTAGCTTAAGAAGTGTTTAAAAAAAAGTTCCATTAAAATCTTAGGTAGTTTTCGTACTTTGAGGTAACATCGAAAATTCCTACAGTTTTTATGTATATAGCTAAGTGTTGTTTTCAGTCCAATTAAATAAAAGAAAAGTCTTCGAGCTAAGACACGAAAAGTTACATAATTCACAATAAATAGAAAAACAAAATAAAAAGCAAACAAAAATAAAACAACGTTTAACTACGTTTTAAATGACTACAAGTTCAATATCACAATAAATAAGACAGTAATAACAAAATTCTTAGTCTTCTTAAACTCTTAAACTAGGCTACTGTCGACTTTCAAGATCAACAATTTTTCAAAATTGTCTGAAAGAGCTTCACGTTTAGGAGCGTTTAGTAGCCCAGATATAGAAAAAAAGCAGCTCTACAGCTGCTGATGAAGGAACAGGTACATTAAACTTTAAAAAGGTTTTTTTTTATACTGGGGTACTTGCTTAAGATCTCCATCAATGGAGACGATTGGGCAAGATACAAATCAAAATGCTTGTTTTCTTCTGATACACAGCTTGTAGAAGCATTATCCATTTCATCTGTAAATATTCATAAGAAATGTGTTTTTGCAAAACCAATACTTTAAATAAAATACTATAGCTCAGAATTTTTACCTGATAATAAAAAGTCGAAAAATGTATTCTCAGCTGCTGCATCTTGTATGATGTCTTGTCTTTTAGATTGCGTGCTACTAAATTCTTCTATTTTCGATTTTGCTTTGCCTAAAGTTCGGGTTAAGTAGCGCGACACATTTTAGCTTCACAGAAGGACAGAGCACAGATGCAACGATGGCGTCATGAACTTGTGGTGTAAGGTTAAAATAATCTGAAAAGCTTTGCACCAAAGCATTTTCCAAATTCAACACCACGTCTATCGGAATTATCCTCAAAGTGCCATTAATTTGTAGTTTCCGAAGATTTGTTCTTATTGTCGCCAAAAGTTGGTAACAAAAAACCAAACAGCATGCCTTTTTCCTTTTGAAGAAAATCAATTGCTTTGGCAATTGGTTTAATGAGCAATAAAAACTCTTCCAAGTACTCAAACTCGATGTCGAAAAATGTCTGAATTGCCAACTTCTTATACATAAATAGTTAAGCTTGTTTTTGTTTTTAATATTGTCAGGCACAGAGTCATGCTGAGAGTTCCATCTTGTTGTCACTGGAAATTTCAGTTGAAAACCCAAATGAGCAACAATTTCCTCCGAACTCTTCGGTCTGTTGAGCTTATTCCACAGGTTAGAACACTTTTGCATTACCTATTTTAAAATACACAATATTGTATGTATAATTAATAAATTACTATATTTGAGTAGATACCTATCTAAATTTTTTTTAAATGAAGTGATGATTAATGCAAGCATTTTTTAATTTATGCAAAACTAAGGAAACGTTAACATTTTGTTTAGCTTTTTTATACCACTCGAACTCAATAGAATTAAGTTGAATTCTATCTTGGTCTTAAAATGTTGTTTATTTTAAAGTTATTTCATAAAAAAAAAAACAATAATAATTTTTCCCTATATTTTCTAGAAAAATAATTTATTAATTTTTCCATACGAAGAACTTTTTCTGTTGAACTGTTTTAGTTTATTCTGTTTCTTGTTTTTACGAATGGACTTTCCTGATAGCTATAAACTGAGGCCTAATGTTTGATATGGACTAATTTCCGCACGCCACTTGGTCTCGTAGTTTCGTTCCATCTCTTCAGCCTAATAAAAGTCGCTTCAATGCCAAGGTGAAGTAAAAGTAAGGCCAGTGGCGTAACTATAGGGTGGCAGGGCTCGCAAAATGCCACATGCCCTCGACCTGAGAGGTCCCCGGCCCAAGAGGCCATGAGCTCCAAAATAACCGAGCTCAGAAATAAATAACATTTTTACAAAAATTTTGTAACTAAGTATTTAAAAGTTTAAAGCACTTCAGTCTAAAGCCACCGATCTTTCAAATGCCTTAAAACGTTTGAAAATTTTTCTAGAAGAATTGAAAAGGTATAGACTTGAATTTGCAAATTTAAAAATGGAAACAAATAGTGTAGCAGAAAAATTATCCATCAACCCTGAATTTTCTAAAACTCGTCAGAGGAAGGTAAAATGCCATTTTACAAGATCCGGAAAGTTTGCTCAAAGTGAACATATTTTATCAAGGACATCATTATCAATCAACTGAAATCGCGTTTCCTTCCAATGAATGAAATTGTTTTCAATTTCAGTATTTTGCAACCTTCCACTTGGCAAAGACACTGTCTATTGAAAATTCTATGGCCCGATCTTTAAACTTTAATGATGTTATAGATACTTTTGCGGAACAGAAAGCTCGGAAAAACGATTTTTTTTTATAAATATCTTATTAAAATTAAACTGTTATTTCATTTTAAATATGTAGAAACCTAGGTATGCTCTTCAAAATAAAATTTATTACATATTTAACTAAAATGCACACAATATAATTAATACTGTTGGGTACCTACTTAGGTGGTTTATTTAAATTAAATTACAACGTGATGATTTTTACTGGGAGGGCCCCATCCATAGAATTTGCCACGGGCCTCAGATGGTATAGTTACGCCACTGAGTAAAGCGGCCCATAGGCACTACACTTGTGTCTGCACCAGTGTGGCATTCCGCCATACATATCACATCGATCGAGGCAGCGACATCAAAAATCAAAAACTTTTGATTTTTACTCGCTCAGAGTCTGACACCGAAAATCGGTGTGCGCAAAAGGCACCAGCCCACACACAGCACACATTTCCGTACACCGACACCGGTGTAGACACAAGTGTAGTGTCTATGGGCCGCTTAAGGTATTCCCAACTGATGATTGTACAATCATATCGATATTTAATTTTAAGATTGGAGAAAGGGCTTTGCGATTTGATAATTGATATATATAAGTTTCTTCCAAATTTTTCATCTGTACGTTTTTCAAATATTGTTCTGGGAAATATATTGGTGGTCATATAACTATACTCGCCAAGGGTAATACATTTTAGACATCCATGTTGAGAATTAAAATTATCCACACCACACCTATAAAACAATTTTATAAAAGACAAATTAATCCATTTAATAATAAATAGGTGATATTGCTTTACCTTTTGCAAATGTCCTACCTGGTGTATGAATTTATAAATACGCCATTGGCCATTATTTCATCCATTTAGTCAACAAATGGCTAAAGAAACGGATTTCTATTTTCCGCAAAATATGCCAATAACCATTCTGGTAGTTCCTTTATTATTGGATAAGATTTGTCAACATTCTATTTTTGAGCTTTTAAAGAGTGGCAAGCGATCCATATTTATGTTCACTGAAATTGTAAGTGATACAGCCAGATCCCGAAATAATAATTGTATTAGGCAATTTTTAATTCCATGATGCAAATATTCCCCATCACTAAGCGCTATAATGTTTACGGTTTGTGGTGTTTGTAAAAACGTTCGTGCGAAAACCTTGGAACCTTTCTCAAAACGATTGTTTACAATTTTAATTAAAGATTTTTAATGCATACTCCAAAGGCCTTTTTTTAAATCCGAGCGAAGGTTCTGATTTTTTTGAACGTCATCATCACGCCGGATTCATGTACCGCAAACGAAAGATTTTTTTCTTGATTTTGCGAATCGTCAAAGAAATTTTTTTCTCCGGTACCTACGAAGGAAAGGATTTATTTTGTTGCTTTATTAAAATATAATCATTTATCTTAAATAGCAAAGCTCACGCACCTAAATCTTCGGACAAATAGCTATATGCAGCCAGAAATGTCGTGAAGCGAGGTCACTGGGCCGGGCCCTTTGGAGCATAAATGCCTGCTCCTTTTTTAATTTTTGTAATAATTTCCGGATTTTTTTCACTTTTTTCCACGTACCCACTTGTACTGATAATTTTTTAAATTTCTCACTCGCGCCAAAACGTGAACACTTTTCAACAGCTAAGCTTCGGTAAATTATTTTGTATTCACCTAAAACCTACTATGTATCAGCTTCTTCCTCCCTTCATATTTTATCTATAAAGCTTCGCTAATAAAATAATGCAAGCCAGAAACAGGTCTTCCATAAAGTTTCGATTAATGACTCTTGAAAGTTTTAAACAAGTTTACTTATAGAAGGTTCAATAAAAATATTAAATGGAAGCTTTATGGAAACTGCAACTTCGTCTTCTTTCGATAACAACACCTAACGAAGCTATGAATTTAATTGCTCTTTAAAGCTTCATCTTATTTTACTGAAAGGCCTTAATGCAATTGTAATACTCGTAAAAGTCAAGACTTCGGTAAAGATTTTGTTTCTACTGGAAGCTTTACAGCAGCTCCAAAGAAGACTTGACCTGTCAATATTTGTGCCTTAAGGAAGTTTTAATGTTAGTTGGGCATTAAGATAAGGCATATGAGATTGATTTTTGAGATTTTTAATAAAAATGTTCAGACAGCACTTCGAAGCATGTGCAACTTCTTGTCTCTATAAACTTGTAAATCAAGCAATATGCTATCACTTGAATGGGCTCAAAATTAGCTTAGCAGACTGAAGATCCTCTCAGAATTAACGATTTTATTTAAGAAAGAAAGCTCCCATAAAAGTGATTCTACATCTACGAAACAACTACAAAGAAGAAAGGAAAATAGAATCCAATACATACGAAGAATATATATCTTTGGCGCGAAAGAGAGAGAACGCCAACAGGCTCAAAAATACAATGGATTCTTTAAAGACAATGGACAGAATTTGTCTGTCATAGTTGTTGCAATATATTTACGCGATCCAAACTACTTGTATTAAATGTTTATTAGCGAAATAAAACGAAATTAGCAAAAATGCAGTCGCCGCTGCCCGAAGAAAAAAATCGAATGACAAATTGTCACTGACCACAGACTATTAATACCGAAGATCGCGAACTTTTGCAACCGCAGCACTTGAAATGGTGCTACGTTCATCTTCACTCAGCGGGTGGGTTGGGTTCGTCGTTGGTGTCACTTGATCGAAATGACAAGTTATAATGATATTATTATCAGGGGTCTCATCGCGTAACTTTTCGGACGATCATCGTCTCGACGATTGAACAAAACGACGTCGTTTTAAGTTAGCTTCATGTAACAACACAATCGCGTCGTTCAATCGAATCGTCCATCGTTTTCGTTTTGAACAGTTTGAGCAGGGCTGTAAACAAACTGTGACAACTGGAAACCAAGAAAAAGGGTATATAATTTGTGTGTTATGTTGTCTTTTATGTGGAAATGTATGTATAGGTAAAAAGGTAAACATTTTTCGTTGCAGCAAAAATTTTATTGATAGGGGTTGTAAAATAAGAGAAAATTGGTGAATGCATTTTTCAAAAACCATTTAATGGATGCAATTCTATGATTGTGTACTCCAACAAGGGTGTGATGTGAACTTTCTAGTGTACCAATTTTGATTAACTAAAATGAAGAAAATGGATATTTTTTCTATATTTTTACATTTCACCACACTAATGCAAAATGGAGTGTACTATTTGTCGAAATTATGAAAAATTTGATTGAAGTAATATTCTTTAACATTTGTTTTGCTTTTAAAAACCCTAAATGGAAACAAAATATAGTAAAAACGATGAAACGATTGCCAAAGAGCCATCGTTCAATCGAATCGTTTCGACGACGCTACTTGACAGTTAAATGGTTTACGTGAAGCAACAAGAAACGATGATCGTTCAATCGTTTCGACGATCATCGTTTTTTGGTTGTTACACGAAGTAGCAGCATCGTCGAGACGACGTCGTTGGATCGTTTTAGCCTTACGCGATGAGACCCCAGGCAATTAATTTAAGTATGTTGGGTTGAATAAATGGGCGGCACGTAATTTTGCGGTATATTTCGAAACCTTCTGGGAATATTCTGCGAAATTAAAAAGTTACCACCGACGACGTATCTGAAATTGTAAAGCTCCGTAGCAGCACGGTCTTTTATTTAATTGTCGGCGACACACATTTATGAATCCCAAGATGGCGTTCGGACCGTTGAAATAGCCCGCTATCGCACTGTCTCGAGTGTGTAATTGAATTGATGGGTCGCGTGTCCCGCTTTCACTGGGATTTTTAACGAGACGATAGCCTACCGAGTTTAAAATTTTCTACTCCTATACAAACGAATTTTATGTGATCACTCTACTTATCTTTTGTTTTGATTCAACACCTGTTGGATTCCTTATTCTTTGTTTCTTTTTGCGTGTGCCCCTTTCTGGCACCTCTTTCTTCCCCTTGGTTTTGTCCACTATGTCCTCCTATCTTTCCTTCATTTTCCACTTTTTTCTCCACACTTTTCTACTATCTACTCTATTATTTTTACTCCACGAACTACTTTCGCAAACAAATTATCCAAAAATTGCTGTTTCGCAAAAAAACAAAAAAACTTCAACAACTTTTTACAAACGCTGGTCAGCCAAGAAGTGGCTTCCAAGTTTTTCCCTTTGTTCGAAGTCGCTTGACTTCCTCACACACACTCTCTCATACATTCGCTCGTATTAGGCCCCAACGGTGGGATTCAGATTGGCATTCAGCAATGCCTCCCACGACCATTAACCACCACATTCATACACTCTAGCGGGCCGGTCGTTATATGCGACACCAATGCGCTGGCGTAACCCGCTAGGCCTATCAAAATTTCCAGTCACTCTTCCCTCTCTATATACTCGAATTCGCCTTGTGGGGGATCCTTCCAGTATATTTGGGATTAGCCAGCCGACTTCGAACAAATGGTCTATGTACTTAGTGGACTTAGGGTTACCATACGTCAGGATTTGGCCTGACGCGTCAGGCTTTTAAGGTCTCTGTCAGGCTCAGGCCAGGCCTCACGCTTTGTCAGGCTTTTTAATTTTTCGTTGATTTATTTACATAAATAGATAATTTTGGAATGGTTTCATTTATATTTGTTCATAAAAGAAGCAATACATACTATTAACGAAATGAAAGCAGTCACATATGTGGCAATTCAATTCCCAATTTGTTATATACACAACCTACTATTCGATCTGGGGCGTTGGTAACCTTACGTAAGTCACAAAACAAGGGTCAGTATCACTCAAATGCTTTTGTGGATGCAATTGTCACATAATATGTAGATATTCTTTTGATTCTGTATTTGAAAGTATAGCATTTTCAAAAGAATACAATATAACACTAAATGATTCCTATGTTTTTTAACAATACAGGGTGGGCCATCCAGTGGTTTCTTTTTAAATCATAGGTTATTTTGACACTGACAGCTGTTTCCCGCTCGAAATCATAGAAAGTCAGTATCATACATCCGCGGAACGAAATGTGTCACCTTACGCTTGAACAACGTTGGGAAATATTGAAAACTTATTTCCAAAGTGAGTGCTGTGTAGCCCAAACAGTGCGTTTTTTGAAAAGAAGTTTTGGCCGAAATGAAGCACGCTGCCTGCTGTACGCAAATTTGTGCAAAAAGTTCGTGAAATTGGTATGCTAGTGGACCACACTCATGGTCCCCGACGTCTGACGGTGCGCACAGATGAGAATGTGGCTGCTAGCTGTAACCGAGAGTGTGAGACTCAATTCACGAACGTCAACTCGCCATCGATCTCAACAGCTCAACATTTCACTCATTAACCTGAGAAGAATTCTACACATTATTCGCTTAAAAGGTCCAATTGACTCAGCAATTGAAGGGGCACGACCATCCGCTTCCTTATCGCTTCGCAGTTTGGGCCTTGTACAACGATTTTGGGCGAAAAATCATTTTTTCTGACGAGGCGCATTTTCATCTCGGCGACTACGTTAACGAACAAAATTGCCGCATCTGGGCTCGGAAAACCCGCACGTTATTGTCGAGAAGCCAATGCACCCAGAGAGTGACATTTTGGTGCGGATTGTGGAGTGGTGTGCAATTTTCTGTTTATAAATGCATAAAAAGTGGTTTGTTCGCATTTCATCAATTCGTTCGTTCGTTCCCATGTGAATGGTCCTTTACTAATAAAGCCATAATACCTACATGGAGCAAATTTAATTTTGCTTATTTTATTGCATTTTTAAAAAGAAACTTATATCAGGGTCACCCTTATGTACCATGATTTGAAAAAAATGTCCAGCCAACAGGATAGTATTTTTTTTTTTTTTTTGAAAAATCATTGGATATGCAATACTTACGTTACATATTTTGAATATTGGAAAACCAATCCTACGGAAATAAAAAAAAAATTGTAAGTGGATTTTTGCAATCTCTTCTCAAAATGCCATAAGCATAACAAATAATTTTCTCTCTTACAACCGCACAATGGACGAAAAAAGAAATAAATTCAATTTAGACTCAGTGAAAGCAAAGAACATTTAAAAAAAAATCTTGCGATTAATTTCATAGGTATATTTTGAAGAAATCAGAAGTTCTAAATCAAATATAATGCAACTGAAAAATATAAAAAATGCCTTATAGTTAAAAAATGCAATGTCAGGGTTTTTGCCCCATAATCAGGGGGTCAATTCTCAAAAATTCTCGCATACGTTTACCTGTCAAAATATCCAATTTCATGCGAAAGACTGAAATTTGCAATTCTCAAATTCCGCATACGAGAATTTCTCTTCGAATGTTACTCGTCTGCTTTTTCTAGGCGGATTTGCTTCTCGCATACGGAATTGTGAGTTTGACAATTTGATTTTATTTCAAACTAGCGGACCCGGCAAACGTCGTTTTGCCTGATCGTACATTTTTATTTCATTTTTATTTAACCAATGTGCCCGACTGATTCTGTACTCCGTGTGCTTCGACCGATATTTCCTCGGACGTGTGCCCACGAATTGTATTGTCTAGGCAAATTTTTTCCCATGACTGTCGAAGAATAACGTTTGAAATGTATTTTTTTGTTATGAGAGGTGTCACGCCCTTTTGCCCAGTCCCGCCAGGTTTTGTAAAATACTTCAATCAGGCAATGTTCAGATATCGCGATTTAAATAACTTTGTTGTAAGGGTGGTGCCATGGTCCGTTTTTCAATCCCACCCACTTTAGCTCCCATGGGTGTCGAGAAATAGGATTTAAAATGTATATTTTTTTATACGGTAGGTACCACGCTCCTTTGTCCAATTTTGACCAATCTTACAGTAACACTCCTAAGCCAATACCTAAAATTGTCTGTAAGTTTCAACTCAATCGATTCGGCTGTTTTCGAGATATAAGATTTGTAATTTTTTTTTTGTATGGGCGGTGCCACGTCCCTTTGGCCAATTTTGACCAATCTTCACAGCAACACTCCTGGGTGCTCCTGGGCCAATGCCTAAGATTGTATGTGAATTTGAACTCAATCGATTCAGTGGTTTTCGAGATATAAGATTTTGAATATTTTTTTTGTATGGGAGGTGCCACGCCCCTTTGTCCAATTTTGACCAATCCTGGGCTAATACCTAAGATTATCTGTAAATATGGGCGCAATAGAGTCGGTGGTTTTCAAGTTATACGTATCCGAACACATTTTAGAACTCATTTTTATATATATATAGATTTCTGTGTGAAATAATTTATTGTGAAGAAACAAAAATAATTAAAATGGAAGGAAAACAAAAGAAGAAGGTTCTTCAGCAGTTACATAAAGCGTTTGATCTAAATTGGTCAATAATTATGAGTAGGCAAGAAATCGATGGATTCCTGTGCCAAGCGCTTGTTTAACCGAAATAATTTCATAAATTTTGTGTCGAAAAGTTCAAAATAGTCTTTGGGTTCTCAGATATCTCGGTCTATTTGAAGTTGCTCCAACTGCTCCATTGCCAACTGAACAAATGCTAATCTCATTTTGCCCAATGTAGCCATTGTAAAAACACAATTAATTGTTAACTGAAATTAGAACCAATCACACACAATCGGAAAATGTTTTTTTTTTCGTTTTTGTCAATCGCATATCAAAACCCACATCCACAATATTTCTTACCCAATTTGAATTGAATTTTTTTTTTCGTGTCATTCTTTGCACAAAAAGTAGGTACATTTCGACGTAAAATTCTACCTCATGCAAGAGGTGAATACAATTTTCGCAGAGGTGGAAAAAACTTTGAGAATACCAATTTTTTTCGTATGCGAAAATATCAGGCGGATTAGCTCGTATAAGAGTTGCGTTATGCGGAATTTGAGAATTTAGGTCCAGGCTTTTCTTTCCTAACTGTCCGGCTTTTCGATTTTTTGTGATGGTAACCCTAAGTGGACTCTCTTTTCGAGTCTCGCTTCTTTTTATATATTGTCGTTGGCATTTCGTCGTCCCTCCACCCATCGAACAAATCTTTGTCGTCACTCGGATAAGTGTGAGTGACGTTCGTTGGGGTGTTTTGTGTCGGCTGTCCGCCACACTCTTTACATAGACACGGTTTTGGTGGGTGTATTAACCCCACGTTGGAGTGTCGCCTAAGGGGATCGTCCTCCCCCACTCTTTCTCTCTACCGACCGCCTGTCGGTTTGGTATATGTCGTTGGGAGTTTCCAGACGGCCTGACAGGCTCACCATCCGACGTTTGCTGGCTGTTTATCGACGGTTAGGAGTCTCCCTTCCGTCCAAAAGGCTATGTAACCGGATTCTCCTTGTATTGCCAATCATACCGTCCGTCTGGTGGCTTGTGACCGACCTGTCACATCGAAGACCTGTTTGATAGCACCCTCAAGGCTCCAAGGAGGTGGTCCAGAGGCTGATGGGAGCTTCGGATGCCCGTCCACTTCCCAGGACCTTGGATGCTCAACCCAAGTAAAAAGAGGGACTATGGGTAGGAAAGAGAAGGTATATAGAGCAGACTTTGTTGAGCTAAATTTTAGCGCAACATAATTTCATTATTTTAAAAATAGTTTCTGAAGCAAACTCACTTTCCCGTTGCAGGCTATACCTTAGCCAGTCTTTCTGAAATCTTGAATACACGTTTACGAAAATGTTAAATATCTGGCAGCACTAAACCAAAGCCAAATATGAATCTATAAATATTTAATATTTTTTATCTACTATTCAACATAGTACGTGATTTTGTTGTTCTGAAACCAGACGAAAATTCAACGATCTGGTATTCAGAGTCACTGACCCGTATCATATCACTTAGACATCGTCCTATATAAAAAAGGGAAAAACCTCACCAAGCTGACATTCAACTTTCTACTTTCATGGACCAACTGATGGCATCGAATATTGACATCTGTGTAGGTTCCTAGACTCCACGCGTTCTCCTCTTTCAGTTGGCTTTTTCCTTTCAACAACCGTTATAGTTGTCAACTTGCCACATCATCACATTCCGTAAATATTTATCCACGAAAACAAAAATGAGTGAGGAATCCCTTAATGGAAATATTTCGCAAATGTTTACCCTGTCTGCTCTCCTCCAGCCATCCCCAATCACTGACTCACCCTACTGTCCCAGCAAAGCAAAGTTCATAGATTATTTAAACACTTCGAAGGGAGGATGGTTAAAAGTCCATTCTACAACAAGACGCCGCAATCTTCACACAACTCTCGGAAATAAAACTTTGACATGCAATTTAATGAAAAAAAAAGCTTAATCCTCGCGGCCTTGATAAAGAATCTAATGACTATGGAGTAAATTTTCCATGAACCACAATTAATATAGATAAAAGATTGATTGGGGTCTCGCACCCATGGAACAGAATAAACAAAATAATTTTGTTTTTCTAAGTCTATTGTATGTTCGAACAGGAAGAGAAGTTAATTCGTTTTGTAGCTTAATGAATCCTTTTAAGAGATGAAAGCACATCACATATTCAATGATTTACGAGCATAGGTATATAACCCCATGGGATAGGAAAGAAAATTTGTATAACGTCAGTCGTCAATATCGGAGTGAGTTTCTTATACTTATATGTATAAATAACGATTCCCATGAGTAGTCGGGGGTAGGACAACAAAAAAAAAAGGATGAAAGAGGAGCAGAAACTACTTCTTTGCTTAGCGGTGTAGAAAATTGAATGCTTGCTTCTAAGTTCCTACTCTCAGCCAGCGCATAGGATATCATGTGATACATATAGCTCACGAAGACCCACCGTGCAGAATAACTACTCAGAGGTAAAGGCGTTGGTAAACTATTATAGTCTTCCTTTTGATCCGTAGCGTATATCTTAATAAGTTTCTCCCCTATAATCCATTCTAACACGACGTTGTGGGCCGGTAATCTCGACTGAGGCAAGTGGCATTCGCGCTTCCATGCTCCTCAATCATGTATACTCGTGCCTAATTGTATTTGTGTACTTCCGTATGGCATCTAATACTCAAAACCAATTCTGCCACTACCAGTAGAAATTGGATTATTTTGTGCGTCGTACATGTGTATATCGATATGTGATGTTATGGTGAGGCTTCTGGCTACCTATTTTAGGTTTAGTGCTATTTCAAAGTGATGATTAGATTTCTTGGCAGACTTGGTCTTTATGCTCTACCTCGCGAGGTCGGAAGCCAGACAAACCGTAAAGAGGTATTCAGTTTAATAATAGTTACCTATAAGTTTCTTAAAAATGTCAGCTTTGTATAATCGTATTTTTTTTATACATACAACCATCATATACCTAACCATGCCATTTATCCTGTATTGTATAGGATATCTACCCCAGCATTTTCAACGAAAATCCTGTAGAAAAACTACTCCTGATATTTTCGCTTTTATGAATAAGATGTGGACGAAAAATTACAATTGAAAGTTGAAACGTTGAAAGCTATTCTGGGCACTAAGATCAATTTGAACATGTCGGGCCTCGGGCATTGCCTTTCAGATATCATTGGATAAAAATAAAGCCGGGCATGTTGTGCTTCAAAAAGGAAGTATTCTGTTCATACTCAAGGTGGTCGACGTGAAGACGAATGAGATAACGAAACCATTAACGAAGACTGATTAAATTTAAATAATTAAAATCCGTACCATGAAGCAGGCGCCTTTAGTTAGGCCCAGGGTCAGATGGTTAGTTCAAATTCATAATCTCTCCTCTACCCGTATGGGGATTGCCCTTGATGGTTTAGAGTCGATGGTGGAGAATCGAAAGCTATGGAGGGTCCACTTGAGCAACCTACGCCCCCAACCCACCTAATGGATAAGCGGGCCATAGAAAATGAATGAATGAATGAATTAAAATATTTATCAGTAACAACTTAAAACGCTATAACTTCTAAACTATTATAGGTACAAAATTTGTTTTCTACATTTTGAAAATACAATTTAGTGGCGCATACAAGTCCTGGAACCTCAGCATCGTGTGCCCCATCCACAAGAAAGGAGATACTCTGAACTGCGCCAACTACAGAGGAATAAGTCTCCTGAATGTCGCGTATAAGATCTTGTCGGCTGTATTATGTGAACGTCTAAAACCTTTCGCCAACAACCTGATCGGCCCATATCAGTGTGGTTTTAGAACAGGAAAGTCAACCATCGACCAAATTTTCACACTCCGACAGATCTTGGAAAAAACCCAGGAATTTCAAATCGATACACACCACCTATTTATCGACTTTAAAGTCGCCTATGATAGCGTATATAGGGACGAATTATACAAAGCCATGTCAAGTTTTGGCATCCCCGCCAAACTCGTCCGCCTGTGCAGGATGACGATGGAGAAATCTCGCTGCTCCGTCAAAGTCGGCAAGAACACCACCGAGCCATTTGATGTCGAAAAAGGTTTGAGACAAGGCGACGCGCTATCATGTACTCTCTTTAATATCGTTCTTGAAGCAATTTTACGAAACTCGCAAGCCAACACCAGAGGTAAAATTTTTCAAAAGTCCGTCCAACTACTTGCCTATGCTGATGACATTGACATTATTGGGAGAACGCGGCGAGCTGTCAGTGATGCCTTTGCAAGCATCGAAACGGAGGCGGCGAGGATGGGTCTGGCTGTCAATGAGGACAAAACGAAGTATATGCTGTCAACGAGAAAGGACTCTCAACATCGGCGACTTGGACAAAACGTCACGATGGACAGATACAACTTCGAAGTAGTTAAAGACTTTGTATACCTGGGCTCCACTATCAATTCGCAAAATGACATCGGCGCAGAGATCAAGCGAAGAATCACTCTTGCCAATCGCTGTTTCTTCGGGCTAGGAAGGCACTTAAGAAGTAAAGCCCTCTCTCATAGAACCAAGGAGATATTATATAAGACCTTAATCATCCCGGTCCTGCTGTATGGTGCAGAAGCATGGACCCTGTCAAAAGCGGATGAAAACCTTCTCGGATGCTTTGAGAGAAAGATTCTCCGAGTGATATTCGGTCCAGTTTGTGACGATGGAGTGTGGAGAAGAAGATTCAATGACGAACTATACGGGCTATACAGCGACGCTGACCTGGTCAAAAAGCTAAAAATTCAACGGCTGGGACACGTGGAGCGTATGGACAATAACGCACCAGCCCGACGAGTCTTCGAATCCACCCCTGAGGGACAACGCAGCAGAGGAACACCCCATCTTAGGTGGCGCGCACAATTGGAGAACGACCTCAACCAACTTGGTGTGCGCAACTGGAGGCAGCTAGCGAGGGACCGAGCTAGCTGGAGGGGCTTGTTGGTTGAGGCCGTGGTCCACCCCGGACTGTAAGCGCCACCAAAAGTAAGTAAGTAATACAAGTCCTGTGGAGCTACAAAAAAACTATGGCTCCTTAAACTCAAAATTTTGAAAATTTGTTGTTACAATTTTTTACTTAAAATGCTTTTTTCTCAAAATTTGTACTTAATAAATTTAAATTTTTTTATGAAATTTTTATTTTTGAGAAATTTCCTAAAAATTATGTTAAGCAAATTTTTTACGTACAATCATCACAAGTTGTAGTAAAAGCCATTTTTTTCAGACAAAAATGGTCAAAAAAAGACTCGATATTTCTCTAATATAAATTGTTCTTTCATAGCACCCCAGAAGAAAAAATCCGTGGGTGTTAGGTCAGAAGATCTGGGTGGCCAAGGGTTGGGGCCAAATCGCTCGTTAAGAGTATGGTTGAGGAATGGAGTTACTTCGCAGCTACTGTGCCAAGGTGCTCCATCTTGTTGAAAGAACATATCGCCCTTCTCTGAACAAAAGGAACATCTTCAAATACCTCCGGCAATGGTTCTTTAACAAATTCCAGGTATAGTAATGGGAATTAACTGTTTTTGGAAGAACGGCCTACTAAAGTGTTTCGAAACATGTACGCTAAACCTCCTTTGAAAGGATGTTGTGTATTAAATGGGGATTGGGGTCTGACCAATGGTGCAAATTGTGGAGGTTTATAACCCCATCTCTTGTGAATTGCTCTTCAATGTTCTTGAGGAAGTGCCTGTCTCCTGTCTGTTTGCGCTGGCAAAATTCCACTCTTTCTTGCGCATCTCCTGGTAGTAAATCCTGTACCGGTGTTAAATGGAAAGGGTGTAATCTATTACTCCGTAGAGTTATGTGAATCCTGTTTCTGGGAAGTTCCTACTGCACAGCTAGTCTGTGCCTCTGCAGTTTTAGTTTATTATTCTCACTTAATTTTGTTTGACATTTGTCTGACAAAAAATGGCTTTTACTACAACTTCTGTTGATTGGGCCTCCGCACACGAGATGAATTCTGCCGGCATAAAACCGATTTTGTAGGCGAGGGGACTGAGGTGAGTGGAAGAAACGGCAGAAAATGTTCTGCCTAGTTTGAGCGGTTGAACAAGGCAGAAAACTAATACATATACAATTTTCAAAATATTGGGTATGAAAAAATGTAGGTATACAATTTTTCATACAATTTGTTCTGCCGGCAGAAATCATTCCGTGTGCGCTCGAAGTACAGTATAAAACCGGTTTTATGTCGGCAGAATTAATCTCGTGTGCGGAGGCCCATTGTACGTAAAAAAGTTGCTTAACACACATTTTAGGAAAGGATACAAATTTCATAAAAAAAATTTAAATTTATTGAGTAGAAATTTTGAGTGAGAAAAAAGCATTTTAAGTTAAAAAACAAACAATGAAAAAACAAATTTTCAAAATTTTGAGTTTAAGGAGCCATAACTTTTTTGTAGCTGAACAGATGTCCCCGAAGTGCTTAAGACTTGTATGCACTACTAAATTGTCTTTTTAAATGTACAAAGCAATGTTTGTACCTATAATAGTTTAGAAGTTATAGCATTTTAAGTGGTAACGCCTCCAAATTAAAGGTATAAACGCGTGTCACATATCAGAAATTCAAATGTAATTTTCGAGAAAAAAGAAGTGAAAGCGTTAATTTTTTGTTCGGTTCGATTCAATATTTTTTTTCACTTGAGAAAGTTTTTTTCAATAACAAATATAAAATAGCTATAACTGAAAATATGTTTCAGTTATCCGGGTTTTTCACTTAAGCGAGTTTCGCTTAAGCGGATTGTTTTATAGGTAATTGGTCGAAAAATACTCGGGTATGAAAAAAGTGTTTCAGATAAGCGGGTTTTTCTCTCAAGCAGGTTTCTCTTAAGCTGGTTTTACTGTATTGCATATTGCAATTGTTGGCATACCAAACGTAAAATGCATTAATTTTATACATCGACTGTTTTTGTATAATTGTTTTTAATTTTTTTAAATAGATTAATTGGGAATTAATCCTTTTAGTTTACAGAAAAATAATTTTCTTCAACTGATTCCCTTAGCGATAGGTTAAATCGCAGATACAAGAGTAGATTAAGGGTTTTTATAGCAAATGATAGAATAAAAAAAAAAGTCAAAATACCCTAAATCTATTTTTGCATTTTAGGTGATATAAACCAAATTTTCTGACTTTAAAAACGGCAGAACGCCCTAAAGCAATGTCATAACGCAAAAATGTGATAGAAAGGAATGTGGCATTATGGCATTTCCAGATTTTGGCGATAAGACCTGTCGCTAAAAAAAAACTATAAACAAAATAAAAAGTTTCACGTATTTTTTAATGTATAAAAATTTCATTTTTTATGTATAAAAAAAAAAATTAAAAAAAAAATATAAAATATTATGTTTTTTATATAACATAGGTATATATAACTATAACTATAACGATGAGATTGTATCAGTGGGTATGTTACCGAGAGCCTTTGTTAGGTTGGCTCGATACCTGTCCCAATTAGTTTTCCTCGGGTTTCCGAACAACGCTACAGGAGGAGGGGTAATGTTAAGACTGTAGAAAATGTAGCAGTGATCAGAAAATGAATTATTCTTGGATACTGCCCAGTTTTCCACGGATATAGTGGGAGAGTTAGTAACTAGCGTAATATCTAACACTTCCTGTCTGTTTCTGGTAATAAATGTAGGTTCATTACGGATATTGCAAATTACGAGGTTAGTCTCTACAAGAAAAGTAAAAAGTGACTCACCGCTTTCGTTGATGTCGCTGCTGCCCCAGATGGAGTGGTGTGCATTTGCGTCGCATCCGAGTAAAATTGGGATATTCTTCCGCTCTGATCCTCTGGACTGTAAAATTTGTTAAATTTGGATGACATTTCCCAATTCGTCTGACAGAACGGAAATGGCTAAATCGATTCAGAATGTGATCCTCATTCAGAATATATAATAGTATATCTATAAAGGGTGTCCCATAATTCAGGCAAAATTTGAATTTTGTGCCATTTAGTAGTACAGTGATGCCAACGGAATCAGGCAGGATGCGGCTGGTCAGGCACTGGCAGTAACAATTAATGGTGTTCGTTATAGTGACTTAACCCAGTTTTTAGTGATAAATTACAAGATATGGATGTGACAAACGTGTGGTTTCAACAAGACGGTGCCATACAGCGAGAGAAACAATTCAATTAGTGCATGAGTCATTTCCTAATCCTAATCGACCATTTTTGCCATCAGAATTGGCCATCCCGTCATTGGACTTTCTTCTTTGGGTTTTTCGAAGTCAAAGGTCTATGCAAACAAGCTCACGACTACCAACGCCTTGAAAGACGAAATTGGGAGGCGTATTAATGAAATTCAGCCACAGTTATGCGAAAAGGTCATAAAAAATGTTTCAATAAAAGAGTACGTATACTTACTAGCAAAGCCGTGGCGGCCATTTATCCGAAGTGCTATTCCATACATAACCCCAATCTGTATGTATATGTATACTCTATGAATCAATAAAAAAAAGTTAAGCTTTCTAATTAAAAACCTGTATTTTATATCAAAATTATATTTTGCGTGAATTATGGGACACCCTTTATTATGTTGAAATATCTGACCATCTGCAATACTTTCACGATATATCAGTTCATAGTCAGGACTGAAACGTTTCAAGTTCATTATATTAAGACGAGTAGCAAGCTTATCATTGGATAGGAAGTACAGAGCACTAACGTATTAAATTAATATTATACCGTATCTATATATACAATATAATTTGACTCCAGTTCAAATTATTTGGCAAAGCACAACTTCACACATCAATCAAAGCCAACAACTTCCCATTAGGACTATGGAACAATCAGCAATGAATTCAAACGTTTCCCAGGAACAAACAATCTCATACCAGATGCAGATTCTCCTTGATATGGTTATTGTCGATTGAAATCAATAAATCTCCAGACAATGGCAAATATTTGCCACAATGTCACCCACTTATAACGTGTGCATTCAGGCGGCAAAATTAATTGCAGTATTCTCTTTCATGTCAACTGCATTCGCCATAAAGACTGCAAGCTTGAAATTGCTGCAGAAAGGAGTTCCCATAGGTATCTGAGCAGCACACACCGACACCACATCGAGCCTTCAAAGAAATGCAATGCCTTTAGTGCTTTAGAATAAGGATAGGTACCCAACCCATATATAGGCAAACATGAACTAGTGATAAATATAATTTAAAGGTGACTATAACCTAACCATGGTCGAAACTTGAGAGGAAATATCTATTGCATGTGGTTTGTCAATGCGAGTAGTTTTGATATTCTTTGATTAAGTGCACTGACGATGATATGAGATTGCTTACGACTACGATGTGCGTATTTTAAAGTTCTTTGAACTTTGTCTGAACTTCATGCAAAAATAATAGTCAAACCTTCGTCGTCAGAATGTTTGCTCTGCTGCTGTGCTGTCCTTCATTTACGAGAGATTGCAGAGAAGGATGGACCGTTGGCGACGAAAAGTCAGAACTTCAGCCCATATATGAGCTGCAACTGCAATTATTTAAAGGTTGGGTGGTTGTGGTGAAAGCTTATCTGAGGATAATATAAGTGCACACAAGAAGGACAAATATTTGTATTGGCTTCCTGTACCGGTACGATATACTACTTCTTGTGTGGTATTAAGCTGAAGACCGAATTTTATAGATAATATAAATAATATTTGCGTTGAGATGGTTTTCAATCGTGCAATACGGGCGGATTGAACGAAGCTTATAATATAACTTACCACTTACGTATTTCACTTATGCATTCTCTGCTGTCTGTGCGCCAGTATGGGAATACATTTTATTTGTACAGCCGGAAATATTCTGGTCTTGGATAAATTGTTATTTAAGGATTGTAAATTAATGCAGTTCACTTTGGAAAAAAAATGATATTTTCATGAGGGATGTTAGTTTTGTTTTGAAGCAGAGATTTTCGGGTTTGCGGTAAGCAGCGCGGAAACTAGTCGTATATAAGAGGATTTTTCTGCTATTAACCTCGATACAAAATGCTGTCATATATGTATAAGATTTGACTTCAAGGAATAATAAAAGTTACCACCAACGCTACGATTCGACAGACGGTCATTCAAATCGGTCATCCGACTGATGTCATAAAGATTGGTTTATCCGATCGGCAACTACCTGTACATGTTATGTAGGTACGTATATTTTTGAAGTTATACTTCTCTTGTGGCATTGAAATTCTGCGGGAGTTAAATTCTCATCTTTACCAAAGCAAAACTTGTAATGTTACGATAAGTTTAAAAGCACCTCAATCTACTGCACTTTTTTAGAAAAAGTTATTTGATTTGAACTAAAATATATTTTCGGTTTAATTTCAATTCGTCTTCCTCTACAGCGTTGTCCCTCCGGGTTGGAATCGAAGACTCATCGCGCCGGAGCGTTGGTGTCCATTCGCTCTGCATGTCCTTGCGATCTTAGTCGACTCATATCTACGTACTTTTCAGGTAGATGTCGCTGTACAGCACATAGAATTCGCTGCTAAATCTCCTACTCCAAAGCCATAGAGCAGGACTGGGATGATGAGAAGGCCTTACTGGCTATTTGCCTTCTTAGGCTAAAGAAACATGTGTTGACAAGTGTAACTCTTCGTTTAATTTATGCTGTGGTGTATGCCGAGGTAGATAAAGTTCCTAACCACATCAAAGTTGTAGTCGTGACATTCTGTCCGATTGTTCCATGGATTGGATTCACCTACTTTGATTAATGAAAAGAGAATATTCAAATCCTTCAAGTAATTTTTTTGAACAGTGAATTTTGACAGTCTATATACGGAGATATAGATTTATTCCTCTTTGGGAAGACATTTTATTGTTTTCTCCTGGCAGAGAGGATGAGCACAAAGGCCACCAATTTATTATTGAATATAACAAAGTTTACAAAATTTATCAATCTCCCGAGTTGTTTTTTCCCATCTTAAGTTTTTGCATTATCTGTAAATGACTGTAACTTTATTCAGTTCGTCGTTTAATGAGGAGTTGTCACCTGTGAATAGGCCTTAAGCATACTGAATGCTGCCATTATATATATGTAGTATAAAAAAAACACGTTCAATTAGTTTAATTCATTTAACGAACAATGATTTATTAAGAAAAAGTATTTAAATATGGGATAGGTACATAAGAATATTGAATTGGGAAATTATTAGGGAGAAAACTTAGCGCGGTACTTAGCGTTTACTTAGCTGGTCGACTACTGACTCCTTTCTTCTTTGCTTACTACTTTTCTTTTTGTTTCTTCTTTACATTTCTCTTTTATTTTTAGTACTACATACAATGAATAGATACTACACTTCTCTTCTCTACTTTATTAAAACAATGAATTCTGTGGCAATAAGACAGAGTAGCTTATGTCGACATAAGATATTTCTCTGTTTTTAAATTGATATTCGTAAGTAGCTTGAAATCTAAGTTTCTGCCTTACCCCCATTTAAAAATATTTGTCCGTTACAAAAATATCGCATTATTCGTAACCACTTTGTTACTTTGTTTGAACGGCTATACAATGCATTCGACAGAGAAGCTTAATATGTCATTCAATTTTCTTATGTCCCCCAAATTCAAGTTTTATGATTCAACAAAAACTCATGTCGTATTAATTCGTGTGAATTTTAATTTTATCCGGTTCTCTTTCAGTTTTTAAAAAAAACTTATGTTGACCTAAGATACTTTGCCAACATTTTTTTTGGATTTTACTCACACTTATGTCGACATAAGTTCTTCTGTAAAAATTAAGAAAACAGAAATCAGAAAAATTAAGTTTGTCAGAACAGAACCTCTTATGTCTACATAAGATTTTCTATTAAATGTTGCTTTTCAAATAACCGTTGCTTATGTCAATATAAGATAGTTTTGTTGGCTGCATTTCAGTTGGTTTCGTTTACTTAAGCGGGAATGTTGTGTTTTGTGTTCTAGAGTGCTGAAGTGATCAGACGTGTTTAGTGTCTAAAAAATAAGTTTTGCGTATTAATTATTTTATTTATTACTTTTTAAAATTGTGTGCTGTATATTTTGTACTCAAAGTTTTTCATATAAAGCAAAATAAAATGGAACGCGCGAGAAAAATGTTAACTTTAGCATTAAAAAAACAGAATCAGTGAAATGATAGAAATTCCACACCATTTACAAGATGCGAAGACAATACAAGTTTCTTAAATGGTAGGTTCATTTGAGCAAGTTTATCATAGAATAGCAACGGTTAATTACCTTAACATAAAACTAAATTTCAAGATGCAAATAAAGCGCCAGACATTTCGGAGGACCAAGCCTTACGGAGCGTATCAGAACAAGAAAAAGAAGATTGTGTTTGTGAAGAAAATGCTGTTTTCCCCACTGAAGCTGAAGAAGAAAGTTCAGCGGATTTCGATGACGATGATTCATTTTGTGATCCCAATTTTGTCCCTGTTGATTCTGACAACGTAAGTAATGAATCTGATATTTCTTTTGAAACAAAAAACGCTGGCCATCAGCTAGAGTAAAATCTATTGTTTGGTGATTGTGAAACTGTGGTTTCGCAAAATGAAGACCAAAATAACGAAATGACTAACTCAAAACAATCAAAAATGATGCGAAAAGACAAAAGGAACTCTGGCAGCCAAAAGCTACATATCTACGGCTCTACGAATTAACTGCAAAGGAATTAACTCCAAAAAAAATATATGAAATAAGTCCCAAAAATTTCCATATGAATTTAGGAGGTATTGCAGGTGAAAGAACTCCAAAGTGTTGGGACTTTTTTCATCACGTTTTGGATTTATAACACCTTTTAGTGTTAGGAGTTATTTCATAAAGAAATATCTCCCAAAGCCATGCAGATGAAATAAGTGCAAATTAGGACTTATTTCATCAGCACGGCTTTGGGAGTTATTTCATCTATGTTTGGAGTTATTTCATTTGTCTTAAAATAGCAATTTGTAAGAACATTTTGCCTTCTAAACTGTATTTTTTTTTATTAAACCGTTGCACTTTAATATTTTTCGTGGTTGACATCATTTAAAAGCCGCTTAGAAAATCAGTTGGTAGTAAATACTCTAAGTGCGTTGATCCGTCAATAAAGTAAAAAAAAGTAAAAAATGGAATTCGAAATGATAAATGGAAAACGAAAGAATAGCACATTATTATATGTGATAAGTGAAAAGCAAATATATATAAGAAAAGCAATATCTCGCAATAAAGAATATTATGTATGCTACAATAAAAACTGCAAAGCAAAAGTGGAAATTTTAGATGGTGTATGCTCAAAACCCGAGAAGTTTGTGAATCATAACCATTCGGACAATGAAGATTTGTATAATGAATTAAAAGCGTTAAATTCAATTAAAACACAATGTGTTGACGCAGGACGTGTCCTAAGTGATGTTAATGCCTTGAGTGGCATTCGCAATACCTTTCAGACGATTTGTTCAAAGTAAGTACAAGTACAAATTGGGCCTTTTTTCAGATTTCCACGTGTTTTTTATTTCTATTTTATTTTTTGTGTATAATTATAGTAATCAAAACGCGACTAGAAACATCGATTTCAATAAAATAAAAAGGACATTACAAAAATTAACAGCAAAAGTTTTCATAAGCTCGCCGAAATCTGCCCTTGAGGTAGTTGAAGCGTTCCAAAGGGAAAACATCTGGAACAATTTTGGAGTAGCTTTACACGCAGATGAAAAATATCACTTTTTTAAAGCATGTATTGCTGATGAAGACTTTTCCTTCTGCGTATTTGCCTCAGAAAAAATTATAAAATTGATGCAGACTAATATTCCTGTGGCAAACCGGAACTTCTTGGCGGATGGAACCTTTTCAGTGGTGCCTGTTGGATGTTTTAACCAACTTCTGATTATATACGTTGAATATTTCGAAAAGGTAATATGTACATCTAACTAATCGCCCTCGGCGGATGGCGCGGGCGGCGCTGGTGCCGCGGTCGACGCGATCGCCTCGAACGCCGCGCGCGCCCCCCCCCCCCCTTCGCGCTAACCCACATAGATAACCCACAAGATAGAGCACATTTTTATATTTACATTTCTACAGGTATTTCCCTTTTTGTTTATCCTGGTCAACAAGAAATCAAGGAAGTGTTACACCACGCTTCTAACATACATACATAAAAACATTGTGGATTTGACATCCCAAAGTATAATGACGGACTATGAGGTAGCGCTTCAAAGTGCGATAAAAGAAAGTTTCAGTGTTGGTCAAATTTACGGTTGTTGGTTTCATTATTGTCAAGCAATAAGGAGAAACATTGCAATTAAATTTAAGCATTTGGCATATTTTATAAGATCTTCTAAAGATGCTTCCCAGGCCTATCATAAAATACTTGCTTTGCCTTTACTACCAGCGACGCAGATAAGACCGGTTTTCGAAATTATAAAAGGAAACGTAAATGCTTTCGATGCTGAGGGAAGGCTTTTAAGTTTTTTTACCTATTTCGAACATCAGTGGATAGAAAGGGTAAATACTGAAGAAATTTGAACTTTTTTCACTATTAAAATTTTTTTCTTCTTTAGGTCAAACCAGAAGGATTTTCCGTTTTTATGAGGCACACTCGGACAACATCTGCCATAGAAGCTTATAATGGCGTTTTAGGTCGGATGATACAGAAAAATGGAAATTTCTTCAAATTTGTAAAAGCTTTACAAACAGAAGAGTTTGCCAAAAGTAGAGATTTTGAACTACTTACATCTAGCGGTGGCTCTCATGGTTCTTCAAAACAAAGAAAATGTTTTTATATGGAGAGGGCGCGAAAAATTGAAAATGCCAGTGCTGAATTGCTAGCGGGAAAAATAACAGCAATAGCATTTATCAACAGGATGGTGTTTTCTAAAAATAGCATTTGTGTAGAAATGGAGCCTGACGACGACATTTTTGATAGTAATCTTGGAGACGATAAAGATGATCACAGCGATGAGGACGATACACCAAGCACAAGCTCCAACTGCAAAGCTCGCGATGACGACGATGAATACTTGTGTATAGTTTGCTGTGTTACACGACCCAATATTCTTTTGTTGCCCTGCAAGCATTTAAATCTTTGTGCCGAATGCTTCAACAAGCTCCCGTCGGATAAAGATCAATTTACCAGATGCCCTATATGCAGATCGATTGTAGTTGACAACATCCAAGTGTATAATTAATAACTATGTAAACAATTTTCATTAAATAAATACAAATGTTACTTTCCACCACTTTGGGACTTTTTTCATCTTTTCTTATTAGATATTAATTCATGATGAATTAACTCCTAAATGTTTGGACTTACTTCCACTTTGGATTGGGACTTATTTCAATTTGCTTTAGGACTTGTTTCATTAAAAAAGTTTGGAGTTATTGCATTTATTATTAGAAGTTCCTTCATTAGGAACTATTTCATTTGGAGTTAATTCCTTTGCAGTTATTTCGTAGAGCCCATATCTACAGCTGGAAAAATTGTACAAGAACGAATGCTTATAAGTCAAAAGGCTTAGACAAAACAATCTTTAAAAGTTCTACCATTCGACCTGCAACAATGCCTCCCAACACCTTTTTAAGGTCCTCAGTTTCATTTTATAAACGCCCATTACGGACTTACAATCTAACTGTTCATGGCTGTATAACCGGACAGCCAGTATGTTATATGTGCCATGAGGCAATTGGGAATGAAATTTCTTCATGTGTTTTCAAACACCTTTAAGACCTTCCATCTGACACTAAACACGTTGTCCTGTATAGTGACTATTGTCCAGGACAAATTAAAAGTTATTTTATTGCTGTTTGAAGCTTTTTTGCAACTGGACAGTAACTTGGAGATCATCGATCATAAATTTCTTATTCCTGGACAGACTCAAATGGAAAATGACGTTGACCATGCCTTAATTGAAAAAAATAAAAACGCACAACAGTTAAAATACATCATCCTCGAGACTGCTATCAATTTGTTAGGAACTGTGGGTGTTAAACAAAAATTTTACGTTCAGGAAATGAATCAAGACAAGATTTTCAATTTCTCAAATGTTTCCAAGGTGTAAGGCTGACAATGATGGTCACAGAAGTTCTGTTGGCAAAATATAAGGAGTTAGGAACAGTATATTTCAAAACTTCACCCAACGAGACAGAAGAATTCAGGTCACTGAACATAAGACGCCGTGGGTTTAACTCCATAAAAACTACGAATTTGAATTAATTTTATCTTACTCCTCTCGAAATCAACGAAAAGAAAAAGAAGGATTTATTGGATATGCCACCACTTTTTATCAAAATCTAAATGATATAATAATAAAATTGGAGAATTTCATCCAGACTTAACCGAAGCTGACGAAGAAGATAATACTCAGCTCATATCTAAGTGCATAATCCATAATGTATCATTTAAACTCACATTTTGTATTGGTTTCAGTTCATATAGTCAATTGTCACTTGAAGTGTACAGACGTGTTTTTTTGTGCTCTACAAAGATAACTTTTCTTTTAAAAAAAACGCAATGTCCGATAAATGTGCTAAGTGCGATAAAATCATAAGCAAAGACTTCATCGTATGCGGCGGTATTTGCGATTTAAAATTTCATGATAAATGTGTAACTTTGTCTGAAAGTGCCTTGAACTTCTTAAAGTCAAGTATAAATTTCTCATGGAAGTGTAATGCTTGTGCTAGTGTCCCAGTTCTTGGCTTAGTGTGTAAAGTTGCTGAACTAAGCAAAACTGTTCAAATCTTGCATGAAGAAATAAAATCTTTAAAAAATTGTGTAACAATCAGTCCATCTGAAACAAAAAAACCAACACCCACTTCTAATAAAGACAAAAAAATTCACAAAAACAATAACAACAAGCAAGTGCATAATGTAAACACTGCGGTAGCCTTCAGCAATAATGTACGTGAAGAGCCCTCAGTTAGTTCTTTAAATGTAACTGACCTCCCATCCAACGTTAATTCTAACGAATTGATTGAACCATTGAATATGCAATGGAATGCAGTAAATAATAGGAGACGGAATGCAAAAAAACAACAACAAATCGTCGGTAAAGACTCCGCATGTACAGAAGTTGAGGTAATATCGGCAAAAAAAATGGCTTCATCTCTCTCGCTTCTCCACAACCACAAAAGCGGAATCAATACTGGCATATGCATCGAAGAAGCTGAGTGTTCCGGTAAATCTTCTCTCTTGCTATCCACTTTACAAAAGAGATGCCGATCTGTCGTCATTGAAATTTGTTAATTTTCGCCTTGGTGTCCCTGCATGTATTATCAATGATGCAATGAATGCTGATAACTGGCCTTTGAACGTGCATGTAAGAAAATTTCGTTTCATTCCAAAAAACGAGATCGGAGACAATGTGCAAATGTAAACAATGAGGTGGATTCTTCTCATTCCTCTTTATTGTTTTCTTCGTCAACAAATGTTATTGTCTATTATCAAAATGCTGGTGGAATGAGAACCAAAATCAATTGATTCTATGTTTGCTTTTGATATATTTCAAAAAAATTAGTGTCATAATTCATTAAATAGAATTCTTGATTTAATATATGTAGATAATTACTTAAATTGTACAGTTAGAGAAGTTTTATGTCCTATAATGAGAAATTCTATTCATCACATTGCTTTATGTCTAGATTTAGAATGCAGTACACCTTCTGCAATAGATTTAAACTCAAATGTTTATGAAACTAGTTATAATTTTTCAAAAGCGAATTATAATGCTTTAAATACTTATTTAGGCTCGGTTGATTGGTCGAGCATTCTTTCTGGTTTAGAACTCAAAGAAGCCTATGATACATTTTTGAGTATTTTAGACTACGGGTTTACTCAATTCGTCCCTATTATTAAAAAAAGAAAATCCTTCAAATTACCTTGGCATAACCAAAGATTAAATAATTTGAAGAATGCTAAAAACAAAGCGTTCAAATTATTTAAAAAGTCAAGGTCTGATTTGGACAAGAAACGTTTTTGCCAATTGCGCCGCGAATATGAATTTTTGAATAAATTTTTGTATAGGCAATATGTAATAAACACTGAGTCTCAAATTTCAAGGAATCCTAAAGGTTTTTGGACATTTTTAAACAGTAAAAGAAAGCTAAATGGTACTCTGCACAATATGGAATTCGATGGTGTTGTCTCATGTAGCATGGATTCAACTTGTGAGCTCTTTGCAAAGTTTTTTGAATCAGTTTATGTCGATCACACGAATCTTAGTCCGTTACTTGATAATGATATAAGTGATTGTAATGCTTGTATAGGATCACTCTATCTTTCGATTGATGATGTTTTCCAAGGCATACAACATATGAACTCTTCCCAAAGTTCTGGCCCTGATCATATTCCATTTGTAGTTCTTAAACAATGTAATTTATCCTTGTCGTTTCCTTTAAAATTAATTTTCAATTTATCTTTAGCATCTGGTGCGTTTTTAGATGAATGGAAATATTCATTTATAACTCCCATATTCAAAGCCGGATCCCGAAATAAAGTAGAAAATGATCGTGGAATATCAAAGCTCTCAGCTATTCCGAAACTTTTCGAAGCTATTGTTACAAAAAAACTTTATTTCACAATCAAAGAACAAATATCATTGCAACAACATGGATTTGTATCTGGTAGATCCACATTAACCAACTTAACTCTGTTTACGAAATATCTTTTTGATTCTGTGAAGTCGGGATATCAAGTTGATGTAATTTTTACTGATTTCAAGAAAGCTTTTGACACAGTATGCCATAGCATTCTTATAAACAAATTAAGATCTTTCGGCATTCATTCGCTACTACTGAAGTGGATTTCGAGTTACCTATTGAACAGAAAGCAGTATGTAAAAATTGGTTCTTCTCAATCTAGACTCATTGATGTATTGTCTGGTGTCCCCCAAGGTAGCCACTTAGGGCCTTTGCTCTTTAGTATTTTTATTAATGAGATTCCTTCCTTGCTCAATCGTGCTGAATGTTTGATGTATGCCGATGACCTAAAAATCTTTATGCGCGTAAAAAATATTTATGATTGCGAAAGTCTCCAAAGTGAATTAAACACAATAGTTAATTGGTGTGAACTTAATCGACTTACATTAAACATAAATAAATGTCATTCTTTTTCTGTGTACCATACACTAATGCCTGTACTTAATCACTATACAATTTCTGGGACCGGCCTTTCTCGAAAAACAGAAATTAAGGATCTTGGTGTGATTTTTGACACGAAACTTGCATTTTCGTTTCACATTGATTATGTCGTTGCCAAAGCAAACTCGATGCTTGGATTTCTTAAGCGAACATGTGCTGAATTTTCGAACCCATATGCTCTTAAGTCAGTCTATATGTCTCTAGTACGGCCTTTCCTTGAATATTGCTCTATAATCTGGTGCCCAATATATGCTAATTCTATAATAAGGTTAGAAAGGGTACAAAAGTCCTTTACAAGATTTCTTATAAGGCAAATGAAATGGAACCTTGATATAACACCGTCGTATCCAACAAGATGTGCTTTAGTGGGATTAGATACCTTGGAAAAGAGGCGAAGTGTTCATTGTATGATGTTTATTCATGATGTCCTTTCTTATCGTATAATATGTCCCGATGTACTTCAACATTTTAATTTGTATGGTTGGTTGGTTGGTTGAAAGTGGCTGTCGGCTAAAAACGCCAACACACTTAGACCAGCATAGGTCCATTGCGATGCCACGATGAAGGATCTAAGATCTCCCTACTAGTTGAACCATTTTGAGCTCTTTATAAAGCGTAAGAGGCTTCTGATGTCTATGCTTGTCAGATCGCCCAAGTCGTTGTAAAGAAGGCTCCTAAGTGAAGCTTCCTTCTGCGGGAGAGAGCTGGGCAGGAACAAAGAAGGTGAGAGATAGTTTCCTCCTCTTCCTCGTCCATGCAGCTTCTACAAAAGTCGTTTGCGAAGAGGCCCAGCCTTGCGGCATGTTTGCCTATCAGGCAGTGTCCAGTAATGACACCTATTGTGGTGCCGATATGCAATCTATTGAGAGAGATCAATTTCTTAGAGCGTTTCAAATCCAGCTTAGGCCAAATTTGTTTTGTCGCTAGACAAGTGGTTAAACTCGTCCACCTAAGATTTGTATTCTCGATAGCCTTCAGCTTCACTTTTTGTTTGCGAGTAGCGATTGGTGTCCCTATGGTGCCTTTATCCGGCAGAATGGGTTGAGTTGTTCCTATTCTAGCGAGTTCATCGGCCTTACAATTCCCTGGAATGTCTCTATGCCCCGGCACCCAAATTAGGTGAATGTTGAACTGTTCGGCCATCTCCGTAAGAGACGATCGGCAGTCGAGGGCTACTAGAGAAGTTATAGAGATCGAATCCAAGGATTTGATGGCTGCTTGGCTGTCCGAAAATATGTAGATATCCTTAACGGATATGACGTTTTTCTTGAGCCAGGATAAGACTTCTTTAATCGCCATAATTTCCGCCTGGAACACGCTACAGTAGTTTGGTAGACGGAAGGAGAGCTTAAGATTAAGACGTTCCGAGAAAACACCCCCACCAACTCCATCATTGGTTTTTAATTTGTATGCACCAGAAAGAATTCTTCGAACAAGAAACATATTTTTTTTGAATCCTAGACATTCTTACAATTATGGTCTTAACGAACCAATAACTAAATGTATTAAATGTTTTAATTCTGTTTGCACTGAAATAGATTTATGTGATGATAGATCTAAATTTAAATTATCTATATTGAATAATAATATTTTCTGAAATTATAATAATAATTAATCCTAGTCTGTTAGAGTTAAGCTCGGTAGATGAATGAATAATAATAATAATAGTTCCTTTATTTCTTACATTTCGCAAGTCTAATGAATTGTGTACGTTTTTTATTGCTTTAAATGTAGTATTTCTTTTATTATTAGAAATAAGTTTTAGAAATAAAATATTAAAAATAGCTATGTAAATTTAAAAAACCAAAGTTTTGCCTTATGTCTATTTATTTTAAGATCTCGAATTCGACATAAAATCTTAAGTCCACTTAGGGCACTGTTATTATTTGTTATAAGTTTGACAGAACAACTTATGTTACTTAAGACATTCTTTTTTTGCAGTTTGATTTTTACATAACATCTAAGTATAAAAATGAATTTTTTCCACTTTCATCCTATCAGATTTCCATGAAATAGTTAAAAATGTTAAATAATATCCTCGTTTTACAATTTCGCCCAAAAAAAAGTTATAAATTATTATTTATAAAAATTTTAGATAAAAATCGATTTTTCTCGAAATCACTTTTTTCGACATAAGCTACTCTGTCTTATAGCCAAAGAATTCATTATTCCACATTAATAGATTTGTCGTTTACACTTCCCTATGGGACTTCAAGCAAATTGCGTCTGCAAAGTGTCGGACTTAGTAAAATGATGCTTTGAACTTTATTTATTTAAAACTAATAATTATTTTCTTAAAACACTGCTATGCTCTATGCATTTTAATAGGGACAAACATTCTTCAATGAATGTACAACTATTTAAGTAAAAAATAAGCGAAATCAATAGATAAACTTTTTTTATTATTCTGTATTTTGTTAAAGCAACTGTATTTGGTTTTTATGCAGAACTTGCAGAATAGCGACAACAACTAAAAATTGGTATACTCATAGGAAAAACTTCAAAAATGTTGGTTTTAATTATTTTTATCATTAATTTAATATTCAGTTATTCATTCTTCGAAATAAACTAATAAATTCTGTCAGTAAGGGAATCATATAGAGACTTTAAATAATTTAAGGATATCTCGCTCCAGGCTGTGTTGATAGCATCCGTTAGTGACTGTTTGTCTTGAAATTGTCTCCCAGACTCAAATACTTTTCTTGTCAGCCATCCCCATACATTCTCAATTATATTGAGATTTGGTGAATGAGGGGGACACTCCAGAGCCTACATGCGCAGTAGCACTTTTTATTTAAGGGAAATTTTTCCCTTAAGGTATTTTTGTTACCGTACAAACGGTACGGTCCTAAATGGCTAGACCGATTTTAATGAAATGAAAAAAACAATAAGCTCATGAATAAAACTTCAAATAATTAATTTTAATTTTTTTGCCGATGTCAAAGTTCTGTTCCCTGTGTTTTCAATTTATCAGAACTGTGTGCAGTGCATAGCACATTGGTAAATGTGTGTCATCGAAAATAAGCAACCAAGTTTGTTAAACCAATTACAACATCCATATAAATCAAATGTATTGTGTGTATTGTGTGTTTCTGCTCACTACAGAACTTCTCGTCTTCGAAGAGGAAATATCGGTCGAGGTACACGGAGAGCAGTATCAGACCGGATACAACGGTTAAATGAACAAAATTGATGAAAGCACTAATAGCAGGCAGAACCAACGTTTGCCGGGTCCGTTAGTATGTATTGTATATATAATTATTCTGTACCTACCTGTTTGTAACCGAACTCCTCTTAAACGGCTGGACCGATTTTAATTAAATTTTGTGTGTGTGTTTGAATGGCTCTAAGGATGGTTTAGATTCACAATTTGACCCGGTAGGTGGCGCTGCGATCCGATTCCACAAAATTTCAAATAATAGACACTTAACACTAAAAAAAATTTAAAAAGCAAGAATAAGCTATCAATAAAATTTCAAATAATAAACACTCAAAAAAATATCAGAAATAAAAGTTCAATTAATAAAATGGCCGGAGAACAATTGACGGACAATGAAAATGTACGAGCAGGCAAAACAACGTTTGCCGGACCCGATAGTAATAATAAAATTAAAAATAAGATATACAAAAAAAATATATTAACGAAAATACAAATAAATTACGTAATTTATCCTGTATTTTAGCGCAATAAATATGGGAACGTTCTCATGAGCTGCCTGTCTTGTGGGGCGCCCAAAAGTTGCATTTCGAGGGATAATCACGCTTATCGAATCGAATCGAATCGCGATCGAATCGAGTATCCCTCGAATTCAAAACTTTCACTCGAATTAACTCCTCGCATTCTGAGTCTCGAGGAAAAGAAGTTCATTATCGAATGATTTCATTGGATGAATTTTATTTTCGAAGTCAGCTGTAGAAATATACTTAAAGGGGTATTACACGATATGTTTAGTTCGTCAACAAACGTATGCTGACTAGCCAACAAATTTGTCAACAAACGCCTTTCAGCATACATATGATGACAGAAATTTGCCTATTACACGATATGTTGCGATTCGGAATCAATTTTCAGCATACGTATGCTGATTCAACATATCGTCTAATACTAGCTTTAGCTCTCAGATTCTCAATTGTTGTTGGTTTTAATTTGAGTAAAGATGGCATTTATGTATTCTTGGAGAGAGAAATACATATACATACATACATACATACATATCCCTGCTTGCGAAGATATCTCTCGCTCTCCCGATCGACTATCGAGGCAACAACACAAAGACTGATTGTCCACAACACAGCACCGTCGGTCGTTGGCGTATGCCACAGAAACAGATACCTACACATTTACCCACCCCAACGAAAAGGAAAAAGAGCATTTCGACCACACATTTTCGCTCGAATAGAATTTGACATTTAACTCGATCCAATCGAATCTGAGAATGTGGGGAGAAATGAACAAAATACGAATCTCGATCGAAATCGAAAGTTGGAATGTCATTTGGCTAAAATCGAATGACTTTCGATTCGAATCGAATCTCAGAATTAGGGTGAATATCTTTGAGTTTCTCAGAACATCTACCATGGAAGTACCTATAGAACAAGCATAGATCAGCGACTCGTCTTCTGTGCACCAAAGGTTGTAGATTTGATGTGAGTCTGTTATTCATCGAAATCGCCCTACATCTGGGTGAACGTCGGAGTTTGTTATTGTGTCAACAACTAAACTTCTGTAAGAACCGTGAAACTGGAGATCAAAAACGTCCAGTAGAAAAAAAGGACCTGTGCTTTTTCTTTCAAATAGTTTTTTTTTTAATCATTCGTTTTGAAAGGCTCATTCTTGTCTAAACTGTTTTTATAGAACAATGAACCGAATTGTTTTTTTTTTGTATATCGAAGTTATCTAAATTACCTCCCCTTCATTGTGCACTTTTAGCCACGAGAATTTTTCCTTAGAGTTGCTGCAAAGTCCGGAAAACTCGATTGCTTTATTAATATTATTTTGTCCCTTAATACCTACTTGCAATCGAATTTTTCCAACACCTATAGCTAGGATGGTGGAATTTAGCAGAAGTTTTATCTTTTTTCAATTAGATGGAATGGTTGGCATCAAATTCCATGTGAGTATGCCCTGAGTCGAGGAATTTTTGATCAATAACTTCAAGTTGTTCACTGTTAACTAAAGGGTCCGCCATCTAACGTTTTTTTTTTTTTTCAACTAGTGCTTATTTCGCGAATGGTAACACTTAGCTAATGTCTGATTTGACAAATAATTAGTTTTATCCTTCCGCTGAACGAATATGGTTGTATATACGCTTGAACAACGCTGGGAAATTATTGCGACATTACTTTGAAAATCATGGTAATGTTGCAGAATGTGTGCGAAAATTGCGTACGGATTTTGGAAGAAGAGAAGCACCGTCAGCGGGTATGTAAACAAGCAAAATTGTCGCATTTGGGGTACAGAAAACCCGCACGCATACATTGAAAAGCCGATATACCCAACACGAGTCACTGTTTGGTGCGGATTTTGGTCCAGAGGCATAATTGGGCCATTTTTCTTCGAAAATGAGCAAGGAGTGGCCGTTACAGTCAATGGCGATCGTTATCGGGCCATGTTGAACGAATTTTTGTTCACAAAAATTAAAGAGGAGGATATTGGCAACATTTGGTTTCAACAGGACGGCGCTACGTGCCACACAGCCGAAGCTACACTCGATGTTTTGCGCCCTGTTTTTGAAGATCGCATTATCAGCCGCAGAGCTGATGTCGTTTGGCCACCGCGGAGCTGCGATTTGACACCGTTGGACTATTATTTGTGGGGTGCCGTAAAAGATAAGTGTTACGCCGACATGCCAGAGACAATTGACGCTTTAAAGGACAATATTCGTGAAGCCATTGGTGAAATACAGCTGCACACAATCGATAATGTGCTTAAAAATTGGTCCGATCGTGTAGGCTACTGCATGGCCAGCCGAGGCAGCCATTTGAATGAAATTATTTTCCATTATTAACCGGAAGGATTGTACCTTCAAATAAAAAAAGAAATTTGAGAAAATATTCAGTAGTTTTTTTTATAGCATTTTCAAAAAAAAAAAAAAGTTATTTGGCGGACCCTTTATAAGGCGGTTATGAATAAATGGCGTTATCTATAGCAATATCTTTGCTTACTTGATTACAGTCGAGAACGGATAAGTGCACAACGTCCGGACCTCAACTTTGTGTGCACTTATACGGTCTTTGCACTTATCCGTGAGTGCACATTTTTGCACTTACCCGTAAATGCACAATTTTTGCACTTATAAGGTGCATAATTTCAAGCTCACATGTCACTACATATTTAAGGTGGGTTTCCATTGGAACAAAAAGTACACTTTTTTATCTAGATCACTTTTTATGTTCCATTGGGAAAAAAATCAATATTTGTTTTGATCCGAATCACTTTCTGCAGATCTCTATATTTTTCGAGATTTACACATACATACTCTCACTAATACCAATATAACCTGCACAGCTGTTTTATACGTCATTCAGAATGTGTTTTCAAAACACAATTACTAAACGCCTCTTGAAAAGCAATTATTCAGAACGAAAAGGTAAATAATGGACATGGTCTTAATTTGGGAGCAATTGCTGTCATCTTCGTCAACTTATTTTTCTTCCTCGTCGTCTGTGGATTTCGATTCTTCGTCGGTATGATTATCCATATGAAGTTCGTATGCTTCCATCGACAAACGAAAACAATTTGCACAGCTGATGTACTGTCAAATAACTCATCTGAAATAAAAATCTGATGTGTCCAATCGAAAATAATGTCGTTTTCCATTGGGCAAAAAGAAGCGTCCGGGTGCGTCCGGAATCAAGAAAATCACTTCTGAAACCGTTCCACTGGCGCAAAAAATACTCTTCTGTTGATTCTGAGGAGAGAATTTCGCTTCTCGATTTGAAGTCAGGGGTGGGATTCTGTAAAAAACGAAACGAAAACCGCTTTCGTTTTCACTAAACCTGTCTCTATCATATCTAAGGCAATAGACAGAGACTGCTATAGTCGAAACGAAAGCGTTCGATCGTTTTCGTCTTACATAATCTGGCCCCAGAATCCACTCGAGAAGCACTTACACAAATGCATTTTATGTATTTTATACAAGCCAGTTGGCATGGCTGCCATGCAGTAATTTTTGACGTTTCACCAATACGTTAGTGTAGTCGAGCAGAAGCAGTTTTTTTTTCCATTGGATATCATAATGAATGAATCCTAGAGTGAAACCAATGGAAAACGACATAAGTCTCATAACAGGCCTTAAAGATTTACACAACAAAAGTGATCTGATTGCATAATTCAAATAGTTTTTCAGCGATTACCTTTCAGTTCTTTCGAATGTAAAGAACTGGTACTGGATGATTAGATTATGACAAAGCATTTAGTAAAATCTGAAAAGCCCAATTGAAAACGACATATGTGCAATGACAGAAATTAGTTTGAAATACTTACTTCTGTTAGCTACATCGTTTTCCATTGGGCAAAAATAAGCGTCCCAGATCGTCCAGAATCAAAATATCTTTTCTGAACCCGTTCCATTGGCACAAAGAATACTCTTCGGATGATCCCCTTCTCGATTTCATGTCAGAATTCACTCAAGTAGCACTTACACTTGCAATTTATGCACCGCAGTTATAGATGAAATTTTGCCATTTCACCAATACATGAGTGGGTTCGACCAGAAACAGTTTTCTTGAATGAGTGAATTACCGAGTGAATCCAGTGGAAAACGTCATTAATGTCAGTCGGACTGGAAGAGCGATATGCCATTGAAGCATATATTATGTTCATAGATATATGATAACGATAAGTGTTGTCACCTGCAATTTGTAGATTGTAGGTATGTAAAAATGTAAAAAAAAATATATTTTACATTTGCACTTATCCGTTTTAAAAACAGTATAAAACTTCATTCCGTGGTTCGAAAAATTGTGCACTTATAAGAAATTTGCACTTATCCGTTTTGCACTTATACGAACAAAATTGTATAGAAATCGAGCGAAATGTCTTGGGGTATTGAAACGCGTTCCACTTAGGCGATTTTTCCACTTATCCGTTTTCCACTTAGCCGTTCTCGACTGTATATGGTTAAACGTACACCATTACTATTACATTACTTCCTAAAGTATTTACATCTCCGCTAAATTTAGAGAAACGTTCACAACTGAACTTTTATAAGAACCTTACCCCAATGTTCATAAATTTCGTTTAAAATTCAACGGCAGCTCCATTGATTGAAAAAGCTAAAATTCTTCTGGTGCGCGATGTCATTGTGTATTTTGAAATTCAACTTCAACTTTACTTTAAGTTTTCGACACAATTTTCGTTTCTTTCAAAACATTTTTAATATTAAAATAAAATTAATACTTTTGACACAACTCACAATAAAAATCACACAACAATCGGAACAAAATTCAACGCGCATTAGGTTCGTTCGTGTACTTTTAGCATAGAAAAATGAAAAATGTCAAATCTCAAAAATCGAGAGAGAAATCTCGATTTACAGAGAAGTACCTGATCGGTTTTCTAACAAAAAGTTTAAGAAATGTCATTTCGACAGTCGTAAAATAAACGTTGACGGCAGAATCTACAAAATAAGTTGGATTTGATTTTTTTATAATCTAAAATACCTATTAAACCTACCATTTTGAATGCGCTGATAAGTTCTAGGGGAACATTCAATTACAACATCTTCCTCCGACATCGTTGAAGTCGAAAAAATAGAGTTTTATTTGTCAAACTTTTGAGCTGTCACTTAGATGACAGTTTTCATTTTTCAGTAAGTCGAAATTCGGCGAGTAGAAAATTACGAAAAAATGAAAAGAGGGGAAATGGATTTCTCGTTTTATTCGTTTTATTCGTTTATTTATTTAAGGATAATCCCAGAATACAAGCTGCCGAAAAGAGATTTCTCCGTTGTATTGCTGGTGTGACCCGTAGAGATCGCATTAGAAACACCAGTAGAGCTGTGTCAATCGTTCAAATTCAATGATCGAATCGTTCAAGTATTGGTTGAAAAAATGATTCGGTCATTTCAATCAATCATTCAATCATTCAATGACAGATGAGAATGAGAGTATTGTATTGCTCCATTCAATTTCAATACAATCATTCGTTCAATTTCGTTTCGGTAGAGACAGATACATTCTGATAGATTGTAAGAGTGAATCACTTTTGAAAGCTACAAAACATGTTTATCTAAAGACAGAGACAATAAAAAAAAAGAGATGAAACGATTGTTCCATTTAAAAAAAAAGTCGCCTCAATTGAAGATTTCTTAGACGTTTTTTAATCCATTGACATCGTAGCCATCCTTTGATGGATTTTTTTACTTTATGTCTTGATAGAAAGAAGACGAACCATATTATGGGATATATGCTATATTTATTTCGAAATGTCACCAGAAAGCCCTAAAATCTTAATTTTTCCAAGCGAAAAAAAAAATCACTGAAATTTTTAATATTTTAGGGCTTTCTGGTGACATTTCGAAATAAATATAGCATATATCCCAAAATATGATTCGTCTTCTTTCTATCAAGACATAAAGTAACAAATTCCATCAAAGGATGGCTACGATGCCAGTGGATTAACAAACGTCCAAGAAATCTTCAAATCAAGCGATTTATTTTTTGCTCTCCGAAATAGCCAGTCAGATGCGCAATAAAAGTATTGACTTTGTGAATGATTGATTTGGCTTGTGTCGTTCGTTCTTTACTCGCTACCGAGAAAAATGAACGAGTCAGATGCGCAACAAAAGTATTGACTCTGTGAACGATTGATTTTTGGATTGTGTTGTTTCGTTCTTTCTTTACTGGCTAACCGAGATAAATGAACCAGTCAGAACAAAAGTATTGATTCCATGAACGATTGACTTGAGGTTATGTGATTGCAATCACCAATACTTTATTGTGATCGGGTCAAAAAGAACGAATCAATCACGATTGACACAGCTCTAAACACCAGAATACGTGAGGAACTCAATGTCGAGCAGCTACTTCTCCGGACGGAGCAGTCCATGCTTCGGTGGTTTGGTCATATTAAACGCATGTCCCCAACCAGGATCCCATGCCGTGCTATGAAATCGGGCAGGCGTCCTCTAGGTAGACCCAGGATGAGATGGTTCATAATCTCTCCTCTACCCGTATGGGGATTGCCTTATGAGCAGAAAACCTAAAATTCCCACATTCGGATTCGGAATGAGTGCCAGTTGTTGTATTTGATCTTATATCGGTAGTTTTCAGGAAAGTATTCACACGCAACAATTTTTTTTATTTTCAGTTTTGACTTCCCATTCATAATACAGCCTTTTGTCATATAGGTATTTGGAGTTTGGAGTACACTCCCAGTGGCAATTCTCTTTCTTAAATTGATCAATCAAATAATTTCAAACACATGTTCACTCCAATATTCTCCAGATATTTCGCAAGAGAGGAAAAATAATCTGAACATTCGGAGCATAGCTCCTTCCGATGAATACTGACAGCCGTTACGAGATAAAACCGATCCAAATTTTCAATCGTTTTATGTATCATTGATACGTTTCACATATAGATTTAAGTTGTCTGCTGCAGGAATTATGCTCACATGTGAATATTATTATTACTGTGCAATTCTAAAAGGATATCATAGGATTGAATTTCCAATTCAAATGTAGAGTTTATTCTTATTTAATGCATGCTCCTTCAAACAGTAATTATTGTAAGGCTGCACTGAATTCATTATGCATCCGTGATATTGGCAATTCAACTCTCACATCACTGTAATCTGACAAAGAGGTATAAAGGACAAAATTCCTTTGGGAAATCATGAAAAGAATTGCAATATCATCCCTCTACTCGTTTAGTACTCGAGTTGATGCAAGTAAGTTTGTATAGAAGTTTGAAGCATCCAAACTGAAAGACGACGCGACAAAGTCCAAAAGCAAAAATTCTCATGCTTGCAATCTTTGCAAACGAACGTTGATAGAAGGATAAAACTATAGTCAAAGCAAAAGGATTGAAGATATTTTATGTACCTAAGGTGATACGTATTGTGATAACATCTGAATCAATCGGTATGTTGAAATTGCATAGCACACACGTGTATTCCCTTTCGTAATATTCCTGAAAGAATAATATTATTGGTTCAATGGAAACGGACGTAGCTCTACTGCGAAGACAGTATGCATGATAGGAAAATTGGTTATAATAGTCTATTTAAAATGGGGAAATCTCCTGTGACGTTGTGCATACTGCACGAAAATTAAAAGCAATGTGAAGGACTTACTAAAACATATACGTTTAACTTTAAACGAAAATTAGTTTGTTCAGTCGCCTGTGGAGTGCAATAATTTAATAGAAACAAGCAAAAGATATCTATTGGAAAAACTGCGACTTCAGGCAACCCCACAAGAAATAGTCTAGCGGGGTTAAATATGTATCACGATCTTGGTGGCCAATTCACGACACCTTTGCTAGAGATAACCATACCCAAATCACACAAAAACAAAATGTCAATCGGGGCGTCTGCTGTGTGACACGTAGCGACGTCTTGCTGAAACCATATGTCGTTTACCTCCATATCGTTCAATTTGGGCAAAAAATAAGAAATCGGTTAGCATCGTTCTGTAGCGCTGGCCGTAGATGGTAATTAATCACCTAACCATCGTAATTTTCAAGAAAAATTACTGAGCAATGACTCCGCGTGCCGGTCTAAAATCCGCACCAAGCATCTTTTTATGGATGAATTGCCACCTCATGTGGGTTATGGCGTCCAATATACTGCAATTTGTCTCGTTAACATATAACCATTCATCTAAAAATGCGCCTATTCGCTAAAGATGATTTTTCGGCTAAAATTGGAGTCTTCAATGGTCATGGTCTTTATCATTAACTTTGAGCTCCTGGGTCAGTTGGATCTTTAACAGGTATAGGCCCAAGTTCCGACGCAAAATTCGCCAAATTGATGTCTGCAAAAAGCCGACTTCTTATGCACGGCAAGAAATTGACTGCTTCGGGTTCTTCTATACACACTTTCACGGACTGCGGCAATGTTCTCGGCTGATCTGGCGTTCCTTTGTAGTTTGTGTTGATTGCTTACCTCGAATTTGGACACCAAACTTTGAAGAGTCGATTTTGAAAAGCCACTGAGTCTATCGTAAAATGGGCGCAACGAACCCAAATTTTGAACTGTTAGGTAGATAGGTAGGTAAGTGTGGCGGTTTATTGGAAAACCCAAGTAGCACTAAGTGCCGTTTTGTTACCACAACTCATTTGACCTGGTTGTTAAAGTTTATCGAAGTGGAGAGTTTAGATCCAGCCTGTGGAATTCAAAAAGGTTATAAGTTCCTTGATGCTATTCTTCGAAACTTCCTCGAGGTACCTATGTGAAGAAGGGTTTACGGAACTATACCCGTATGGAGTTTGATTAGGCGACAGGCTTCACGGATAGCAAGTATTTCCGCCTGAAACACACTGGCTGTGTCCGGGAGCCTGAAGGATTTTGAGATGCTCAGAGACTCCGAAAATACACCCGCACCTATTCCACAGTCCATTTTTGAACCGTCAGTGTAGATTGTTAAGTTCAAGTCCCTGTTCACCCGTCCGTCCTGCCAGTGTAATCTTGAGGGGAATTCAACTTCAAAGTGTTTTTTAAAAAGTATTCTGGGGGTAGTGTAATCCGTTGAGGATGGTACTATAGCTCTTTGGAATCTGTTGAGCTTGGTTATGTTGTAGGCTTTTGTGAGAGCCGGCCACCAAACTATATTGACCCATAGAGGAGTGGTCGTACTACGGTCATTGTCTGAATGGTCCTGGTGTTAAGCATATAAACAATCTAAGGGCTAAGATGGTTTTCTTTCCCTAATTTCGTTAAGCACTCTAGAATCGCTTCAGTATGTACATTGTTAAAGGCCCCTTCTATATCTAGAAAGGTCGCCAAGTTATATCCTTTATAGTGTACTAAATTTTCGATTGTTAGCTTTTCAACTGACCAACACTCATTTTAAATCGTGTAACTTGCCATAGTAGTTTGGCATCAGTGACTGAACAGTAAACCCCCAGATTAGACAGATGCCACCAAAACTCAATAGCCACCACAATCTGCCAACATCGACCCGGCCCGACATTTTTTTCAAATCGAGCTCAAAGTTGAACCGGTACCGGTTAAATACACACAGCTCAATTAGGTTTCGTGTTTCGTGATAGCAGCAGTTCCTTCTAAGCAGAAGTACTGGCAATCGCGGAAGCGGCTCGTAAGGTGTTTTTGTTGGCAATACCTCTAAACGATATTACCATTTTCATTGACAACTAGGCGGGTATAAAAGCAGTCTCTGCAATTGAAATAAAATTCAAACTAGTTCACCGCTGCCGCGAAGAGCTCAAGGTTCTTTGCTCGCAGAACACTATAAATCTCTGCTGGGTCTCTGGACACAGAGATAAAGCCGTCAAAGAGAGAGCTGACGAACTGGCGAGAAATGTATCATGATCGAGCACTTAAGTCAATCAAGCCACCACCAATCTTAGAGAATAAGTGGGAAACAAGATTCGTATTAAAACTAACAACAGAGGTGGAAGGAAAGGACTAAAAAAACCTGAGAAATGTCATGGAATATCACTTCTACAGTTTAGCAGGTCATCGCTGATAACTTCCTACGAAACAATACAATGAAATTAAATCTCAAAGATGACGATATATCTACAGACGAAGAAACCCACGAGGACACACCTTATTTCCTCTGTCACTTTTTGAAATACATACTTCTTTGTCCATATCATTCTCAATGTCCCATATATGTATACATTATAAGGGTTGCGTGTGCAGGATGCTCAAGTGTGCTATGCACAGTTCTCGATTTTCACGCATCGTCTCTATGTCATCATGGCCAATTCCCATATACCTTCTACGTATTCCATAGTCATGAACATGCTTTTAACTTGACCAAACCAAACTGATGAATGTGCGTCTCTTTCCGTCACTGACTGGTGGCACATATGAAGAAAAATCTGCAGAGCCGTACCTTCGGCGGCCAGATGATGAAGAGTTCGTCATTATATGAAAAGGGCATGTTGTAATAACCTGTGAATCTACTTTAATAAATGTCGTAGGACGTATATATGTTTTGCTTTGACCCTTGATAAAATTGTACGCCCAATAAAAGGGTTTAGACAAACCCACCTCATAAATAAATGCCTATCTAGTGACCACATAAAAGTCATATGCCATCGATATTAAGCACCAAAGGCGTCAATTGGTTTCAAGCTACAAACTCTTTAACATACTTTCCTTTTCAATCACAATATTCCCTTTGAAAATAAGGCAACACCCTTTTTAAGATATACGGGTTCAGTCCGGGAGTTGCCGTCTCCTCCTCTTTTTTTGAAATGTAAAACGAACACAATATCCCTCTAACAACTGTTTAACGATGAATAGTTTAATTAAAAATAAGAAAAGGGTCTAAGAGGCACTGTGAGAAATTAGAAATTTGACAAACACAAAAAAGGATGTTAATGCATTGAAAATAATTACCGCTAGGACCAAGAACCCAACTCAGAATATCCCTTTCTATAAAATGTTTAATATACCCTCACAATGGAAGTTTACCTTTCGTCTGCAAGTATGCAAATGAAAGGGACATTTCGGAACACAGATGAAAGACCTTATATTCTTGGAAAAGTATTCTGTTTTGTTCTTTGTCTGGGTTTTATTTTAGTAAATAATAAAAAAAAACCTTAAAAGCAATCAAATTGAATACAGTTCTTCTCTTGAATGAAATTTTGGGAAAACTTATGAAAGGTCGTTTAATACTACAAAGTAAAGACCTTGCTTTATAATAATTTGCAAAGGAAACGAGTGGTAGGGTGAAACAGTTGGATACCTTATATATGAAACATATCGCTTACACGATCATTTCTCAAGATGATGGCTCAGGGAATGGCTTTACTTTACAATAGCCAAATGAAATATGAACATGCAGCAAAGCAATTCGCCTATAAAGCGGCGCTGCAGAGAAGGACGAGAGAAACTGGTAAGCTCTACGATGAAAATGATCCACTAAAGAGGCTTTAGTCTTCTTAACATCACATTCAAGATTATGTCTGGCACTATTAACAAATCAAAGCATTTACCAATAAACTGACTTGGACCTACTAGTGTGGTCAGTGCCGGCTTTAGAGGTGGGCGACCGGGGCGGTCGCCCGGGGTCGCCGGCACCTGGAGGGCGCTGAAGTGTACGCGCTCCAGCTTTACTTTATACTGAATTTGAATACCTATCTCTAGCGATATAAAAACTAAACTCAGCATATTACATTTTATGAACTTATCTTGCAGGAGTGAGTATGAGTAATTATTTTTCTTAAGTGAACATTTTTCAAACCAGTCAGTAGCGCGATTAAGATTAAGCGATTAAACGTATACCGGGTGAAGAAGCTGATGAACCAATAACTGATCAAAAAAATGTAGATTTTTTTTAATGCTCTTTTGGACACTCTATACTTAACTTATATGTTATATCTATGAAGGAAAGATTTCAACAGATGAACGATTTTTCCGACGCGTGGAATTTTTTTTTCTCATATAAAAATAAAATCAAAATAAAGAAGAACTCATGCGACATTGTTCTGAGCTGCTAGAAAAGTTAACGATCAACTTTAAATCTGATATTTATAGAGATTTGTTGTGCGATGAAATTTTAGGTCTGCAACACTATCTCGAAGACAATCAGGCAACATTCAGGATACATTCACGCTTTTTCTGATCTGAGATTCGATAGAATCGAGTATTCCTCGAATTGAAAACTTGGTGTCAAATTGAACCAAAAAGTACTACGAGACAAATCTAATCCACTTGATGTGCCCTACGAAATATAGGTTTGCATTTGGTATTTCGCTAGTTGGAAGTTTCCGGCTTAATAAAGCAGCATTTAAATACGTGTTGTGTCCATTTTGATTGCGAACAGCGATTATGTATTTACATTTAATTTTTTTTGTTCATAAGACGTACAATAATGTTGCTTCCTATTTATTTCTATATGTTTTATGTACATTTTGTGATAAAAGTAGGCAACATATCTTTCGATTTATGCAAAGGCAATAGAACTTATATTTTTTAAAGAGCTTGCGACCACAAATTTTCGCTCGAATAAAATTTGACATTTGTCTCGATAAAATCGAAACTGAGAATTTGGGAGAAATGAACAAAATACGAATCTCTTTCGAACTCGAAAGTTGGAATGTCAGTTCAGTTGGCTGAAATCGAATCACTTTCGATTCGACTCGAATATCAGAAATAGAGTGACTAAATTTTATCAAAAAATCTTCAAGAGTTATATCCCAATACCTGGATATTGCTTTGTACACTATTAACAATACCAGTGACCGTTGCAAGTGGCGAACGCAGTTGTTCTAAACCAAAGTTGATAAAAACGTACTTACGGTCTACAATGTCCCAAACAAGATTAACTAGTTTGTTTGGCCCCACTGTCCATTGAAAATCTAATTGCAGAAAACCGAGACAGTCTTATCAGAGAATTTGCTGACAAAAAACTAGAAAATTAAGATGGATTGTATGTAGTGGAGGGTATCAAATGATAAAACTTTTACTTGTTTTAAATTTTAATGAAATATAAAAGTGCCCCAGGTGCATAACTCGCCCGGGGCGCCAAGATCATAAAGGCCGGCCCTGAGTGTGGTCTTAGGCCCGGAAAGTCCACAACCGACGAAATATTCACGCAACGTCTGATCATGGAGAAAATCCAAGAAGTGCAGATAGATATCCACCACACCATCTGTTTACTGATTTTAAGGTCGCATAAAATAAATAAAATAAATAGGTGGCGCAACAGGCGGTAGACACCCTAGGCCTAGCTTCTCGCAACCATTCGTTTGTGTGAGTTTCTATTTTTGGGACGAATGGAAGGGACCTACAATTTTTTGCCGATTCCGAACGGCTGAATTGAGAAGCTTTTTCAGGACAGTTATACTCTCGGATGTTTGTCAGACGTTCGCGAGAGGTGGCGCAGTAGAAAAAAACACTAAGATGTAATTTGTGTTTTTTCCGGGGATCGAACCTGGGATCCCTCGCACAGCAGTCCAGCACACTAACCACTGCGCTACTGCGCCCAAGGTCGCATATGACAGCATTTATAAAGACGAGCTAAGCTATACAGGGCAGGTCTAATTTTGGCATCCCTACAACAAACTTGTCAGATTGTGCAGAATGGCGATATGGAGAACGCTGCTCCAGAAAAGAATCTCACCGAGACTTTTGATCTCAAAAAATGATTTAGACAAGTTTATGTGCTATCATGTGACTTTCAACATCATACATGAGAAAATTGTGCGGAACTCTCAGTTCTGAGGCCAACACACAAGGAACGATCTTTCAAAAATCCTCTCTCTCATATTCCGATGATATTGACATATCTAATTGGTAGAACACAGCCAGCGTATTGTCTCTGGTGCGTTTTTAAGTACAGAAACTGAGGCGACTTAAATGGGTTTAGTGTATTATGCTGTCATCAAGAATGGATAGATACCCAATATTGACGAATTGGACAAATCGTATCACAATCGACTGTTATAACTTTGAGGTAGTAGGAGACTTTGTTTTGATCGGCTCTACTATAAACTATGATAACAGCATCTCTGCAGTAATTAAACGAAGAATAATTCTTACCAACCCATGCAGGAGACATGTATACGACCCTCATCATCCCAGTCCTGCTTTATGGCGCAGATGCATGGACGTTATCAAAGGCGGAACCCAAAATTAGTCGAGTGATTTTCGGTCCCGTTTGCGTTGACGGGCTTTGGTACAGCGACATCGAACTGGCCAGAAAAGTGCGTATCAGTCGACTAAGATGGCTAGGTTATGTAGAGCGAATGGACACCAAAACGCTCTGGCCCGAAGAGTCTACGATTCCAACCCGGAGGAACAACGCAGTAGAGGAAGACCTCGCCTTAGGTGGCGCTTACAAGTGGAAGTAAGTAAGTAAAATTTGCGATGAAGGGCTTTAAAGGAGGAGATTTATTGACGAACTACACAACCTTTACAGCGACATTGACTTAGTCAAGAAATTGCTAAAAGATGACGTGTAGGCTTCAACTCGTCCTAGATGGCACTCATATTTAGGGTCTATTTTCATCGTTTTTCCCGTTATAGCCCATCAAAGTAGGTGACCTCTAATTTGGAGTTGTTACCACTTAAATTTTTAAAAAATATTTTTAGTAGCGCATACAAGTCCTGAGCACATCAGCTACATCTGTGCAGCTACAAAAAAGTTATGGATCCTTAAACTCAAAATTTTGAAAATTTTTTGTTACAATTTTTTATTTAAAATGCCTTTTTCTCAAAATTTTGACTTAATAAATTTTTATTTTTTTTATGAAATTTTTATCCTTGAGAAATTTAGAAAAAATTATGTTAAGCAACTTTTTAACGTACGATCACCAGAAGTTGTAGTAAAAACCGTTTTTTCAGACAGTAATGGTCAAAAAAGACTCGCTATTTCTCAAAAATAAGGTTTTTTCTTTCATAGCACCCCAGAAGAAAGAAATCCATGGGTGTTAGGTCAGGAGATCTGGGTGGACAAGGGTTGGGACCAAATTGACTTGTCCACCGGTCGATAAAAATATGGTTGAGGAATGGAGTTACCCCGCTGCTACTGTGCTGTGACAAAGTGGTCCATCTTGTTGAAAGAACATCGCCCTTCTCTGAACAAGAGCAACTTCTTCAAGGAGCTCCTGCAATCGTTCTCTAAGAAATTCCAGGTAGTAATGGGAATTAACTGTTTGTGGAAGAACGTTGCGGCCTACTAAAGTGTTTCCAAACATTTACGCTAAGCCTCCTTTGAAATAAGTACACATTTTGAAGAAGTTGTTCACAATAATTAAATGCTTACCTTTGAAAGGATGTTCTGCGTATTAAATGGGGATTGCGGTCTGACTAATGGTGCAAATTGTGGAGATTTGTAACTTTGTAACTTTGTTTGTGAATTGCGCTTCGTCAGTCCACAGAATGTTCTTGAGGAAGTGCCCGTCTTCTGCCTGTTTGCGCAATAGCCACTGGAAAAATTGCATCCTTCTTTGCGCATCTCCTGGTAGTAAATCCTGTGCCTGTGTGAAATGAAAAGGGTGTAATTTGTATTATTCTGTAGATTTCTGTGAATCCTGGTTCTGGTAGGTTCCAACTGCACAGCTAGTCGGTGGACCTGACTCAAGGTTGAACTTCCACAGCACGCAAAATCCCACCCTCAACTTCTGCCGCCCCGCAGCGAACGTCGCGTCGTTCCCTTTTATTTGGAGAAGCTGGCCCGGCATCAACAAGGCATTGATACGCATCGGCGAATACCCACCTACATTAGGTTCTACGATTTGGGTATCGGCGTTTGTACTCCTATCTTGCCAACGAAGCGTTTCCATTGCAAAACCCGTATACAAACACTATTTCCGCGTGTTCACGTTTCGAATACATTTTTTGGGGATCAACTTATCAATGTTAACCTTTTTTTCTATTCGACAATAAATTAACTGTTAACCATTGCTCATAGAGGTATGTACGTTAGATTATTATTCGCACTTAATTTTGTTTGACCATTTTTGCCAAAAAATGACAACTTCTGGTGATCGTACGTAAAAAAAACTTCCAAATTAGAGGTCACCTTCTTTGATGGTGAAAACGGGAAATACGATGAAAATAGACCCATCACTCAAGATGATTTTGTTCGAAAAATCAGCATCGACTTGTTGTTGTTCCAAAATCCATTCAGCAAACTCTCTTCGCGCTGCATGGTCAATAACCTTCAGATCGTTCTTGAGTCAATTCAACTTTGTAAGCATGAAGTTTCAAGTGAAAATTCGCTATATAGAGCTTCTCGAAATACCCAATTCTTGACTACGGTGCTGAATTGATGTTCCTGGACTGTCAGCAATACTCTTGCGAACTGCTTCGATGTTTTCTGTGGAACGACTTGTGACAGGACAAGTACACCCAGAGTGTTTAAGATCACTAATTGATCCAGTCTCCCTGAATTTTTCAATTATTCTCTTCACAGTAGATGATTTTAAATGGTCTAACCAAGGACTTAGTTCCCGTTGCTGACAAACCTTCAATATTTTTAAATTATTGCTCAACAATGAAAATGCATTGTTCTTTCGTATAGCGCTCAATTTTTACTAACCCCGAACTGTCAGCTGTCAGCTGTCACATTGTTATCTTTTATCTGTTGGCATTACTGTACTGTGGTCGCAGTTGCGCAGTGGTTAGTGTGCTGGACTGCTGTGCGAGGGATCCCAGGTTCGATCCCCGGACTACACACAAATTACATCTTAAGGTTTTTTCTACTGCGCCACCTCTCGCGAACGTCTGACAAACATCCGAGAGTATTACTGTCCTAATAAAGCTTCTCAATTCAGCCGTTTGGACTCGGCATACCATTCGTCCCAAAAAATAGAAACTCACACAAACGAGAAGCTAGGCCTAGGGTGTCTCTACCTGCTTGTTGCGCTACCTATTTGTTTATTTATTACATCACTGTATACTATTAAATGGCGCAAAATTCAGATTTTGCGTGAATTATGGGACACCCTTTACATATATGTACACATAACAAAATCAAAACTGTCGAGCATCTCCATAGTGGAAAGAAAGCGAACGTATCCCATAAGCAGCGGACTGGACATTTACCTTACAATTTCACAGAATGCTGCCCTTCAAACACACAATGCATTTCTGATATTTTTAGTCAACTTTTCAATTTTCGTTTATGCCCCACTATCTTTATGCTTGTTTCTACAGCCGAAAACCGACAAAAAACTGACCATTCACTGGAACAAGTCTGCCGTTGCTATTGTAATTTGCCTTTGACTTGCATGTAAAGCTGCAACAACATCCTCTGGATATGCTCTTCATGTTCTGCATTCCGCTATAGAAACAGAGCATTTTTAAGTACCACCTCATCCTACACACATCGGCATGTTAGCCTTTTCCTATCAAAGAAGCGCACTAGGCCATTTATAACTGTGTTCCAGCATGCGAGCCATGATCAAAGGATTTTCAACTTAATTGTCCAACATTCCAATGGCTTTGTACGAAAACCGATGCAAAAACGCTCAAAAAAAGTATAAATAGAATCCAAAAATCCTTGACTACGATTCAGGCTTAGATGGAGTGTTACTGATGCAAAGTTTAGTTGTAAAAAAAAAAAAAAAAAACAAAATAAAATAAAACTGCGAAAAATCCATTGCGCACAAGAGATTGTTGGAATTTCAGTGGAATTCAATTTCGATGAAAAGTGCAAATCGCTAAATTGCAATAACTTGCGTTAGATATCCGATCAGATACAGGCGGCAGCACCAATGTATACATTGGTGAAGTTGGCTCAGCACTTGGTAGTTAGGAGAGCGCTGCAAAATCGAATCCCTATGGAGCTTGTATCCCTGCAAATATTTAATGCGAAAATGGATGCCTTAATTTGATTTCGAAAACCATTTATTTTCTGTTATCTCTGGCTAGCTATATACGATACCAGATACCTACCGAAGGAGCAACGTTGTGTGTTGTATCTATCACTGTTTTTTTGTTTTTTTTTTTTGCTTTTGTTCCTTGCTTGTGCCCATTGTTTTTACCTTGAGCAAGCAATATCTTGATAATGTTAGTGTAGTCATAAAAGTTCTCCTCTAATATTGTCATTTGTTCACCCATCACCCCAGCCGTAAGCAATGTCGTTTTTGATAAAAGCTGAAATAAAGAGAGAACTTCGTCGAAGTGGTATAGAGGGTGTGGATCCTTGATGACAATTCCGCATTTGGCATTTCTATGTTATTGTTTGGTTACTTTGTCGTCGGTGATGCTCTAGCAATTTGAGGGTCTAATGTGCGAATTTAACCACTTGCTTGGTTCTTTTTATTGCATCATTATTACGTTTATTTTCTCGTTTGGACTTTTGCTCACCCCTATTTCATCAACTGTGCTTACAGGCGGGCAAAAGGAAAGTCAACTTCGATTATGGGCACAATGCATGGTATCTGTTCCATTTTGTAGTTACGTATACACATAGACATAGGTATAGGGAAATGTTTTGATAATTTCGGGTGAAATTGTGTGAAAACTATACAATCAGCTGTGTGCTGCAATCAGAGGCTGAATGTACTAAACTAAAAGTATAGATGGTAACTGGAGGTAGAAGATTGTCCGAATGCCAATATGATGACAGAACGCGGCTTTGTAACCGAGTCAGTATGCGACACATAGAGAAAAGAGTATGTCAAGTAACCAGCAGACTAAAGATATCGGTTATAAGATTTTAAATTAAAAATTTTAAAGTTTTTATTAGGTTAGGTTAGGTTAGGGTGGCTGGCCGCAGCACGTGCAGCCACACTTATTGGGTGGTATGCATAAAAGACAGTAAATGCTTTTACTGAGGATTTTCTAAGTAAATACTATTTTTGGCATGCATAAAATGAAGTAAACACTAAGATTAGGTGCATATTTACTTCAAGTAAAAGCATTTACTTCTCTTCGCATGCATTATTGTAGTAAATACTTTTTTGGAATGCAGAAAAACTAGTATGTGCTTGTTTTTCTGCAGTAAATACTGGAAATTTTTAAAGTTGCTATCGACCAACTTGAAAATTTCCTAGCATCTACTAAAAAAAATAAGTATTCACTATGATATCCGGCGAATTCTAAGTACCTTTTTACTTGAATAAATTCAGTATTTACTTAAAGTATTTGCAATCAAGTAAAAACTTTTTTTTTTCAGCAAATGAAACGAAGTAAATACTGAAAATCGGAGGTTCTACTTCAAATTCTACTATTACTTCCACTTCTACCTCTCAGTATTTACTTAAACCTTTTACTTGAAGTAAATTCTATTTTTATGCATACCACCCATTGTTCTGATAACTGGAAAATATGATATCAGTCAAGTGGCTGCCGCCAGTGTTGATACACATTTGTGCCCGTTTTATCGCATTTTGCATGACTTTTCGCAAGATTTCCGGTGATAACTGATCGCATTCGTGTCGAATATTCTCCTTAAGGGCTGCGATTGTTTGAGGCTTTTTGGAATAAGCCCGCGACTTCAAGTAGCGCCAAAGAAAGAAGACTGGGATGGTTAAATTAGGCGATCTTGCTGGGCAAACCAAATCCCCAAAACGGGAGATTACGCGACCACGAAACGCTTCCTTCACAATATTTATTGTGGCTCGTGCTGTGTGTGTGGTTGCACCGTCTTGTTGAAAGCACATATTCACCAAGCCCCGCTCATCCAATTCCGGCAGTAAGAAGTCGTATTGCCGATGGCGTCCTCAAAAAAATACGGCCCAACCAATCACTCCTCCCGCGTGACGTGAAGGCAGTGATGCCAACTGAGGCATAATTATGCCTTTTAGGCATAATTTCGATGCTTGAGGCATTGAGGAATAATTTTGAGAAAAAAGGCATAATTTTTTGAGAAGTTTTTTTTATAATCAATCGGTAAAAATAAATTTTGAATTTAGTAAATCTGGAACTTCGATCAAAGTCACTTCACTAATTTTCATTTACCACTGTGCGTCATGCTTATTTTCCAATTCTCTACTAGACCTACTCACTAAACCCAAACAAGAAATGTGGTAGTATACAAATGCATTAGGCCGGTCGCACATAGGATACGAATTTGTATCGTACGTAAACATATACTGGTCGTACGAATTGAGTGCGAACACCGAATACGATTTTCTCTTTCCCGGTGACTTCGCTTTTGTGCCTGATGAATAAACTGTATCTTGAAGATAATTTTCTTCTAACTCGGAAACTGCAGTGGCCGGCGGCGTCGTCACTATCTTAGAGCCGAATAGGTGCGCAAAATAAATTTAAAAAGAAATGAATTCAGTGCATTTCATCATATTATGGAAGACTTTCTATATAATGACCCCATACTGTCCGTACCCCGTGTTCCGTACCCACTTTTGTGTCCATAAACCAAGTTAATAAATTTTTAATGTTTCATTTCAAAGCACGAAAGTGTTTAAGAATTCCAACAAGTTCGGATTGTTTTCGGACGTCGGAACGTACGTATACGTACGACTAACTCGCATCCAATGTACGGAGCGGGCTCCCATAGTCAGTGTTGTTATAAACTTTTTCTGAGAATCGTATTTTTGGGAATGTGAAAATCGTAATTATCGTATTTTGTACAAATTTGTGTAGGGACGTATTAGGGTGTTTAGAAAGATGTGCCATTTTAACAAATGTCATAAGCGGACACTGTGCGATTGATAGGTATACCTACCCTTCAACGACTTCTGCAGAAGGTGCAGAAGTCCAGGAGCAGACATTGTAATCACCTATACTTTTCAGTGGCAACACAATGGACCTTAGTTACTTAAGGTAGTGCTACAGTCCGGGGTGGACCTGGGCCTCAACCAACAAGCGTCTCCAGACAGCACCATCTTTGGCCAGTTGTCTCCAGTTTCGCACACTAAGTTGGTTAAGGTCCCCTCCCACATGCGTGCGCCACCGAGTCGCGGTCTTTCTCTTCTGCGCCGTCCCTCGGGTGTGGATTCGAAAATTCGAAACACAATGGACCTAATCTTGTTTAAAGTGCACCTCATCGAGGACCACTTAAACCATAGCTTTTAGTACACAAAAACACTTAGTTTCTATTAGTTGGGTGCGAACCTCTTAAAGTATAGATACTTTTTTTAACAGTACAAATTTTAACAGTATAGTGGCACTGTGGTAACCACATTTGCCCTAAATGTTCAAACTAGGTCCCAAAATTGAGAAATTGGGATTATTTTGATATCGAACTCGAAAAAGTCATCAGCATTTTTGGACTCAAATGACCACCAATTTCAAAACTGGGTTAATCCCACTTCCCCCATTCAAGGCGTTTATGTTCAGCTAGCATGTTTATTTGGGATTTTTGACTACAACGGTAGGCGATTGAAAAGCTTCAGGACTGTGGGCCTTATCTAATATTAATCATTTTAAACGCTTACCTTAACTATTCAGTAATTCTATATTCTACTACAAAATTTTTAGTACTATGCGCCATCACCACGCTTTCGCTACTTAAAAAATACAGCCCGACTTATTTTGGTAAACAGTTTAATGGGGTCTACACGGCTGCGTTTTTTCTATGACTTGGAAGCGGCAATGAGTAGTTCTAAAATACAGGGTAACGCACTGTCTCCGTAGTCCGTAAATGATAACTAGCTACTCTGTGAATAGATTCCTCTTCAGTGATCAGACGATAGATAGAATTAAGATAGAATTAAGGCGCATATCTTCAAAGTAAGTGGCGGAATTTTCGAATGAAATTGTGTAATGTAGCAAAAAAAGCCAAAAGAAGTATAACAATTTCACTTACAGCAACTTTTGCAACATAACGATCAATAACCTGAAGCAGTTCTTATTATGAGTAGACAAGTTCGCTACACTGACGTTTGGAGTCGGAGGGCTTAAAATGGAATGACGTATGTTGTGTATATTTTCATGCTGGTCTAAGTTTGGAAACAGCATCTTGTATAGCATACCCAAACCGCATACCGACACAGACAATTAAAAAAAAAATTATAAGGCATTTTCAAGGCTTATAACGTTTTTTTGTTTGTAAAATGGTCATTCAACTGATCGGTGGCATAGTTGCAGTCGTCAAATTTATGCTGATCGGGTCACAATCACAAGCAATGGCCTTAACTAATGCAACCCTTCTAACTTTCTAAAGGTATGTCGTATGTTCTATACAATGCCATGTATTGTGAGGCACTTAGTTATTCCTGACATGCGACACATTATGAGATATGTGATATATGAGATAACTAATGCACTTCACCTGAAATCCTGACAATCCCGAGGAAAGTATAAAACAAGCAAACTTTGTAACTAGCTTCCTGAAAACATATTTCCAGAGGACTACAACTTACAACAAATTAAGTGCAAACCTAATAATGATTCTGTTCGCCTTTCATGTGTGAAGTATTTAAAAATAATGCGAAAATAAATTCTAACTTTTCTTGATTTGCACATTTGGTCTTAAATTTGTTCGTTCGTAGTTTTAAAATCCGGAAGGAAGTAGTTACGGCAGGGTTTTGAAATTTTTAATTGTATATATATTTTATACGTCGTATTTGACTGCTTCCAAAATCGTAAATATCGGAACAAAAAATCAGCAAATCGTAGAAATAAGGCCAAATTAAGTAAAAACCGGAGCGTCGTATTTGCTTTCCAAAATCGTCACAATTACGATATTTACGACCATATAACAACGCTGCCCATAGTACCTACTTTGAAAGTCGGGATTGTTCCTCCGTTTTCGTACCTGATCGCACGATTCAAATTCTTACGAAAACGCCGACCTTAAGGTTTGTTTTCGTTGCTGGTAAAAAAAAATTTAAAAACAGTTAATAATATTTTATTTTTCTGTGCAAGTACCAGATAACAGATAAGGATATATAAACCACGGATCCGCTTCTCATTCTCAGATTCATAAAAGAAACTGGACTAGGTGAAGTGCTCTAAAGTTGATATTCTTGCTAAGGCTAAAGACAGAGCAAAAACCCTCAAACACGGTTCTTAATGGAACTGTAATTCGATGGGGCTCTAGAAAAGGACATGAACCTTTCCAAGGTATAAGCAGGGGGCACAATAGGCCAGAAGACCGCAGTGCATTAAACCCTTTCCATTATTATTATTAATTGTTTATTTTAAAGATGAGTTCAAGTTCAACTGATCGCGATGAGATTGCGGTGCAGGTCCATCGATTAAACACTGTCTTACGTGAAGTTAGTTTTTGTTTTTCATAAATTTAGTTAGGTACAAATACTACACATATTTATGTCTTAGTTATTGTTTTTTTTTTTAGCTATGTGGCTTATAATTAAAGTTTAACACATAAATTGAAACTTGGTTATTTATCTTTTTTACCAAAAAGGCATAATTTTCTGAAAAAGGCATAATTTTTTTCGGATTGAGGCATAAAAACTTCAATCCGGGTTGGCAACACTGCGTGAAGGCACAGTTGCTTTTTGAGTGAATGTAATGGCTCTTCGTTCATCGTTCATCACACGCGGAAGAATTTGCTTATTGACGTAAGTGGAAATGCGCCTCGTCACTCATGATGACTTTCGACACAAAATCGTCCTCTTCGTTGTTGAGATTGAGTATTGCTTCACAGTAATTCACACGCGGCTGTAGGTCAACAGGAATTAACTGTTGCACTGGTTGACCTTTGTACGGGAGCATGTGTAACTCTTTCACTAAAATTAGCTGTAGGGTCTCGCCTGGTGACGCCCAATTGTGTAACCCGTCTTCTGGTTGATGTTTCTTTGTTCTCAGCGACATCAGCAGCCACAGCCGTGATAATCTCGGCCGAACAACCAGTGGCCTATTTCACCAATTACAATTTAAAACCACAATTTTGTTATTGTATATTGCAACTACAAATTTTTAATGCCAATTTTCGTATCAGCAAATACAAGTAAGTGTCTTAAAAATTTGTGATCAAAGCTATAGAAATTGTGGAAAAACAACTTGTTTATCACAACTCCTACAAATTACCATTTCACCAGAAATTCCGTTGACTTTTGATTTACAGCTTTTTTCAACAAGTTTTGTTGGTGGCGTTCATCAAACTAAGAAATACATTGTTTAATTATGAACATAGCAAATAAATTGTTTGTAGCATCTTTATAATAAGACATAAAAAAGAAATTGTATTGGTAGGTTTTCCGATGCGCTCACCCACGATCAAAATATTATATTAAGGAATGGACAACATCTTTCGTGAACTCAATTATTATTGAGTTTGCGGAAACAATGATTGAATGTATTTACAGGATGTTGTCCTCCATTGCCAATTACAAGCAAGCCAGTAAAAAATTTGTGTCTGGAGTTGAATGTTGTCCAATAACAATAAAATTATTTCCTCTGCCTTGCAATGACTTAGTCGAAATTGTTCATAAAATTCCCAAAAAAAAAACGTAATTAATACGTTGTCGGTAGATTTTTTTTCCGGAACTCAAAATGAATTATTCGTTTTCACTCTTAATAAAATGCTATTATGTCTTTGTCGCGAAAAACGACTTGTAAGTGGAGCTACAGGCGATCTTTCTCATGTAAAAATAATAATAAAACAATTTGTACAAATTTTGTAATTTCATTTCGCTTCGTGAAACGCAAGTCCACAAAAACTGTAAAATACAAATAATTTATTGTAATGGTGAAATAAAAACTAAAATGCTTTCACAAATTTAAATTTGTTAAAATAACGAAAAATTTTCTAATACCCAGAGTTTGGTGGAACATAATAAATCAAAAACTCACAAATTTTGTTGAAAAATTATTGAAAATACAAATTTGTAAGTTGGTGAAATAGGCCACAGGGTCCTGTACCACAAAACTACAAGTATTGTACAACAGGCGAATTTTAACAATTAACAATGGTTTTAGTACTATAAAACCTGTTGTGGTCGCCTGTTGTACAATACTTGTACAAGAAAAATATCCACTTACAGTGGATCTTTTTTTGTGATACAAGATTGTTGGAGCGCTTAGGATCAAGCATGGGCCAGATCTGTTTTGTGCTGCACGTTGTGCAGTTTGATTACCTGCGATTAGTAGCGCTTATAGCATTTCGTTTGATTAGAAGTTTACACGTAGCGAGAGGCTGTAGAGATTCTCCTTTTTAGGGAGAATCGACATAGATGTGACATGCCTAGCGAGTTCGTTGGCCTTGCAATTTCCTGGAATATCCCTATGGCCCGGCATCAATAAGGTGAATTTTAAATTGTTCCATCATCTCGTTAGGAAATGAGCGTCAATTGAGGACAGTTTTGGACTTGAAGATGACCGAGTCCAGGGATTTTATAGCGGCTTGACTATCGGTAAAAAAACGATAGCCTCTACGGATATTAAAATCAACCGTAGCCACGACAGGGTCTTGACTTTTGACTTTTAAATTCATTTTTATTCATTCTCTCTTTAACTTACGTACTAGACAAAAATTATTAAATCTAAATTAAAACTAACATTTATCTTATTCTAGCTTACTGGCTCTTTACGAGCACTCTAAACTTAACTATATCCTTATAACTATTGCCTTTCGGCCTTAAATTTATAAATTTTTGTGGTTTTCGCTGTTTTTTTCATTTCCAAGAAACTTTGCTAAAAACTTGGACTCTTTATTATTTGGTTTTTCTTAAAACTAGCTAAAACTACTTAAAACTACCTAAGCTACTTAACCTGTATTAAATATAATCAGGGTGATGAGCAATCTCTCGATTGGTCACCATCCCGATTGCATCGATGGGCGCCTAGCAGTCACCAACCTGGTGCACATGCGCCGCCGGGACCCGAGCGAGGCCATAAGCGTCGGTCAAGTCTCGGTAGCACTCATTCATGTTGGCGAGCCCGGCCCCTCCCAAAGACCCCCTACGATACGCCTAACTAACTTACAAACTAGCTTAAAACTAAGGAGGATATGTTACGTAGGTAACGCACCGACCCGGGAGAGCGTGTCTGCCCTCACCTCTTCCTCAAGCCACCAAAATTCGGTGAACTCCTTCAAAATATCGACCGTGTCCCGATCCGCAATCGCGGTATTAAAATGGAGGAGCTCCTGAGCATTGGCGGCGTACCCGTCGTGGATGAGCCGCTTATCCCTCGCGCCGCGGTGGCTGTGGTACAATACCGGCACACCATCTTTATCTTGGACTAACCCTTTCATGTCTGCATGAAGAAATGCCTCAGGCGGGACAAAGCCAGACCGGAGCGTACTCTCGTGGTACATTAAATTCGGGTTATAACCACGACAGGGTCTCCTTAATGCCCTGATGCCAGATTTCAAAATTCTTGTTGATGTGAAATTGGGGATGGTGTAATCAGTATCTTTTGGGATGCATTCTGTTGACGTTAACAATAACATTGACGGTGTTGTTATCACAAAAATCTCCACAGCCAATTTTGACTCCTTTTTTCTACGCCCGCACACATTCCATTTTATCTAGAATAGACGAGTGATTGCTTTCATACTGGCGTCTGCATTTGCTGCCACTTGTCTATACAATAAAGGTCTAGCGGTAGCAGGTGGAACAATATGTCCATAGCCGTTGTTGGAGTGGTACTAAGCGGAATCATGACGTAATCTCGAATGACAAAAATCTAGAAAGCTAAAAATCTCGAAAAGTTTTTTTTTAATCTCGAATTCAAAAATTTCGAATGTACAAAAATCTCGAAAGACTATATCTCGAAAAAATTTCGAAAATAAAAAGTAAATTCAAGATTTTTTGCACCCACCCCATATCCAAACATTAAACAGTAAATTCGAGATTTTTACATTCGAGATTTTTGCTTTCGAGATTTTTTTTCGAGATATCGGGGTAGACCCGTCCTAAGCGCACCAGGCACCACTGATGCAATCACATGCCGTTCTTTGCACACGACTAAGGTGATTGGAGTGAATAGCCTTTTCGATACGACGCCATACGTGGAGTAGAGTATATGTAAATCCAATATGTATTTCGAGCCTGGAGTCCCCATTTGCGACCAATAGCTTTTCTCCAGCAGTGACATGGTGGCTTTTTGAACTGCTTTGCTCAATTTGGTGTCTAGAATCAAGCATAAATACTTGGACATTTAGTTTTGGAGGAACAAAGTGGGATTGACCCAAAGCCCGCATTCTTTGGTTCATTTAAGGATAGGTGTTGAGATGTTTTCCTGAGACAGCGATAGCAATTACATAGGCAATTACTTTGCACCCTTTCTAGTATTAGAAGTAGTTTATTCACCACAAGGTTTCAAAGAAGAGGCGAAATCACACCGCCTTGTGGCGTACCCCTACTGATGAACCTCAGAACCGATGCTTCGCCCAACTTTGAATTGCTGAACCTGTTGGTGAGCAACTGATTCACCTAATCGCCAATCGACTTATCAAGTCAAAGGCTCGTCAGCGACCCAATAATTACCTTCAACGTTGTTAAATGCTCCTTCGATATCCGGGGAAACTACCAATGTGTATTCTTACAGTCTAGAGATTTCTCAATAGTTGATACAAGTAAGTGAATCCCAGTGATACAGGCTCTCGATTCGCTCGTTAAATCGCCTGACTAAGCGCACAATTCTGGTCGGTGCCGTGACATAAGGCCAAGCGTCATAAGGGCAAATCTCGAAATCTGGCTTTATGTCGCTTTTTGAAAGTGACATAAGGCTAAATTCTAACATTTGGCAATATGACACTTTAATAAAGCGTCATAATGCCAAATCCGGAAAGTGACATAAAGCCAAATTTTCACTTATTGCATGTTAGTGTTAGGAATTTTTTCATCATGAAATAAATCCTAAATTCATATGAATGAAAAAAATCCTAATCAAGAGCTATTTCACTCAATGTTATTAGGAGTTATTTAATTTTTCTTAAAATTAAATTTCTTAAGTTATTTTGTATTTAAAATTAAAATACTGTTTTTTAAACTGCATAGTTGTGTAACTCTTCTTCGACTTCTTATCCAAGAGGACAAACAAGAATGGAAATACCTGTGGATAGCTATATAAATTACTATATTAATAAACTAAAATTAATTAGGGGGGCGGGCGGGGCGCGGCGCGGACGGGACAGTTAATTTTTTCCATTCTTGTTTGTCCTCTTGGATAAGAAGTCAAAGAAGAGTTGCACAAAACTCTCAGAATGGCTACTGAATCGTATATATGTATTAGGTACTTATCTAAGCAAAATCTAATATGCACTCGAAATTGTCATAAAGCCAAATTGGCCTTATGACACTTAATCAAAGTGTCATAATGCCAAAGCGGCATATAGCCAAATTTCGAGATTTGGCCTTATGACGCTTGGCCTTATGTCACGGCACCATTCTGGTCAATACAACGGGAAATTACACGACCAGAATTCATGCGGTAACAGTAGGTAATAATTGCCTGACCCAGCCCCATTTATACAAAAAAATGGTCCGATAATTTCTCCAGTCCAAAATTGGCACCAAACAATGACACGTCGTGGATGCATTCTAAATAATTACGCGTAGATTTTCTGAACCCCAAATTCGACAATTTTCAGGATTAACAAGCCATCAAGAAGAAAATGAGCGCCATCGCAGAAATCGCGACGGTTTGACACCTACTTATACTTAATAATTTATTTTTAAAATAATGCTTAGCATTGTTCTCTCATGTGGCGCTCCATTTTTAATACCCCTAAACTGTCAGCATTCAGACTGTTTTTTTTCCATTGGCAACACTTTAGCACACAAATGCCCCAAAATTCAAATTTTGGGTAACCCTTTACGTGTTGTTCTTAAATTAACATTGTGCTAGATCAATCAGATACTTTATCATTAAAATTCGGAATCCTACTTTTCAATATGATGACCACTCCATTTATTGGGTTCTTCTGATGAACCATATTAACCATGTTAAGGTGTCTGTATACTCAAGTATACTGTATCTCGCAGGAATTCTGCGGCGTGTCTGGGGTGTCAGTAAATGAGTTGTTGGATCCCTGAAGGGAAATGATTATCGCTAGATTTGAATAGATGTAAGATGTAGCCATAACAAACCTTGCCTCTACATTTTGTCGAAAACATGGTGGGCGTTGGAGGCGTACCTCTATCATTTTATTTGTCTTTCATTATATAACTGATTTAATGGCCCGAAAAATACACTTTTGACCTTTACCACATCTTACGTCAAGACATTTTACAACGGGGTAGGTAGGAATATTAGTGATATTTTTTTAACGATACAATTCTTCTCAACTTTTCTTTCAACTTACAAAATCTTAAATACAATTTTTAAAACTTTTTCATGTGACCCATGACCCTCCAAACGTTGAAGTTACTCCAGTAGCAGTTTGTACTAAGTATGCGGGGTGCGTATCTCTCTTTTTTCACAATCATCGCAAAATAAAGTTACACTCAACTGACGAAGTGATATACACTCTTATCTGATATTTCTTCCATCTGAAACATCTGACAAGAGCAATTTTCTTTTTTCAGACAACCGCAATCTGCATTTAAATGAGAAAATAAAGAAAAAACAAAACATCCTCGTTCGCGTTCGTGGTCTCATTTCTCTTCCCTTTGCCGCACCTGTCTTCGGGTGAAATAAATTTATTTTTAACTTAACTCACTTTCCTATTCGTTATTCATAGACATCAAACCACATCTACAGGGCACTGTTTCAGCGATATTCAAATTGTCATCACACACAAACTGTGCTGGAATTTATTAAGTGAATAATTTATAGCCCCCTGGTTGAGGACGATTTTGGCGATAGGCTATCCAAAGGTAATTGGAAAATGCCTGCGAAATTTACACTTTATCTCTTCCTGAAGTGTACCTACACGTACACCAAAAATGCTCTAATTTTGACGAATGTGGACTTCAAGCAAAAGTCATTCGCCTTTGTGTACAGGTCCATTACCCAAGCGAGAACAACCAAATTCGAGCTGCTGCGAAGATGTACCTACATATACACAGGACCTACAGCCAAGAGCGGCAGCAGCGTAACAAAGCATTTATCACATTTACAGTGAGTAAGCAGCCTAACAAATTGAATACTCTACCACTCACCGAGACTAGCAGCACAGCACCCCCAGCTATCAGCTCGGCAAACAATCAACGCCCATCCGCCCATCCGTTTCATGGTGGATGAGCATCCATCAACAATGTAAACAAAAAGCATTCAGGTGAACAAAAGCCAAAAACACCCAACACACCAATTGCTTCTTGTGTGTTGTGTGTTTCAGTGGAATACAAGGATTTTTCGCCACTGTCTCACATTCTTATCCTTCTAAGTGTATCTACTTTAACTTTAAGGAATGCTAAAATAAACATTATGTAAGCATAGGTACGTGTATATAAGCGTAAATAAAATACTTGCCGGTAGTAGCGGTAACTATACTAGTAACTCCAACGTATGTATGACGCAGCGCAGGATACGAATTGGAAGAAGATTCCTCGAAGCAATAGAATTTTCTTAATACAAAAAAAAAAAAAACAATATTGTGATCAAAAGTAGGAATAATCAAATCATATCAAAAACATACATTGAAGAAAGATATCCATCAACGAAATCTTACAAGAACCTAAAGCTGAAAGTTTCGAATACGCAGATGTTCCAATCCAACCACTTGCACAACTTTTTGAATAAACATGTTGGGATATTTTATATACAGTTGATTCTGAAGCCGGAGCGCTAGTGTCCTTCCGCTATATATGTTCAACCCATCTTAGACAATTTGATGAGCAATTTTTTGACTAGGTCAATGTGGAGATGCGCTGCTATGCGACTTCTTCAATCTCGTACTTGAGTAGAGAGTGCGCAGGGCAGGTGTCAACAAGGAAGGCACTATATTCAACAGGTCCGTCCAGCGTGCCGTGATAGAAGCGTGCACGGCAACTGAAGAACAGGCGCAATCCGTTGACTTTGACGTAAATGAGGACAAGACTAAGTACATGCTATCAAAAAACAAACAAACATCTGTCCACCGCCTGGGACAAAACGTCACTATTGATAGCAACAACTTCGAGGTATTTAAGGAGTTCACCTACCTCGGAGTAAACATGAACTCCACGAATGACACCTTAGTGGAGATCCGGCGAAGAATTACCCTAGGAAACCGTTGCTACTTCGGTTTGGCAAAACAACTGGGTTCAAAACTCCTAACTCGAAGGACGAAATGTGTGCTCTACAAAACCCTTATCCTGCCAGTTCTGCTTTATAGAGCCGAGTCCTGGGAGATTCCTTCGAAATAAAAATACTTCAGCGGATTTTTGGTCCTGTCTCCTGTGTGCGAGTATAGGACGAATGGATTAGAAGATACAACCGCGAACTATATATGCTGTCCCAAGATGTGGATGTAGTCCAAAAACCCAAAACACGTCGACTGCATTGGCTCGGCCATATCGAGCGAATGGACAATAATGCTGCAGCAAGAGGGTTTTCGAGTTCCAGCCCCCAGGTTGGGGAGAAGACAGCCCAAATAATAAGCAGTTGTTGTTTGGTAGGCTGTAGGCCTAGAACCGCACAGATAAGTATCAATAAGTTCGTTGACAAATGGCTTCAATTGTTCACAGAGTACGGCCAACAGGATCTTGTATGAGATGTTAAGAAGACTGATGCCTCTATAGTTGGAGCAGTTTAGAGGGTTTTCTACCTATGGGAATCCTAGCGATGAGTTGTTGTAGCTTGTAGGTAAGGTATGCTTTCCACCGACCTGTTTCCCGTTGTTTTAAATAGCTCGGCCTGGTCTAGCAACCTTTTTGGGTTTAAGGTTGGATATTGCATGCTTCACTTCACTTTGGTCGGATAGACGGAAATCTTGGCTTTCATAGTCCAGATTGAATGGTTAGTTCTGTCTAACAACGGATTTTGAATGTAAGGTAGAGTTAGTCTATGAAGGATTGTGTGATGGAGGTAAACTTATCACACGTTAGGTTAGAGGGGCGGTTTGCAATACATATATGCAATGTTTGGTTTCTATCAAAAGATGTTAGGATCTCTACACATCCATCAGTAGTCGTGTTACTCTTTGTGTGTGATGGTATATTGCTCACAATAACGATAGGTACTGACTTACGAATTTGGCTGCTTGGCTGTCCACAGAAAAGGTAATTTCCATTGCTGCTAAGACAATTTTAGTCGCTTTCTATAGTTCTTCTGAGGAAACTTCTGCTCCCGTAACATTCTCCGTCTTAGTGCCATCTGTGAAGATGGATATTCCTTTTATGACAGTACCTCGGGGAGAGCCAAACCTGCCAGTGCCATGAAATAAAGTCTTATGCAAAAAGGTCCAAAACGTAATGTTGGACTTTATTTTACCCCTAGCTTGGCCGCATGGTCTCCAATTGGCCAATGCCCCGTGATTATTGCCGTGATTCTGGCGATATCTGGGCGGGTTCTGTTTAGCAGGTGATTTGTTCTGTTTTGGTTGTAGGTAGGCCACATCTTCCTTGATATGACGCAGTTTGTCAACCCCGACCATCGGGAATTGGCTTTCTGCAGAAAATGCGAATGTATTTGTCCCTTTACCGCTCATAGCGGAATGTGGACCCTCGTTGAGAGCGAGGCGTGTATCGCCGAGCCCTTCCTGGCCAGCTCATCCGCGCGCTCATTGCCTGTTATGTCACTATGCCCTGGAACCCAGAAAAGTGTGACCCTGAAGCGCTCGCTCAGACAGGCCAGCTCGTTCCGGGACTCCTGCACCAGTTTGGAGGATATGGTAGCCAAGTTGATGGCTGTAATGGCGGCTTGGCCCTTGGCTATCTATAAGGATAGCAATGCGTTGTTTAAGCGTTGTGTCACGCCCTAGTTGCGTGCAAGCTTCTCGGATGGCCAGTAATTCCGCCTGGAAAATGCTAAACGTACCGGTAAGCGTACTGAAATTGATATCTTAGGTGATTCCGAGTAGACCCCGGCCCCTACACCACAGCTCATCTTAGATCCGTCGGTGTATATGTCCGTGTCGAAGCCCTTCACTACTTCGTACCTCTTCCACTGATCCCTTGTTGGGAAACCAACGTGGAAGCCTTTCGTGAAGTTTAATTTGGGTGTTATGTAGTCGGTTGGAGACGTGACCATGCCGTTTGGTAGCGAATCCAGGATGTTGCTATGGCCGTACGGCCTTGCAGTCCAGCATCCCGACTCCTTGAGTCTTAAAGCACTGCATAATGCGGTATATTTTGTATATCGGTCAAGGGGTAGAAGGTGCAAGAGCACAGTAAGGGCATCTGTTGTGGCCGACCTCATTGCCCCCGTGGTACCTATACTGGCTGTTCTTTGCAGTCGTTTCAGTTTTGTGAGGTTGTAGATTTTGCTCAACGCAGGCCACCATACTAGTGATCCATACGTGAGAATTGGACGCACTACGGCTGTGTACATCCACAAGGTCATCTTTGGTTGAAGTCCCCACTTCTTTCCAAAGGTTCTGCTACAGGCATAGAAAGCGACCGACGCCTTCCTTACTCTGTGTTCAATGTTATGTTTCCAGTTAAGTTTCGGATCAAGCATGATACCTAAATACTTAGCGCTGGATGACAGTGTGAGTGGTTGATCTTTTAGACGGGGTAGGGTAAAATCGGGTATTTTGGTTTTGGTAGTGAACAGCATCAGTTCAGTTTTGCTCGGGTTGACACCGAGCCCACAACTTGTAGCCCAGGTGCTTACCTTGTCTAGAGCGGCCCTCATAATTTCACTTATCACGGTGGGAAACTTCCCTGACACTAGTATCACCACGTCGCGACCACTTTGACCCGTTCCCTGTCTAGTTTTGCCAGGATTTTGTTTATAATCATTAGCCATAGTAGGGTCGAGATGACGCCACCCTGCGGCGTTCCTCTATGGCCGAATTTGGTTATGTGGCTGCTGCCTAGTGTTGCCTGAATAGTTCTTGTCCTGAGCATAGAGACTATCCATTGACTAATAAATTCCTCTATGCCCAGCTCAATCAGAGATTCAAGAATAGCTTCAGTGTGTATGTTATTGAAGGCTCCCTCTATGTCTAAGAAGGATACTAGTGTACATACTTTGTACTACCACCTTCAGCGAGAAATATATTTTAAAGAGTTTTCCAACCAATATCTAAACACTGTTATTACTGGTGATATGAATGTTAATATTTCAAAGCAGGGAAATAGGAGTAAGATCTTAAAAGATGCTGTTGATTCGCTTGGGCTGGTGTTTGTTAATAATAATAATTAATAATAGCTAATACTATTCTTACCACTTCCAGTTTTCCGTTGGTTTGGAAGCAATCTAAAGTAATGCCAGTTCTGAAAAACAGTTCACCGTCCTGTAAAGATCCGGAATATAGGCCTATATCAATTGTATCATTTCTCTCCAAAGTATTCGAAACAGTAGTTGCTAAACAGATGAAGGCTTATATTGAAAATAAACAACTTCTTATACATTTTCAGTCTGGCTTTAGGGCTGGTCATAGCTGTTTCACTGCTTTACTAAAAATCACAAATGATATTCGTGTTGCAATTGAAAATGATAAGGTAACGTAATGACACTTCTCGATTTTGCTAAGGCTTTCGATAGCGTGGATCATAATATCCTTATATCCAATTTAGTAAGGCTGATTAATTTTTCTGAAACATCAAAAAATCTGGTGTCTTCTTGTTTTTATAGTGGTGTATACCAAGGCTCCGTCCTCGGACCCCTGCTTTTTATTTTATTTATAAATGACATTGTCGCCAAACTACTCTATTGCTCAGTTCACATCTATGCTGACGACCTACAGCTCTATATACAAGTTAACACTCTAGTTCTCCCACTGAACTATCCATTTTCAAACAACAACAACAACAACAAAAATACAGCAAAGCAGGAGGTTGAATTGATTTCCCACACTATTTGGGAACGAGATAACGATCGCGAGAAAACATCTGGCGAACGATCGTAAAACCAACACAACACCTTGCATCATCCGACCCCCATCAACAATAACAAACGATCGTGAGAACCATCATAGAACATCTGGCGAAAGGTCACCGAGCGACACACCCGAATCGACTATAAAAGGGACATCAACGGTAACCAGGACACACAGTCATCAGTGCAACTCGTAATAGTAACGTAATAATAGTAGATTTTGTTGTGAATAAAATTTGTTCTGTTTTTATAAAATTTAATTGCGTTTTGATAATTGTTAATTGGGGGCTCAACCGGGATGCTCAAGTTTAATTAAAGTTGAAAAAATAAAGTAAACTTAAACTCAGTGCATCGCCAAATAAACAGCCAAAGTACTCCGCACGACAGAGGAAAGAGCAAATCAAAAAGAATAAAAGCAAAAGGATTCATCAGATCGAGACGACCGAGTATCCAGCTTTGAAAACCAGGAAAAGTATCCAGAAACAAGGAGAAAATAATAGTAAGAAATATTTTTAAGAATTGTAAGATTATAAGAGAAAAAAGTGTTGTATGGATAGATTTAGAAAAACTAAAAACAGATATTTTAAGCCATATAAAACTTGTTTAAAATTAAACGATTTAGAATCAGATTCCGAACTTGAAAATAAAACAGAAATGGCTTTTGGTACTACTCTAAATCAACAAACAGTTGATGAAATTATAGCAAAGGCTTTAACACTCAATAACGAGTCTATTCAAAGGTCATTCCAAGAACAAGAAAATAAACACCAAAAGGAAATTAATAAATTAGAGAATCTCATATCATCAATGGGAATTACTAGCTCTATTACGGAGTATAAAGTACAGACTATCGATCCTACGATAAACTGTAATGAGGCACTTGATGTAATCAAGTCACTTCCCGAATTCTCTGGAATTCAAACAGCATATGTGAGTTGGCGAGAGGCTGCTCACAATTCTATATCTTTATACAATATAGGAAGCAAAAAATATTTCGCGGCATTGACAATATTCCGCAATAAAATCACTGACCACGCTAACGATGTACTCACCAATCACGGAACAGTACTAAATTTCGATGCGATCATAGCACGTCTCGATTTTGCTTATGCGGATAAACGCCCTGCTCATGTTATAGAACAAGAATTGAGTATCCTTCGACAAGGATCCACGTCCTTGTTAGATTTCTACAATACAGTGAACCAAAAACTAACACTGTTAACTAATAAAACCATAATGACACACGGATCTAATTCTCTAGTTACTTTAGAATTAAATAACATACATCGCAGAAACGCGCTGCGCATATTTATCACGGGACTAAATGGCCAACTGGCAAATATATTGTTTTCACTAAATCCAGAAGATTTGCCAAACGCTCTTGCCAAGGCTCAGGAATTAGAAAGTAATAACACAAGAGCAAATTTCGCCCTTCAATTTAGTTCCCAGAAAGGGGGAAATAAAAGAGATTCTAACGTCCTGCGTTTTCCTACACGGAATAATTATGCCCAAGTTCCACAACACCAAAATAGCAATGGTTATAGACAGTTACCACAGCATTGTGAACCAATGGTTCTCGGCAGCTCCGCTAACAAACCTATCAGTTCTCACGAACTGAATAGATTCAAACAAATACATCAGCAGACAAATAATGCCCACCAATTCCGTGGTAACAATAATTATTTTTATAATAATAACAAAAACCCACACTGGCAAACACCCCAGTACAACACACACAACAATAATACGCGTCCAAACTTTAAACGAGAGAGAGAACCGAGTGCACAATACTCTGCTCAACCTCCCCCACAAAAAAATGAGAGAATCAACAATTTAAACGAAGATGTTGATTTTTTAGGCGAAGAGTGGGGCTACCCCACTTACGCCGACGAATAAACAATAAAAATATAAGAATACTCATCGATACCGGAGCTAGCTGCAACTACTGCAAATCTGGTATTCTCAGCGATGAGATTATTTTGCCCGTAAAAAAAAGAGTATGTACAGTCAATGGTGAGACCATAATTGATTCTTGTCATGAAGCTCTAATTCTGGGGACAAAAACAAGATTCTATATTTTAAAAAATTTAGAATATGAAGCTCTGATCGGAGCTAATTTATTGAATCGAGTGAACGCTAAAATAGACTTCGAAAAAAGTATCCTTAGCAACGGCGACAAGAAGGAGAAAATTTATTTTAACGATTCAACTAAAATTAATAATATTCAGGAGAAGAATACGGATTACCTTTCTGAATCAATGATGAAGAAAATAGAAAATATTCATAGTAACATTGATACTACTTTACCATTCAGAACGGACGTTTTGGCAGAAATTCGCACCAATAACGATAAACCAATCTGGAGTAAACAATATCCGTACCCTTTATCCGCAAATAACTTTGTGAACAGCGAAGTGCTAAAACTATTAAAAGAAGGTATAATTAGACCTTCCAAATCTCCATACAATAGCCCTGTATGGGTTGTACCGAAAAAAGGTACAAATAAAGATGGCTCGCCTAAAAGCAGGTTAGTTACCGACTACAAGAAATTGAACGAAAATACAATTTCAGACAAGTATCCAATACCGGATACCAATGTAATTTTATCTAATCTCGGAAAAGCTAAATATTTTTCCACGTTAGACTTAGAATCAGGGTTCCATCAGATAAAGATGAAGGAATCCGATATAGAAAAAACAAGCTTTTCTGTCAATAATGGCAAGTACGAATACATACGATTGCCTTTTGGATTGAAGAATGCTCCTTCAATTTTTCAAAGAGCAATGGACGACATTCTCCGACCATATATTGGCAAAATATGTCATGTCTATATAGACGACATACATAATTGTGTATTCCCATAGTATTCAAGAACATACACAACATTTGGACACGATAATCCAAGTGCTTAAAAACGCGAATATGAAAATTTCAATTGAAAAGTCGATGTTATACCAAGAAAAAGTAGACTTCTTAGGTTATGTCGTGGGACATAACGTTATCAAAACAAACCCGGACAAGGTAGCAACAATCAAAGAATACCCTGAACCAACGACTCTACGTCAACTTAGAAGTTTCTTAGGCATGATTGGTTACTACCGTAAATTTATAAAGAATTATGCAAGCATAGCTAAGCCATTAACTAAATATCTCCAAAGCGAGAGCGGGCAAGTGTCTACCCATATGGCAAAAAAGACCAATATAAAATTAGATGCGGATGCGGTGCAAGCATTTAATACACTTAAAGACCAGCTAATAACTGAGACTGAACTTACCCAGCCCGACTTTTCAAAAAAATTTGTCCTCACTACCGATGCTTCTGACGACGCAATCGGAGCGGTCTTATCGCAAGATGGAAAACCTATTACTTTTATATCCAAAACATTAGGCAAAACTGAGAGAAATTATGCGGCAAACGAGAAAGAACTCTACGCCATAGTTTTCGCTCTAAAAAATTTACGCAATTATTTGTATGGAGTGACAAATTTAGAGATTCATACGGATCACCAGCCCTTAACATTTGCGGTTTCACCCAGAAACCCTAATGCTAAAATGAAACGCTGGCATGCTCTCATTGAAGAACATGCACCGAAAATGGTCTATAAACCTGGAACTACAAACATAGTGGCTGACGCCCTATCCAGACAAAATTTAAACCAGATTTCGGACAGCTCTTCTGAAGCCACTCAGCACTCAGCCGAAAGTAGTGATGAATATCAAATTGAATTGATTAATAGACCTCTAAACCAGTTTAACCAACAGATAATAATAGAGAAAGGAATAGCAACTATTCACGAACATCTTAAACCATTCCCTACAAAAGTTAGACACATCACCACATATAGTGAACCTTCCGACCTGATACCTATATTCAAGGAATTTATAAAAGAAGGTTTAGTAGCCTTGTTTGCTACCCCCGAAACAATCTATGAAATCAAAAACATTTTGAAAGAGTGCTTCAAAAATAAATTCATTCAGGCAAAATATTTTGCCCACGATATTTCTAATAAAGATGATCAGGTATCAATAGTCGAGCAAACGCACACTCGCGCCCACAGAAACTTCAGAGAAAACCTTAAACAAGTTATTGATAAATATTATTGGCCTGGTATGTCAGACGAATTCCAACAATTCACGAGGAACTGCGAGATATGCAACGTAAATAAATACGATAGGCATCCTAATAAACAACCAATTGGCGAGGCACCAATTCCTGTAAAAGAGGGAGAGTGCGTACATATTGATGTAATGTTTGCAGAAAAAATAAAGATTCTCACATGCATCGACGCATATTCTAAATTCCTAATTTTAAAAATTCTAGACAATCGTCAAGAAATGCAAAATAAAGTTCTCGAACTACTGCAAGCATTTCCTGATTGCAAAAACTTAGTCTGCGACCAAGATCCCACATTTACCTCCGCTTCCTTCGTAGCACTAATGAGAAGATCGAAAATTTCTGTATACTATACACCAGCTAACCACAGTACGACCAATGGTCAAGTGGAACGAGCTCATAGTACCCTTCAGGAGATAGCCAGATGCGTTAAAGAAGAGTTTAAATTATTAGATCCAGTTGAAATATTCATTAGAGCAGCTAAAGAATATAATAAAACTATTCATTCTTCTACAGAGAAGAAACCCGCAGAAGTTCTGTTCAACAGAATTAATCATTCCGATGTTCCATTAAAACTTGCGATGGCCCAAGATAAAATGCTTGAAGCCCTTAATAAAAAACGGAAATCTATAGAAGTCAAACCCAATGAAACGGTGTATCAAAAGACTACAGGTGCCCACTGGGGCAAATTGCAACCCAAGTATAAACCTCGGAAGGTATCCGAAGATTTAGGGAACAAAGTCAAACTTAAAAATGGTAAAACTGTCTACAAAGATAATCTGAAATTTTAATTTCAGACAATGGACATTATCACCCTTCTGATAACATTCATGATAACAACTCATGCAGAAATCATCGACTACACTCGAGACAACTATGTGTTAATCGAAACTGGGGACGCACTCCTATACGAAAATACTTCAAGCATCTTCCACGTAACAAACTTGACTTATTTCCAAGATTTTCTTGACAAAACCAAGGAATCGTTGAAACAGCCTCATGACAAGGAAACCTATGCCGACTCACTGCCGTATAACACACATAATAACAATTTCAATATCATACAAATGCTTTTAGACCAACTTATGGTTTCTCGCTCTAAACGAGCAATCGAAACAATAGGAACTATCTGGAAAAGGATAGCTGGTACCCCAGACCATGATGATGAGCTTACGATAGAGAATAAAATTAATGATCTTGTAATAAACAACAATAAACAATTTGTAACAAATTCTAAAATATTCGAAGCAATCAAATCTGTAAAACATGTTTTTAAAAATGAACTTATTTCCGAAAAATGCAAGTTAATTATCTTTGAACTTCAAAATTTGATAAACACACTCACTCTAGCCAAGCTAAACATTTTAAATCCAGCTATATTAAATATGGATGATATAAACAAAATTGTAAAAAATGAACCTATTAAAACTTTTACTATAAGCGACCTAATTGATATGTCTTAATTTAAGATTTTACAAAAAAATGGAATAATTATAATTTACATTAAATACCCCATCATTAACAAACATTGTAAATTATATGAAAGTAGGGCCATAAGCCAAGAGGATGGGAAATTAATTTTAAGTAAAGAAATAGCCAAATGTAATGAAAAATTTATTAATATACAAAATTGTAAACATGAATTAAAGCACACATTCTGCAAAACAGATAAAAACCAAACATGTCTATCAGAACTATTAAACAATCAGAAAACAGTATGTAATAAAATTAAGGAGAAGAACTTAGATTTAGAAGTAATTAAAGATGGAACCATTCTCATATCTGGCGAACATACCGTGGAGAATAACACTTTAAAGGGCGTCTACCTTGTAAATTTTGAAATAAACACAACGATCGATGGAAGATTGTACGAAAATCCTACACGCCTGATCCAGAATTACCTGAAGACCTTCACAATCGATAAATACGAAATTGGCCAATATCTGGAATCACTTGATGAGCAACTAAAGTTTGATAATATAAACCTATTACAATCTTTACAGATAGAAGCAACTAAAAACCCTATTATCTCTACTCTTGGACTAGTCTCATTCACTGTCCTCGTAATAACATTTATAGTTGCTCTGAACAGACGAAGAACTCATAAGCCTACCCCAGAACAACTCCTCGAACAGAGAGCCGAAAAAATACAAAACCTTGTACGGCAATACGAAGCTGCGGGGCGCGCTTTTTAAAGGAAAGGGGGAGTTAACACTCTAGTTCTCCCACTGAACTATCCATTTTCAAACAACAACAACAACAACAAAAATACAGCAAAGCAGGAGGTTGAATTGATTTCCCACACTATTTGGGAACGAGATAACGATCGCGAGAAAACATCTGGCGAACGATCGTAAAACCAACACAACACCTTGCATCATCCGACCCCCATCAACAATAACAAACGATCGTGAGAACCATCATAGAACATCTGGCGAAAGGTCACCGAGCGACACACCCGAATCGACTATAAAAGGGACATCAACGGTAACCAGGACACACAGTCATCAGTGCAACTCGTAATAGTAACGTAATAATAGTAGATTTTGTTGTGAATAAAATTTGTTCTGTTTTTATAAAATTTAATTGCGTTTTGATAATTGTTAATTTACATTTTCCCTTGGGTTTACTGGAAAATGCTGTATATCATATATCTTGATGGCATTGCCCAATGGGCTAATGAAAGTAAGTTAATCCTTAATCCAGTGAAATCGCAAAGTATTGTTATATACCGACATGAGCTTGACACCTCTTTTTTCCCTCCCATTGTTTTAAATAATACTGTCATTAAATTTTAAAATACCGTTAAAAACCTTGGCGTAATATTTAATAAGTCACTGTCTTGGTCAGAACATATCAAAAGCGTCGTAGGCAAAGTCAATGGCGCTCTGCGTGGTCTCTCCGTAACAAGAAATTTTCTTCCCAAAAGTGTAAAAATGCTTCTGGTGAAGTCATTGGTTCTACCAATTATTTCTTATAGCTGTCAAGTGTTTTGTAGCCTGGACTCTGTCTCAAACAGAAAATTGAATGTGGCTTTCAATAATTGTGCAAGATTCATATTTTCTGTTCGCAGGTTTGACCATATTTCAGAGTACAGTAGAGGAATTTTAAATGGATCTCTGGGAGCCAATTTAAAGCTTTGAAGTCTTATGTTTTTCCGAGATTTATGGAAAAGAAGACACCAAAGTATTTCTATGACTTCATTCATTTTTGTCGCTCTGAGCGTTCGATGGCTGTGATACAACCTCATACTACAACTAGTTGTTCAAAGCAGCAATTGTTTGTGTATGCACTCCTTGCCCCTCGAAATAAGACGCATGAGAAAGACGCATAGAGAAAGATTTAGAAAAGATGTTCTCATTTTCATTGATGGATAGGTTTAATGATTGATGGATGGAAATTTAAAACTTTTTATTTATTTTTATTTATTTTTAAATGTTTAAATTTTATGCTCATTTTTAATTTTTAGAATTTAAAACTCTTAAACTTCATGTTCATTTTAAAAATCATTCAAAATATGTTAAGACAATTATTTTCTAACTAATAATTCAAACATAATATGTTAATTTTTTTCCTGCATTTATATTGGATTGTACCCATGCAGCCTGTTAATGTAGAGATGCGAAAATCAAATAAATACTAAAAACAAAAATACTTAGCTAATACCTACTGTGACAGCCATGCCTGTCATGTTATGAATATTGAGATGTGGAAACTTGCTGCGAGTTATAGGTAGGTAGTTAAATTTCGCAGCAAAGATAATAAGCCTAAGTTCGTTGTCAGACGTGGTATTGCGTTAACTATGCTTACCAACTGTCATATTCTTGCATATTCTAGCTTTAAAATCGCATGATACGATTTTAATATCGTAACGGCAGATTTTCAAGGAGCTCACAGAATCTGGCTTTGGTACTGTCGTCTATTTCTTTAATGAGGGCATATAAGGCTGATGTACCCACATCCGCACTCCTCGCACCTATCTTCCACTACCATCAACTACCCCCAAAAAACAAAAACATTATATTCCTAGATACAAAAATCTCTTAAAATTGTAATTGCATTACTTCCGCACAAATAATACCCAAGCCGAAAACGTAATCCCATTTTAATTATTTTTTCCTTAATTCTACTTCCGACAAGTGATGTACAATTTCCTTAAATTTTTCCATTAATCTTTCCTCTCCAAGTTCCATGCTAGTAGATGAAAATATCCAAAAATTACATTAATATTGCCGCTCAAACGCGTCTAACCGAATTTTATAACCCCATCATCCCTTGACCCTAATTCTCCTGTCTGGTCTGGTTGCTTGTAATTTAAAATATTTTGTTTAACATTAATTCATTCTAGATGGGGTAACTTAAGGAGTTTGATGGAATATAGAAAAAAAAAACCCTAATGCGCCACCTTTCGACGGCCGCTCCCATTTGTGTATTATCAGAAATGTAATCAAACTTTTCGATGAAAACTTAGTCCTTACCAATGAAGGTTGTGTGCGTGTGTCTGGTATGCCTCTTTTAAATACAGTACTTCTTGTACACGAAGAAGGGAAGATGTACTAAGCTACAATGTTTGAAGTTTAAATATTTGCACACCCCCAAATTTATTGGTACGTTTGGTACGACACTATAGCTACACATCGTCAAAGGAATTAGAACTTAAACCAAACAGAATTTGAATATCTCAAATTATAATCTGAAACTGGTATTTTGTGTATCTTTATAACGAGACTTTATTTAGTGTACTAACGTGTAGTTGTGCTATGCTAAGCTTAATATTAATTCACCAGTACAACAATTGGGTATGGCACTTTAGTTTTGATAATGATTGCCGAAGATATTTTTCATCTCCGACAAGTTTATGTATGCTTATATGTTATGACCACGTATGTATCTACACGTCTATACCTTCTGTTGAAGGCAAGGAGGGTTCATATTCATAATCGGATTCAGAGATTAAAGTTAGTTTTGAACAAGATAAGACGAGAAATATATTTTAAAAGTTTTAAATTTCGCACCAACTTATTTTTACTGTCGAAGGAGGAGTAAAGCAGTTTGTTCGGAGACACAAACTAGTGTGGTAATAAAATATCTAAGAGGACTTATTTTTCCCCAGAGGCGCATGCATCAATCTGGTGTTAGACCTAGACGCCGGTAAATACGCCAGAACTCGAGACGGATATAAAACTGAACCGGACATTCACTTCACATACTCGTAGATATGTACATCTATACGAAAAAAATGTTTTTGATTTCGCAATGTTCCTCTGGTAGTTTCGTCTGGAAGAAATAACAATCTATTTATATACCTAAATGAAAATCTATATGACATGCTGCAGTTCACACCGTTGGACGTAGAGATTTTAAAATTTGGCATGTAGGTAGGTTCTCTGTGCGCTCAAAATGCTCACTAAGAAGGGATTTTTGAAAATGCGACCTTTAAGAGTTGAAAAGAGGGCTACAAAGCCTTTTATCTTATACGGCTAGACCTAGAAGCATAACAGTTTTTATTGTATTTCACTGAACACTAAAGACGCTCATTAGGAAGGGATAGTCACAAACTCGCCCTCAAAGGTTGAAAATGAGGCAGCAAACTAAAAAACTTTATAAATCTTAGTCAATACATAAAAGATTAAACATTGTTTTTAGGTAATTATTCACTCACAAAACACCCAAAAAATAGCGTTAAAAATGCTAAAAAAACGCCTCAAAAAGCTCTAAAAAACTGATCAAAAACGCGCCAAGAACGCTTCCCAACGCGTGACAAAAAACCCGCCAGAATATGTCAATTAACATGAGGCTAAAAAAGCGCCTCAAGAAACACCCCAAAAATTGGCCCAACAAACGCCTCAAAAGCTCTTTAAATACAGGGGTAAAACACAAAAGCGCCTAGGTTAGGTACATATATAAAAATAATGCAACGTCTGTCTGTTTGTTCCTCCATAATTCAAGAACGATTTATAAGCTGATTTCGAGATTTTTGAAGCTATATGCAGATACATGATACACTGCGCGAACTCGCCAAGCGCCCTGTTCGACCAGATACGGATAATGAGAGCTTAACTCAATACGTCTGTCTCACTTGACGAGCTGCATTGTGCAGAGCTACTCTAAACTGTTATACCTTTGAGCAAGAGGGATTTCCCTGCTCAACAAAGGTAGATGGCTACATCGTTATTTTGGGCAGATGACATTACGGATAACATACAATTTACCGGAGTTCGAAAAGTTAATACTGTAAGACCTTACGCCAAATCTTCTCGAAAACAAACAACATAAGAAGGAAAGAGACTTCGGAAACTCCATTCAATATCGTTTTTACCAATGAGAAGCAATAGGTGAGACATATGTATACTATTTCCATACATAGACGGAATGGGGATGGGGAAACGATTGAAGAAATAAATAATGCCTCGTTCACAATGTGGACGTGATAACTAGACGAGAGCGAGGCGAGAATCGCTCTCGCCTAGTTCTCGCTTTAACCTCGTCCGGCAATTCACAATGAAACGTGGTACGTCGGCGAGTTTTTCTGACAACGAATAGAGGGACCACTGAAACTACAAAACCATATTGCCACTTCGATTTTTTTTACAAAACAGAGCTGCACTTTTATTGCTTTTTTAGCACTATTGCATGCAGTTTGAATATTCTAAAAATAACCAATTCGCAGTTTTCAGGCGTCGCTATCATCAATCGCTACCGAAAAAAATTCTTTTGCTTTTTTTGAGCACTTAAACTTAATGACTGAACTCAATCTTGGTCTTAAAATGTTGCTTATGAATTATAAAGTTAGTTAAAAAAAAGTAAGCAATTGTTGTCTAAGGTTGAAAACTCACCGGATAAAGCAAAACGTGTTTTTTTGTTTCGTGAAACAAGAGCACATTGTTTCATATGAGGCAACACAGACACATGTTTTTGTTTTTAAGAGTTTCGGTGGTGGTTGTCGCAAATACATGCCATTGTATACAAGCATAACACACACCGAATACAACAAAACTGTTTCGAACCAGCGTCGTTGACGATAATTGCCTACTTTCTTAGAGCGCAACACACACCAAAGAAAACAAAACATAAAAACCAAAGCAAAACAGAAAAACATGTTTCGTTGCCGATAGTTAACCTGTTGTTTTTGCGAAACAAAATTTAAGTGTCGTTGTTTTTAAAATGTAAATAAGATTTGCACAACTTCATTGTCTGAGTCCGACCAACACTAGAAGCAAGTCGTAAATTCCATACCAAACGAAACAAGAAAACAAAACGTTTTGTTTTGCTACATTCTGTTTCGCTTGTGTGTGTTCAAATAAAAAAAGATTTTTTTTCGAATCAAAAACGTGTTGTTTAATCTAGTCTACATTTTCTAGAAAATTAATTTATTAATTTTTTCCTAAGTACAACTTTTTCTGTTGAACTTCTTAGTCAATTCCAGAACAGGTTCCAATCCTAATAAAATTTGCTCAAGAAAATGACCCCCAATAACCAAGAAATCAAAAAGAAACACACTCAAAAGATATATATTTTCGGGGCAATGTTTGTTTAAAGAAATACGAAATTCCCCTTTTCACCGTCATTCATTATTATGGGAAAATAAGTTCTAACATTATCGCTGACTTATTTAAAAATTTCTCAGAATAATCAAACCGTATCAAAATAATAACAAAAAAAACGATAAAAGTGCCGCCCTGTTTGCTTGAGAAAATACAAGTGGCAACCTTAAGTACATTTCTATGAAAATGGCGTCGCTTCCCACTCAGAGAGTAAATGTCATCGGTGTCTCGGGCGAGATTTTTCCAAATTTCCGAAATGGTCGCGAGACGAGGCAACGAGTCTCGCGCCATTGTGTATTGCTGCATGCATTTCCTTTGATTGGAAATTATTTGACAACTCGCGCTAGACTCGATCTCGCTCTCGCCTCGCTCTCTCGCTGTATTGTGAATTGGCCATAAGACAGTAAAATTATTGGTATTCATAACCATTTATCTCTTTGATCGATGTTTTAACGGAAAGAGCATCTATGATGGTTATTTATAAATATCAAGGACCAGTACTTCCATTTAATATTTTCAAAACCCCATCCCGAACGTTTTTTCCTGCGTTCGCCCCTGGCCACTAGTCCCATTTAGCCGCTTCTCTGTCAACCAGTAACAATTCCAAAAATTATACAGTGGGATGTCAACGCAGTGATCCCAGATTGTGGTAAATTTTCCTTTTTGAGGGAATATTTGAACTCGAAATGAGCTAAAAGGGAAAAAGGGATATCCTAGCCTTTTATCCTAGCCGATAAAAGCGGCACGTAGACCTGATTAAGATCTACATATTGTACCATACATTAGAAAGAGGGTTTAGGCTAGGAGGTTCCCCACTTTTATTGTAAAGTTTATGATACTGCTGCAGATGATTTTTTCATCTCTTTCGCGTCCAGTTGGTCCCTGGAGAAGATCTTCCTTCCAAATTCGCATATAATTTTGTTTCGTCTTCTGCTCTCCGCTAGATTTATTTAGCTTAGGTACCTAGTATTGTAACCCATGATGTCCTATAAGGAATCCTACACAAGGTTTCTGATATCATGTCTGCTAAGGGCATTGTTAAACCTGTCATATTCTCCCATTATGAGATGCATTATGTAAGTTGCCAGCATTTTATGGCTAAGTTTTTAGCCAATTTGGGGGTATATCAGAAAAATTCCGGTCCCGCGAAAGGTTATATTAAAAGGTTAAATTTGGTTCTGTTCCCGAGGCTGAGGTCAGTTTCAAGATCGGATAGTGATATCTAACAGATAAAGTCTAGGATGGCGTATCAGGCGGTTCAAGTGGCTGTTAAAGCTTTTAGTCACATATTTATTATAAGTGGTTGGAAAAAATATAGTTTCAGACCATTTTTTTAGTTGACGAGCGTAGATTGCAGCCACAACATAGGTTTATTTGAATTTTTAGAAAATAAATTTTTACATCAGTCTCTATGCGAAAAGTAGCTGGAACAATTTTATCATGAACCCTAATAAATATTCATAATACATAAACACTATGCCAAACAAGTTGTAAATAAATAATTGACAGACAAGAATCTTAGAAACTAGTATAACAGGGATTTTATTGTCACACTGATACTCCTTTATCTGTCGGATAGCGTTCTGTGTCACATTATCCGAAACTTTTTACGGAACCTTTGAAGCTGGCCCTAAGGCTTTGATGGGTGTTGAAATAGGCGTAGTGTAATACTGATTTGGATCCAATGATAGGTGAGCTAAGGGCCTAGCTGCTTGACTGTCCTGGAATATATAGATGTGAACGTTGATGGTAATTTTTTGCCTGGAATACACTATAAGGTTTTTCTCCATAGTTATTGAAGCAGTTTTGTTTGTTTCGTAATTTTTTTGTTTTCCTTTGTAAAATATGTGTGGGAAAATCTGAGATAATAAAAATCTTTTTGAGCCAGGTGAGGGAAAAAAAGGGATTTTTTTGGCACTTGCGTGGGAATTCTTATGACAAAACATTGGCAGCCACAGCACTGTGTCAACGTCAAGTGTGGGGCTGTGTTCTGCTAGTTTTATCTCTGTTTGCTACACTTCGTTATTTCGTAAACGCAATATCAACAGAATATTGATATTCATTTTAACCTTTCACACGTCTTCCGAGAGAATCGGAAGTTGGCGTTCTATTTTATATAGTTTTTGAGCAGTTTGCTGATTTTTGTCTAACTGGCAGATGTCACTGCAATCCGCGTATGATTGAAGCAATTCCACGATGTTTAAGAAGTTAGATGACAGAGGATTATCTTGCCTTAATTCTTTTTTGACATCAAAGGTATCGATGAGGTTGTTTTCTGAGTCTGAGTTATCATCCGCTTTTTGACCTTAGCTACAACAATGGCACTGTAAAGGACCGAGTTCGTTTTCAGACGTGGGGTTATTATAGGCACCTACAATACATATCGTGTCCTTCTTGCCTATTGTTATCATCGAAGACAATTTTAAACGTCGTTCTTGGGACACCGCTCATAATGTTCTGTCGAGGTGTTTGTAGAAACAATATTTGGTAACTTCATATTTTTCCTCTATGCGGGTGTGAGGGTGAGCTCATATGATGGCTTCTTGCCTGAGTCTTCCGCATTTGACAAGACCATAGCCAAACAAGCCTGCTCCTCATTAAATGTGCATTTTAATTAAACCGTTTTAATAGGTTTTGTGAACAAATGAAAAAATCCAAAATCAAAAAATTTTCAAAATTCTAACCAGTAGAGAAAAATTAGGCATACATCATTTGGCCTCGCATTGCTCATGACAATAAGTTTAAGCCAAAACGAACTGATGTATACTGACTGGCGGAGCCAACTTTTCGAATTTGAAATTTTGAATCATGCAAATATACGACAAAGTTAGATACGAATGAATTCTGGCAGTGTGCTCCAAAGTCCCAACCCTCACGGCGATATCACAGTACAGAGTGCACATATTCAAAAGTGGTCTGTGGGTAGCAAACCAACTATCCATTAACAACTGACTGACTGATATTCTTTGATTTATGGTCTGGTCAGTCTCAGTCGTTATCAGCGTTGACCCCCTACTACAATTGTAGCGTTTTCACTACATTTTTCGCCCACAAAAAGTCACTACGAAAATTCGTAAAATATTCACAAAACACTACAATTTCAAAATTTCAGAAAATAAAAATCTAAAAGAAAAAAAATTAAAACTATAATATCGAATATTGTGTTTGACCCTTAAGCACTTGCGAAGCACTTTTGATTTTCATGCAAACGCATTATATTTCCACAGGAATATTATAATGAAGATATTGTGCAATTTTGGGTAAATTTGAAAAGCGCCAAGAATTTCAAAGGAAAGCCAGCATTTACAAACTTATGTAATTACATGCTAACGTTATGTAGTTTGCCTCATAGTAGTGAAATTGCAGAACGATGGTTTTCAAACTTAAATAATTAAAGACGACTTACGAAATAATTTAGATACATATTTCTACTGTGGATACAATAATACAATCGAAGGAATTATTAAGGCATGTAGAAGGAGTTTTTGACCCACCCTCATCATTAATAACCTACGCTAATACTTTTTTCTACAGTGGCCGGCATAAGTATTTCATGTAAATTTTGGCATCAATGGAAAGGTCATTTAAATTCCTTTGGAATGATACACAAATTTCCTTAACCCATTAAGTACCCATTGAAAATTTAGAACTTTTGTAAGTCTACTATTTTGATTTTTTTCCTCGGTCAAACAAAAAAAAATTTTTGATGCAAAAAGTTTCCTCAAACAATTCTAATAGTGACTGCAAAAATTTTTTTTCAAAAATCTCTTCGCTAATATGTTTTATGATTTTGATGGATGATTTCAGAAAAATTTTGTATGAAAAGGAGGAAAAAGTGGCTAAAATAGTAATTTTTAGCAATTTTCAAAAAATCATAAAAAATATTAGCCAAGAGATATTTGAAATTTTTTTGCAGTCACTATTAGAATTGTTTGGAGAAACCTTTTGCATCAAAACATTTTTTTTTGTTTGACCGAGGAAAAAAGTCAAGAAAGTAGACATTCACAAAAATTATAGATTCTAAAATTTTTAAATGGGTACTTAATGGGTTAAGGAATTATATTAACCGTGTTTTATTGGGCATCTATATCTCAGGAAAGTAAAGTAAAGTAGAATATTCAATACGCAACTACAACAACTACACTCTACTTGACACTTCCGTAGCTGTTGTAATTGCGTGTTGAAGATTCTACTTTACTTTACTTTGCTAAGATAGATTTCCAGTAATACACGCCTATTGTTTTACTACACTTTAAATCCGCCACGCTACATTTTCAACCAGTTGGGGGGGCAACACTGGTCGTTATACTTACATATCTACATACATCTCTTTAATTTGCATAAGGCTATTGCTTTCACTCCATCAGAGCGCTCAGAATCGTTAAAATGCCGAAGAAGATAAAAAGAGCAACGGCTAATAATTCTCGCTAATTAACGTCAAAGTAGTGCATATTCAAAACTTTGGCCAGAGAGAATAACTTTTCCAACTATCCTTCAGTCATCACATCGAACCCCACCTGACTAATTAGGAAGTTTTAGTGTATACGACCTATAGTGGGGGTAGAAATTTTCTTTAGTATAGGTATTTCATGAAAATGGGTATTTCTCGCAAAATCATAAATTTCTTTGTGTTTCTTAAGTGGTTATATTTTAATTAAATACAACGAATGAACATCGTCGCGAACAAAGCGCATACAAATTTCATTAATTCACATAAAACCCTTCAGCGAGCAATTTCGCTCGCCGCCTTAAACATGGTGGCACTAATGCTATAGTGCTCAAAGTGGGTCGGGTCGGGTTGTCGGGAAACCACCATGGCTGGTTGGCAGAATGCTGAAGGAGATTATGGTCGGTGATGGTCATGATGAAAGGAAGTGCTGTTGGCGAGTCAAACAGCGACGCAACATCATGGAAGAAGGCAAAATGTACCAGTTATGCTATAGACAAAAATGACAGTGAAGTGTGCTGAGACAAAAGGGCTTTTGTTTTCGAAAAGTCGATACGCTGCGCTAAAGGTTCAATCTTCTGATGATCTGCCTGTTGGTAGAAGGGGAAGAGAATTGTAAATTGAGATGATTTCGGAATTAATGGGGAAATGATTCAATTGCAAATGACACGTTAAAAGGACGTGACATTAATTTTAAATTTTCTCTCTGATGGCCTTTAGAAAAATGTTGCTTTTCGAAAATGATGTGCAAATTATTGAAAATGCTGTCCGTGAACATGAAACGTGTATATTCTTGACATGTTGACGTCAAAGATAATGTAAATGTAGGTACTCATAAGGTCATCATGTAGCTATCACACAGTGTCAATCGTGCGGCCATGCGGTTGCCATTCTGTTTAAAAAAATCTATACGATATGGAATGATACGATTCGTGGAATTTGTAATCGTAGCTTTATCAAGAAACTTGTAATGCGTCATGTTTACCAGGTAGTCTGTGATCTCCCGGACCTTTTTTTTGCAGATTAGATGTTGACTTCAGATGTCTGCATCTTTGTCAAGACCAGCGGTGGTCATGATATAGAGTTAGACGGAGAGCCAGCGATAAAAATGGTAATGTCATTTCGTTAAGAAAATATTTGGTATCATATTTTTATGTAACATATAAAAAAGGCAGACAGTTTGGGTGGTACGAAGATTGTGGCCGACTGCGGGGAAGGTCGAGAAAATAATAGGTAATTAAAGTTGGGAAAAATGCAAAAAATTTTAAAATGCCATTATAAATCCGTAATCAAAAAGGCATACCTACACATATTTCAGGCCGAATACCCTGGCAGACTCAATGTTATAATTAATTTTTATTAGTAAAAAAGTGAGAAAATGGTAGGTATACTTTTCGAATAAATCATGTTTTTACTTTCACAACATACCTGGTCATGCATGGCATAATGGGGAACGAGGCTGCGGACTCTATGCAAGACAAGGAGCAGCGAAGCCCTTCATAGGACCTGAACCGGCATAGGGGAACACACCCTACGAGAAGAGTTCAAGAGGAGTGAAAAAGAAAAAAGAACCGCATCTTTTAAAAACCTTCAGGGCCTAAGGCAAGCTAAGAAAGAACTATAACCTAAAAAGATACATATTTGACGCCCATCATAATGTATCTCCGACAGATACATCCGCTGTCATTGAAAATATGGCTCAAGCTCAAAAGATCGCCGAAAAATGTTAACAATCCTACATTCAAGTAACACATGATCTTGCGATTGGCAAAGTTGCTCTCCAAATTCAGGCAAAAGCTTACACATAATAATGACGTACTTTAAGGCTGTTGGAAATTTTATAGATGATTGTGGACTGTCGCATATTATGGTGGAGAGTGAACTACTTGCAAGTGGAAAATATAGAAGTCGACGATAGTATAATCACAGAACTGGAGAAATTTCAGAGCATCCAAATAATAGATCCTGTAGTCCATAAAGAAAATCTTTCAAATTTGTTAAGGAAATATGTTGCATATCGAGAATAATTAACAATAGCAGGGCACCATAGAAAAACAGGACAGTACTACATGATATACATTAATGTCATTAACAATTACCTTCATTTACAAAGAAGCATTCGAACTGGTGGTTTTGAGCTCTTCAAATATATATTGCCAAAAATTGCCAATCAATTTTTCACGTTCAAACAGCCAAATATTATGACAGTCTGTTTAAAATTGAAGAAACTCACCCGGGACTTTAAGCAGTTTTTGAGAAAGGAAGTTTTGGTGTGAAACGTACCAATAAGAATTTTTCAAGGCAAAAACATAGATCTTACTTTGGAGCAAAGGTAGATGCAGCACGGGGATTAACAGGTGTTACACACTTCACGAATTCCATATCGGCTAAGCAACGATGAGCAAAAAGTCACATGATAAGATCGACTATAATTTCCTACGTATACGAACAAAGTGGCTTACAAAAACAGCAAGATATTTCTGGGGATTTGGAACAACACAAAATTAAGAAAAATTCTAAGCATTTGCAAAAATTTATTGAATCTATAAATAAATATATGAACCCATTTCAATTAAACTTGGATGAGAAATTTCTGTTCAACATTGCCACCGGTAGAGCTGCTTCAGAGGATATAGCTAACTTCCTTCTCAATAATTCAATATCGAAGTTACGAGAAAATTTTATTTCAGAATGTGCGGTAGTCGACGACAGATTTGAGAAACCTATTAAAAGAATTATTATTTCTAACTTTTCTGCAACATCAAAGAAAAAGCAGCGAAGATCTTGTCATATCCTCTAACACCTATACATCTATGTCCATGGGTCACCTAGATCAATGCGCAAGACCGATAAGTCAACCCTTATAAAGCTATTGGAGAAAAGAGAGAAAGAAAAGAGAAACGTGGCACCCACCACCGAATATTGATGTTGTCGTACTGGACGGCTCCTTTATGTTGCATTTAATCAAAGAAGTTCCTAAAACTTTTGGTAAGGTGTCAACAAAAATTCTCCAAATGGTTACAAGATTTAGTGCATTGCGGATTGATCTTGTTTTCGATCATACTTTTCACCGTCTATTAAAGATAATGAACGTTTCTCGAAGGGATGGCTTTGAAGATCATGCCTACATTATTACAGGTTCAGATCAAGTCAGACCTTCCGATTTTGGGAAGGAACTTCGAAAGGCAAAGCTTAAAATAGCTCTTATAAGATTTTTAATCCCCCACTGGGAGACTGATGAAGTGGCTCCATTTATTGGCAATAAAATAGTTAACTTGAATTTCGATAAATAGGACTCTTACAAAGTTGTTAATGATCGTGTGGAAAAATCAATTGTGAGCCCCATGAAGAAGCTGGTATGAAAATAGTTTATCACATCTGCAACATTAACTTCAAGGCCTACGTTGTCAAGTGCTCAGACACGGACATTCTTATAGTAATCTTTAATCTGTAACTGTATACCTACTGTATACATATAAATATATATATGTTAGCCTTCCTCCTTAGAGATTTCACATGCCTGTTATTCTGTTAGGGTTATTTGAAAATTGGGATTGATGAAGGGAAGAGAAGAAAATTAGGAAAGGAAGGTCTCTAACTAGGATTAAAAGGTTTTCAAATTTTGATAGCAAAGAAGGAAACAAACCACACCTATCGACTCGGTTGGTTTGCCTTCCTCCTTCTCTCGCCACGCACCGGTACCGAAGGTGTAATGCTGCATTTGAGTTAGCCCTCCCCATTACCCTACTCATGAATGAGCAGAGTACCTTGGTTGTCACTCGCTGTGACAACCCCTACGCGCTAACTTAAAACGCTTAACAACTCTTGTTGACCTTCATCACCATCCACGTTACATCGGTCACCGGTCACCCCGAACTCATTTATTTAATTAGCCGGTCATTTCATTAGATTTAATAAAGGATAAATGGTCACCAAAATATAACCATCAAAATCTTCAAAATCAACAGAACAAGTCAGAGTTTGGTTAAATATTATGTACATAAGTAGGAGTTTATCCAATTAAAAAAATTAATATCGCTAGTTGTAACTAAAAAAATTAGTAGATATTTCATCAATTAATATTATTAAAATTAACTAGGGTAATACATTTTATGTATTAAATAATATCTAAGTCTAAGTTAATATTTATAATCATAATTATTTAATTCTTAGGATAAAAAAATTAAAAAAAAATTATCACACAAATAAAACAAAAAAAAATTTCAAGATTTTAACTAATATTTATTAAACGAAAACACTCGAAGTTGTTAAATAAGTCAGGAACAAAAAAACAATATTTAAGAAGCCCACTCGATATAAAACATTTTTTTTGTTTTCTCACCGAAAATTTTCCAGTTTTAGTTCGATTTTGTTTTGTTCTTTTGTACCTACCACTACCAAATCAAAAAGTTCTTTAGGCCAAGTTACTTAAAACGTCGTGTGTGTTTACTATAAAAAGTATAAACCAACTATATAAATGGCATTAAAAAAAAGTGTTGGTTCAAAAAAAAAAGAAAATCTACAGATCTTTATTAAGGTCACAATACATTTGCGTCCTATGGAGAAATGTTCATTTAAAAAACCCAACTGAATTGCTTCCATCACTTGGTATAGATGGACCGAAATTGACGGATGATATGAATTGCCTTGGTTTGAAAGCGAGCAGTCACCACCTTTGGATAACGACGCCAAAATTCAACCAAATTTGGATGAAAATATAAATGTCACAGGTTTGTACAATATAAACTCATTTTTGCTATATAAAATCACATTTTTATTGAATTAATTTGACAGATAATGAAGAGGATGAGGATGATGATTATGACGATCATTCCTGATGTTCCATTATTTGGCAATTGAAATTATAATGACATTTTAAAAATTTTAGCATTTTTCCCAACTTCAATGAAATGACGTAGATAATTTTACTTACTTACTTAAGGTGGCGCTACAGTCCGGGTTGGACTGGGCCTAAACCAACAAGCGTCTCCAGCCAGCACGATCTTTGGGCAGCTGTTTCGCACGCTAAGTTGGTTGAGGTCCCCTTCCACTTGCGCCTGCCACCTGAGTCGCGGTCTTCCTCTACTGCGCCACCACAGTCGTTGGACCTTCACTCTTCTGGCTAGGTCGATGTCGCTGTACAGCCCGTACAGTTCGTCGTTGTATCTCCTCCTCCATTCACCGTCTATGCGGACGGGACCGCAAATTACTCGAAGAATTTTTCTCTCGAAGCAACCAAGAGTAAGCTCATCCACTTTTGATAGAGTCCATGCCTCTGCACCATAAAGGGCGGATAGGCGGAATTGTTGGTTTTCATCGTCTAGGTTGAAGGGTTCATTCTGCCTGACAGCGGGATTTAGTTCGTCATCGCCGTTAAACAGTCTGCAGAAGTAGTTCTTCCATATCCTCAGCATCGACTGCGGTTCTACTATGATGTTCCCTTGTTCGTCCTTGCAGGCTTCGGTTCGGGCTCTGTAGCCTTCGCAGGTTCTTTTTACCCTTTGGTAACCCTTTGGACGTAGGTAGATAATCAACCTATTATTTTCCCGAAAGCAAACCAAAAATTTGCTTTAATAATAAATCAGCCTCCCCACCAACGGATAAGTGGCATACAATTCATTTTATGTTTATTTATTAATTTTTTTTTATTTAAAAGTAATTCACAAAATGAATTTTCAAAAATTACAAAGAATGAAAGTATCTGGGCAACCAGGGCCATCTGATGCCGTTTTTTATAAGATGGGTTTTAAAAATATTTATTTATATTCATACAATACAATGATACCAAATATTTTCTTAACAAAATGACGTTACCATTTTTGTCGCTGGCTATAGACTACTTGATTACCTATAGCGTTTACTTGGCCTACAGTGCATTAAAACATGGGGTTCTATTTGGTATTACTATAGATCAGTAATCCGGTCTGAGTGAGCCAAATTTAAAAACAAGTTTTATTGAAAAATATCTATATTGATAGAAGTTTTTATCTATAAGTCCCTAGACTAAACCATTTAGAACATCTTTAGCACCAAAGGTGCTCATGAGTTGGGTGCTACTATCCACTGGTCCGAATTGATTTCAGTAACTGGAAACTTGCGGGCTTCTGTGTTGATTTTTCGATCAGAAACAATATCAACCTGGACGACGGCAGGGGTCTACCACAATATCTCGAAAAAAAAATATCGAAAGAAAAATTTGTCATTCATTCGAGATTACGTCATGATCCCCAATGACAGTCAAAATGTTCGTCTATCCGACAAAAACGAAGTAAGAATAGCGATTAAAGAAAAACTTTAATCCAATCAGCGGGGCATGACCCGGTCCGCATAATAAAGGAAATCAGAACATTTCTGACCCAACCCACAAGGTCTAAGTCTCCTGAATGTCGCGTAAAACTTTTCGATAATACGACGATTCACGACCTTAATGGCGCCTACGATAGCGCTTGTACTCAAGAGCTATGCCAAAGTCATGCTTAAAGTCATGCCAAATTTCAGCATACCTGCCAAAATCCTCCGGCCGGGCAGGATGACGATGCAAAAATGTCATTAATCCGTCAATGTCAGAAAAATCCTCGCCGAACAATTTGATGTGGAAAGACAAAGTGATGCGCTAGAAGTTAACATTATTCTTAGGCAGTTTTATGAAATTCACAACCCAACAATCATTTTCCGAAAGTCCGTCCAACTACTTGCACGTGATGATATTGACATTAGGGGATCGCGGTCATTGCGGTGTTTGCAACTTTTGAAACGGAAACGGAACAGAGGTCAAGCGAAGAGTTATCCTTGCCAATCGTTGTTTCTTCGGGATAAGGCTATTACGCACAGCTTTAAGACAAAATCGGACTACAAATTGACGTATCAGCATATCGAAAATGGACATGATTAAGTCCAGTTTGTATCGATGGAGGATAAGATTCAACAGCACATTCAAATTGTAGTAGTCGCTGATGACTTCTGATTATTCTAACGTGTGTTTTCTTAAAAGTTGTCTTCACTATTTGCACAATCCGACAGCTGACAATTAATCTCATAGCTTGCTAGTTGCTACCATGGCCGGGACATCAAATGTACCTACAGAACATTATAGTTCACTTATCCAAAAGTTCTTAAAGGACATGGACAAGCAACCTTCCACCTTCTGAAGACATATTTCCAAATGAATAGGTACATCTTGCAACAATTTAAGTGAATAACTAGTCAGCTTTCCGAGGGAAGTACAGAAACGTTTTTGTTGATTTCCTAACACAATCTATAAATCTGTAATTTCCTCCCGTTTGCTATTTTATATAGATACAAATTCCCAGTCGCTCAAATTACATGATGTCAAATCTAACCGATTTTATTACTCAGAACATCCTCCATCATATGTATCAACTTTCAGCTAACTAGCACCTGACGTGCGTTTAACAGCCTCTTAACTTCTCAAATCTATCATAACACCTACCCTACGGCGAATTTTCTCGCATCTATCAAAATATATGACTTCCCCTGTTAATACACTTAATAGGTTCATATTTGTCTCCTCATCTTATAGCTCGAGTTTCTATCGCGTCATCCATTACGTACGAGAGCAAAGAAGACAAAAAAAAAACGCTGACATTACAGAAAATTAGTGAATTTGTGCAATTTGTCATTCCAAGGGAGGCAAACAACATCCTTAAGTCGTCAAATAGGAAAAGTAGCGAAAAAAAATATTGTATTCCAGTGACGAAGTATCATGTGGGCCTGGCACGCGGTAAAAAAATTCTCAGAAATTAGGTACATGGAAAAAAAGGAGAAAAACAAGGAACAACAAAACCAAAGAACATAGATTTGTCTATGTCGCCAAACCCACAGGATAATGACAAGTCAAACATGTGACTAACAAGTAGGTACATATAAACGAAGATTCGCATTAAAAATTTGTCGACATTCTTGACAGGACAGATGATGGACGACAGAATGAATATTGACTTTTGACATTCTGAATGGATTAAACTAAACATAAGCAAAATAAATAAGGCCAAATGATATGAGCGATTTCAAGGACTATCCTCTTATAAATAACTTTGTGTGGGCGCTCTTTAATGTCATCCAAAGCTACTGTAATTAAGTGTGTTTGCTTTGTACTGTATATACCTACACGCGTAGGTATTAGGTGATGTTTGCTTCAGAGAAACATTTTTTTTGATTTGATTAATTATACTTTTTCCAAATTATTCTTATAATAGACGTTTTGTGTTTAGCTATTTGCGACCTAAATAAGTCAAGAATGCATAAAACGGTACTCGGAAAAGAAAATCCGTCTGTATAGTGTAGGTATATTTTCATTTTGTTACCTTTTCAGGACAAAATCCCTAAATCAGTCGCCATAATTAGGCAAAGGTCTAGTCTGGGACCTGAAGAAGGACGTATGACTGAAATGTTTTTACCATATAAATTACAAATTTTACAACTTTAGATATAGCACAAGTCTGGTACAAATCACTGATCCACAAATTACAAAAGCAACAACTGCCGAGGCAGTATTCCAAAATTTTGGAGTTATATAGCATCAGATAGAGTACTCAACATTAAAACAAATTTAAGCTGGTGTACAATGCTATGTGTGCATTTATTGAAGTTAAAAAAGTTGCTCAAAGATACAGAAGTAGACTCCAAGCACGTAAACTTAGAAATAACAAACATTTTGAATTGTAAAAACTAAAATTTTAAAATTTAAACTGACAATGCAATCAGGAGATTAGGGAACATAAGACCTGTTGATCTATAAGAGTTATCTCAGACCAATAATGTAGGTAATATATTTTCAAACAAGAAAGTATAGAAATCCAATAAAATTGGCTGATTTTTTCTTTTCAATTGTCGAAATATCAAATTTCGAATCAAAAATAAATTGCCGAATATTCGAACGACTAGGACCTGGGTTGCGATTTCCGCGGGGGTAAAACTGCTATTATGCGGGGGTAATAAGGCAGGTAGTAGATAATAAATTTTATACCCTTTATAATTAAATCAAAAATTTGCACTCATTGAAATTGAACAAAAAAGTAATTTGGATTGGTGCAAAACGTTTTTTTTACGAATCTCAGTGTTCAAAATATGTGCTACTCAAGAGTTTGCAGTTCTTTTTCCCATAGATGCCGATCTCTGGGAATTTTTCTAATGTATTTCCAGCGGCTTCGAAAACATTAATTAACCTGTTCGTTTCACATCAGTGTGTTCTGCAACGATACTCAGGAATCCGATAGAATGTTTGACAAGGTGAGCAGCTGGTAGGACAGTTGTCTCCATTTTTCTCTCACTTCAAGAAATTTTGCTATCTAGCAAACGCCGCAACCGCAATCCTCTAGTAAGTGAAGTGGAGCGGCCAATAGCAGTAGCAGAAGTAGAGGTTAGTGGAAGAGGCGAGGGAGGGAGCCGAGAGCCGATAGCTATGAGCCCGGGAAGCCGGAGCACCGACGAATCGCGGCGGACAGCGCTTGTTGTTTATTGATCGTTCGTTGGTTAGCTACGAAAGAAGATTCTGTATCGGTGCGGAAAAGGATCTGTATATTTTTTGGTTAGAAAAAATAATTCGCGATGTCTTTTTATGTATTTTATGACTATGTTTTCCTTCCCTTCTTCAGCCATGGCTTCTACATCCGGAAAAAAATGTTCGTACATATAAAGAAGCATTTCTACAATGGGGTTTCACGAATATTGTTGACAGGAATATTGAAAAGCCACAGTGTGTTACATTGTTATAAAGCAGGGCGCCGGGCGCCTTCCATGATGGGTATACTATACGCTCTGGATTTCAAGCACTCGTGAAGCAAGCCGCCCTGCAAATTTTATCTTATCATTGCCTTATACACCGCTATTTTGCGATAAAGTTGGTGCCACATTTAATGCGCTTTTGTACCAAACGGGGGTACCGCTGGTTGTCACGAGGTAAAGTTTTTAATAGAGTTTATGGTCTCCGTGAAGAAATATGATTGTCTTTTGGGAAACAGAAAACAGAAACAGAGATAGAGTTTTACACAAAGATAAAAGATAAAACATTTGTCGAAATGCTGGCGTATCTCGCAGATTTTTTTAGTGAAATTAATAGCCTAAATATCTCATTACAAGGCAATATGACGAACATTTTGACAGCGCAGGATAAAGTTGCAAGTTTTGTTCGTAAATTGGAACTTTAACAACGCAGAGTTCATGTTCAGACAACTGTCAGGTCAGAGTAATTGTTTAATGATGAATCTGACAAAATAACATTTCAAAATACTGTGGTTCAACATATATCTGCTGTATATGCTCACTGAAGCAACATTTCCCGGACATAGATAGACGTCAGTCCAACTCTTTGATAATAAGACCGTTTTGTACTAATGATGAAATTTTTAATGACGAAGATGTGTCAGCCAAAGCATAATTTCTGGGACTACGCGATGTTAATAACTTCAAAATAGATTTTCAAAATTATGACCTAGGTACATTTTGGCGAAAAGTGGGAACCGAGTATCCTATTATAGCAGAGCTCTAAAATTTTGAATAGGTACCCTTTGCCACCACTTATAGATGCGAGAGTGGTTTCTCAACTTTAGTGACAATAAAAACAAAGGCCAAAAACCATCTCAATGTGGAACATGACTTAAGATGCGCTTTAAGTGAAACTAAACCGTATATAAAAACAATGGTAAATGCAAAACAATATCAACCTTCACTCTGAATATCATTCATAATTTATAAAATGTATTTAAATTGTAGGAAAGTATATTTGTGTGCAATATATTATAATTAATAAAGACAATATTTTGTATTTTCATGTAAGTATATTGTTTTCTTTAATGACACATTTAATATAGTGAAAGAGGGCGTGGGGGGTAAAAGCAGATCCATCAACATTGCGTCAAGCCATACGTCATGTCAAAACCAACCCGGTCACTGGATTGAATTGGGAGCAAAAGCAATACGTAGCAGCGTTACCGATGGTTAAAATGATAAAATCGCCAAAAGTTTAAAAAGGGGCCTAGAACAAATAAAACTTAAGGTACTCGATGTATTTTCAACAAAACGCCAGATTATATAAGACGAAAACGAGCCACAGATATGATAGAGACAGGTTTAGTGAAAACGAAAGCGGTTTTCGTTTCGTTTTTTACAGAATCCCACCCCTGTTTTGTTTTTCCGTAAAGTGCAGTATATGATTGTAGAACGAAAAATTTTAAATCATCTGTCAATTGTCAAGAGTCTGACAGCTTTTTCAATTCTTACTATATACCAGAAATTGGTTGAGTTAAAACTAGTAAGATTCTCAGTGGACTTTTACGAATTTTTCGAGTTAAGGAACGACATTAAGTAAAAATTCATAAAACTTTGAAGTAAAGGAAGAGAACTATTATGTATTCATTCATAGCAAACAGTTAGTAACAACACGAAAAATATAAATACAGAAACAAAAAAAGGTAACACTTAACTAATGTAATACCTATCTACCTGCATTTCCAATGCTTTCTATAAAGCCTCTCAATAGGCAATCACTTAAGGTAAGGTACCCTGCTACCCAGTTTTCAATTTTATTTTTATTCAGCATTTTAAGTGCCACCTTAATATAATGACACGTGAATACATTATTTAATATTATATTTTTTAATATATATTTAAGAAAAGCCATATTTGAAAAAAAAAAAATCCTCTGCACTGCACACGCACTATTCTGAGGCAGGTCCTCCAACCAGTTTTGCAGTTGCCTAAACTTATATCAAAATTCTTTAACATTTTGTTTTTCAAAGTAATTCAAAAACGTTCATCACTTGAAAGTTGCAACTTCCTTCAGAAATTTTATTCAGTGATGGTTTGCCCTGGTTTGGTGGACGCAGTAGCGCAGTGGTTAGTGTGGTGGACTACTGTGCAAGGGATCCCAGGTTCGATCCCTGGAAAAACACAAATTACATCTTAAGGTTTTTTCTACTGCGCCACCTCTCGCGAACGTCTGACAAACATCCGAGAACATGACTGTCCTGAAAAAGCTTCTCAATTCAGCCGTTCGGACTCGGCATAAAATTGTAGGTCCCTTCCATTCGTTCCAAAAATAGAAACTCACACAAAACGAATGGTTGCGAGAAGCTAGGCCTTGGGTGTCTACCGCCCAACGTTGCCATATTCACAGTTTTAACTGTAAATTACAGTTTTTTAGACAAGCTTTCAGTTTTTAAAATGACCTAGTACAAATTACAGTTTTTTTTTTTTTTAAGTTCAGATTTGAAAGAATAAATTAAAATGTGCTTTAAATCGTAGTGCTTCGTATTTAAGCATATTATTTTATTTAAAATGAATTGTTTTGTGTTATTTTTGTTTCATAAAACTAAAAAAAAAAACGTAATTTAAAAAAAAATCTTTTGGTTTTTGAAGGTTACAGTTTTTTGGTTGAAAATACAGTTTTTTTTTTGGGAATTTACAGTTTTTTGAATAAAAAAAAAAAATCTGGCAACATTGCAGTACCGCCTGTTGCGCCGCCTATTTATTTATTTTTTTTTTATTTTGATTGTTTGCCCTGTGCATTTATACAGAGAATATTATTGTTTCAGTTGTTCAACAGTTTTTAGGATTTATTTTATGGAAATATAGTAGAAAATATAGTGTAAAAAGGGGCCAAAACAGAGAATTTTTGAAAAGTCGTCGCCGGGGACCCAGAGAACAAAAAAGTCGTAAAATGGTGACTAAAGTCGCCCATCGGTAACACTGGACGTAGGCTATACCAGTGGTTCCCTAACTGTGCCCTGGGGTGTCGTCGTGGCGCTATCCTAAGGGCTTCGCAAGTTTTAATTTTTCACTGCTGTAAGGCACCGTACAAAGGAAAAGCATTATGTTTCTCTTACCAAGAAGGGGAATCCAATAGTTACATTTCAGTCGAAGATTAAGCGCGTTTTGTGTTTCCCGCATTTCCAGTCAGACTTGCTTCGTAGGTCGTGGCTGGCACTCGTATATTTGCCTGGCACTCAAAATGAAATAAGGGTTTTTCAAATTGTGAATCTTCAGTAAGATCAGCTTCTATTCACATGTATGCAAACATTTTTCAACCACTCACTCTAGGGAGTCAGAGTATAAAAAAGATTGGGAATCCCTGGGCTATACCACACTGTTGTTCCGCATAAATAAATAAAAAATAATGCACGACTACATCGCACGAAACTTTCTCGTTCATTGAGAGTTTGGTTGAGTTTTTCTACATAGGTATCTAAAAACTCAGAAACGATACCCCATAATAGAATTTGGCTAAAGTATAATATGTTAACTATAATAGTGTGTATCGTCTAACTAAATTCACGATTATGAAAAATGGCTTTTTGGACAGGTAGACGAACCAAAATGAAAAACACTGAGATTACAGATTGCAATCCAATTAGTGTTAACTATACAGATGATAGGGATAAAATAAAAGCCTGTAATACAGAAGCCCGTAAATGAACATTTTCCTTCAGTGATCACTTGCAGATCCCCATACAATTACGGTCTATTGTGTTACGGGCATATGATTAAATACGGGCCTCTGTAATACGGGCTTTTGGAAACGGGCTTTTGTATTGCAGGCAAACGTACCGAAACCATAATGGGTGATTCATTAAGGCCTGTTTTTTTTAATTTTAAATAAAACACATATAATGAATTTGGATGGTGAAAACTTTATTATGACCTGAAAAAACAGTGTCTGATGGCATTTACTTTTTGAATATTATTTCATGTAATGTTGCCAGTTGGTCTAGTTTTGGATGCTGGTATTAGCCCAATTACACGAGTTTTGTTGGACTCCAATCCTGGCTTATCGGCGACGATTTTGACTTCACATTTCACCCCAAAGAAAACAGTCGAATGGTGTGATATCACACGATCTAGGTGGCCAGTTGACAGGTCGGAAACACAAAATTGCACTAAAGTTATTTCTCAATAAAGTCATCGTTTCACGCGCTGTATGTGTTCGTGGCATACCTGGGAATAGTGCACTAATTTGATAGTGCATTATTCAATGCACTAAAAAATCAAATCAAGTGCTAATGAAAATTCAACTGCACTAACACTAAAATTTTCAATGTTAATGAAATTTCACTTTCATTAGCAGTACAAATTTCAATGCTACTGATATTTCACTTTCATTAGCAGTAAAAATCAAAATTTCACTTGCATTAGTTCAGTGCTACTAAAATTTCAATTTCATTACCTAATTAGAAAGTTTCTTTCAGATTTGAGGTATACGTTATGTACAATGTACATTGTAAGTAGAAAATTTATATAACACTTTATTTGCTCTCATTATCATGAAACGGAGGTTCGGAGGACTACATCCACATCTTGGTACAGCTCATAGAGTTTGCGATTGTATCTTCACCTCTATTCGTCCTCCGCGCACATAGGACCAAAAATCCGCCGTGTATTTTCTTTCGAAGAAGCCCAGTATCAGCTCTCCCTTCTTGCTTATCGTCCAGCACTCGGCGCCATAAAGCGCAGCTGGCAGAGGGTTTTGTAAAGCATACATTTTGTCCTTCGAGTTAGGAGTTTGTGACCCAATTATTTTTCCAAACCAAAAAACCTGCTGTTTCCTATGGTAATTATTCGCCTGATCTTCACTAGGGGGAACAGATGCTTGTTTGCTTGTTGCTAGCATGTACTTAGTCTTGTCCTCATTTACTTCAATGCCAACGGATATCGCCTGTTATTCAATCGCGCGCCGTCAAAGCTTCTATCACGGTACGCGGGGAACGACCGATGATGTAAATATCGTCCGCATATACCAGAAGCCGGCCTGTTGAATGTAGTGCCCCTGCGCACTAGTACGGGATTGAAGAAATCGCATGATAGCGCGTCTCCTTGCCGAAATCATGTACATGTTTGAAATAGTTCGGAGGAGGCACTTCCACACTGCACGTTGCTGCGCGTGTTTTCCAATCCAGTCATCGGGCATGTTTTCTTCCACCCATTCGCATTGACGCAATTGCAGTTGTCACGTGCGTGTCGGTCGGTCGCATGCTAGCTGTACTTTTCTCATCTTCATGCAACATATAGGGACTCTAACTCGCTTTAGATTAATTAAATTAAAGCATTGAAATTTGCAATGCCAATGCAAGTTAATTTGCAAACGAAATTTCAGTAACATTGAAATTTTTAATGGTAGTGCAAAATTAATGTTAGTGCTTAAGGACCCAGGTTTGGACTGTGCGGTAGCCCGCGTCTTGATGGAATCAAGAGGAGACATTGTTGGGGTGTGAGTCTTTCCATGATGATTTGTCAAACAATACTAAATAAGATTAACTTGAAATATGAGACCAGTTACGCGTAATCTGTCAAAAAAATCTATTGAAAAAATAACAAGTCTAAATGAATGACCCTTTGCAATATATTATATAAAAATGGATCCTGATTTGTGTTCGGATACGTATAATTTGAAAACCACCGACTCGATTGAGCTCAAATTTACATATAATCTTAGGTATTGGCACAGGAGTGCACCTATGAAGGTTGGTCAAAATTGGACAAAGGGACTTGGCTCCTCCAATACAAAAAACATCTTCTATAGGGTGAAACTCGATAACCGCTGGGCCGATTCTCATGATTCCTTCCACAAAATTCCAGAAAATCGATTTATTCTCATTTTCGCAGTTTACGAAAGAACATTATTATCTAGAATCTATAAGCAATACAATTTCTGTGCACGGGCAAAGCCGGACGGATACAGCTATATTATATAAAAACGTTGGTGCGTATGTAAGCTGAATCACTGAAGCTATCCGCCTATTAAAAAAAATATTTAACAAAAATATCAAAATAAATCTTGAAAATTTTAAAATAACTATTTTAGGCAGAACAACGTCTGCCAGGTCAGCAGTCTTAAAAAAAATCTTATATAAAAATTAAGATTCCGACTCACTGATCACCAACGCCAACGCCCAGCCTAAACCCATTGATATAGAAAGCTGAAATACTAAGGAAGGATTTTTCGAAATTCAACCCCTAAAGGAGTAAAAGGGGGGTCAAAGTTTGTATGGGCAAATTTGTATTTTTCATCCGATCGACTTCAAAGTTCAAACTCGGTTTGTGTACTCTATTATAAGAAATAAAGATAATTAATTTTCCCGATTTTTGAAATTTTGCTTGGGGCCCGAGTTGTTGGCGGTTTCTTAACTCACCAACCGTTCGTCGTATCGATTTGAAGCTTTTTTTAGATAGTGGCTCAGTCTACTATAGTATGATCTGTTTTGAGATGCCAGCGCTATACTTTCAAATTGATCATATAATCTCTGACCTATTTTCTCCCATAGGGTGTTAAACATAATTTTTCAGAGATACTAAATACTCCTTAGGTACTTTCTTATAGGCATGTTTTCTGCGTCATATATAAACATACATAGAAAAGGAAACTAATCAGAGGAATCTTTGTATACCATATCCTGAGGGCGAGCAAAGCCACGGACAAAAGCTAGTATGTATGTGGGATTCAGAACTGGCAACACCGCTCGACACCCAGCCGTCAGCCACAAGCCACAATCGCAATCGCAACCGAGCCACAGGCACAGAGTTGTTTGAACTGTCGTTGAACACTCTAAAATCGCTTTAATAGTTAAACTTTATTGAATTTAACTGAATTAAATAAAAAGAAACTAGCATTGAATCCCACATGTATATAATATATAAATTTCTTTAAACAGATTATTAAAAAAATAAATGAGACTTGAATTAACCGTTTAAACTTAGAACTTTTAAACTTCTGAATGTTCAAAGCTGATTTTATGAAAATGTACGTATATAAAAGCAAAGCCACGGACAAAAGCTAGTATGTATGTGGGATTCAGAACTGGCAACACCGCTCGACACCCAGCCGTCAGCCACAAGCCACAATCGCAATCGCAACCGAGCCACAGGCACAGAGTTGTTTGAACTGTCGTTGAACACTCTAAAATCGCTTTAATAGTTAAACTTTATTGAATTTAACTGAATTAAATAAAAAGAAACTAGCATTGAATCCCACATGTATATAATATATAAATTTCTTTAAACAGAAAGCAAAATAAGTTCCTGAGAAAGTTGAGAATAAAATACATAGCACACTCTTCAGTAATCAGGGGTTTCTTGGAATCTTAACTTCGAGAGTGTATCGTGCTATTTTTGTATTGGAACTGTGATATAAAATTCTACAAAAACATAGGTACTGTATATGAACACAGAGCGGTGATTTTTGGTTTATATATACATATACGAAATAGCTATTCACTTTTATTTTCATTTTCTGAGAAAAACTAAATAGGCAACGACCTAAGGCATCTTAAATGCAAAATTAATGGATAAAAATATAAACACATATAATGTGCATGTAAAATTGTAAGAAAATTACATCCCTTTTAAAAACAATAATCTCTAGATATTGTGTGAAATCAATTTCTTCTCTTACTACGTATTCGAGAAATTTAAAAAGTGTCGAATATTTAGATATAGGTATATATTGTTTTCCAAATATTCTCAATGGCCCGATATTGCATATTGGCAACATCTCATAACGGTCAAACCAAAAAATCATTGAAGTTGAATATTATACCAGTTCATTAAAACTAAACTAAGAAATAAATGTCCTCAAACTAGTTTTAGCACCTCCCAAATTAATTCGGTTTTTTTTTAATTTTTTTTATTCGGCTAAATTAAAATTGTTTTGTAAACCAATTACTATTCACCATTTTAGACAAAATCCCTTCATTTTGTGCGATTGGATATCAAAATATGTAATCAAAAGTTACACTTCTTATATATATCTTGATTTTATCATATCTATACTTTAAAATAGAAGTAATAAATAAATATAACTCTCTTTATACACTAACATGGACAAAAAATAATTTAAAATTTATTTAAATTATATAAATCATACTCGGTAGGTATCGTTATAGGATTAATTACATATTAGTTTTATTTTGTGTAATATCTACGAGTGTAATTAAGAATTTATTATAGGTATGTTACCTCTATATACAATTTACGTCATATTTTGTTACATTTTTTACATTGTTACATCGAAAACTCCTGACACCATTTAAATTTTACTCAATACTCCATAGATGGCGTAGGTTGCGAATTAGATGTGGCAGATACCAACCATTTGTTGCCAATTGTATCTACGTGGATGGAGTGCTACACTTTTTTCCTTCTCAGATCAACAAAATCTTTAAATTTAGTGGTCAAAATACTTTAATATTCCAATGATTCACTTAAATTCGTTTTTTCGCCTGAAATCCCTTCTTATTCCTCTTTTCTTCATTACTAGATTTGTGAGTTGTGACCCCTCTCACTAAGTTAGTTACAAAATCCAATTTTATTCGATAGCATTATAAAAGAGTTTATCTGGAATGCTCTAAAAATAAAGTGCGACTTACTGTCACTTTAATTCCACACTGTATGTATTTAGGTCAATATATAAGTTCCATAATTAAATCCATTCCCGTCATTCCCGTATCACCTAAGATTTTTGTGTCATTCGCTTCGGCGAACGGTTGGCTTTGCTGCGCGATTTGCAGAAACCATTAGCACCATCACTCTGGAAAATTGTGTGCAGTCATAACCATATTAACCTCAAGCGACCTGACCCAAATCTTAATACACTCTTGCCGTCCTTTCGTTCTTTTTTCACAATTCACTTCACTTTTTTTTTTCTCCTTTTTTTTAATTCAAGCGTTTTATATTTTTCTACATTTTTGTTTTTGTATCCAGGACGTGCCAAGTGAATGTATAATGAAAAGGAAATTCCAGATGCAGGAAAAGGGAACAACAATTTATAATAAGGGCTGATGAGGGGGTGAAGTGAAGCTGTGCTATAACTGAATATGAAAGGAAGTGGCACAGAAGGTTCTTGGATTATGAATTCGGTCATCGTTTGCTGGTGTGGAGCAAAAGAAAAATGAGAACATGACGGTGTCGCACAGTGTCGCGATTTTATAACGCAAAGGTTAACGAGTACGAGTATCTACGGAGTTAGGTCATAAATTTAAAGTTCAATCACTATAAGCGCAGTAGGTATTCAGATTTTTGTCTCCGAATAGCTTTGTCTCCGCTTAGGATCTTTTAGCGTATAATACTACTATGATTATTTAAGTTTGAGATCAATCCAAAAATGCAAATACCCCATTTTTCGGAACTCTTTTAGTAGATATAGGCAAATCACAATAAAGCGGAATACATCCTCTCGTTCTTTGGGGTCGCAAAAGCTTTCCATGTGATGTGGACATTGTGGTACAAAATTCAATTTAATCAGTTCACATCTTATTTGGAAGATAGGGCTTAGTTTATCTGTTGAAATATTTTCTAAAAAATATGTCTTGTCTTCTAAGTGGAGGTTTGTTGTATAAAATTGATAGTTGTGAATGTGAAATGTGACACGTATTTGACATATTTACATTCTATGCACCTTCAGCAATATGCTAAATTTATGAATCAGTGAAATCGGATGTTCATTTGATGTGACTTTCAGTTCAATATCGCAATAATACGCTAGAACCTTTCATATTTCGACGCATTATCCTCCCGTATTACAGCATTTGGGAAAGCACTCAATTTGGTATCCTTTTTTGTTCCATCTGCATGACTCTTATTATATACCTAATGCAGATGAAGCTTTGGAGTATCCAGGAAGAGACAGGCAGATGATGAAATGAAATAAAACAAGCTGTGTGTTTTTTATTTGCGATTTTTTTTTATTTGAAAGGCCCATGTATGTCTTTATGTAGAGCATAACATCGTTCAGCAGTCCGCCGAGGCTTCTAACAGTGGCACAGATCCGATTGTTTCAATTTTTAATGACTCTAAAGCATAAATCCGTCTGCTTTTGAGCGATGGCATTGGTTATGTTGGCTTTAGGGGCATCGGCCCATTGCGGCATACCCTCAAATCATTCGTGCAGATTGTCAATCATGGTGTCTGCTCTATCGCACGTACGCTGTGTTCATGAAAATAGTAGTGCATCTCTCTAAAATAGTCAAAAGTAAATAAACTTTGACCGAAAGGAACGGAATTTTGAAATTTGCATTCTCTTCTTTGCATTCTAAACAAACAGTTTGCATCCTCCATATCGTTCAGTTTGGGCCAAAAGAAATGGGTTAGTATCGTTCTGTAGCGCTCGCCGTTGATAGTGATGGCCTCACCAACGTCTTTTTATACCCTCCACAGGAAGGTATATTCACTTTGTCATTACATTTGTAACGCCAAGAAGGATTCACCGGAGACCCTATAAAGTATATATATTCTGAATCAGGATCACATTCTAAATCGATTTAGCCATGTCCGTCTGTCTGTCTGTCCGTCTGTCTGTCTGTCCGTCTGTTGAAAGCACGATAGCGTCCAAACGAATTGACCTAGGGGAATGAAATTTTGTGAGAGGACTTATTTTTACCGTCGTCAGGTTGGTATTGAAAATGGGCTATGTCGGTCAAGTAGTTCTGGTACCTCCCATACAAAACCACTATTAGACCCATGTGTATCTACGTCTGTTGAAATCACGATAGCGTCCAAACGAATCGACTTAGTCAACTGAAATTTTGTGAGAGATCTTATTTTTACGGTCCTCAGGTTGGTATTGAAAATGGGATATGTCGGTCAGGTAGTTCTGGTACCTCCCATACAAAACCACTATTAGACCCATGTGTATCTACGTCTGTTGAAATCACGATAGCGTCCAAACGAATCGACTTAGTCAACTGAAATTTTGTGAGAGATCTTATTTTTACGGTCCTCAGGTTGGTATTGAAAATGGGCTATGTCGGTCAGGTAGTTCTGGTACCTCCCATACAAAACTACTATTAGACCCATGTGTCTCTACGTCTGTTGAAATCACAATAGCGTCCAAACGAATCGACTTAGTCAACTGAAATTTTGTGAAAGATCTTATTTGTACGGTCCTCAGGTTGGTATTAAAAATGTGCTATGTCGGTCAGGTAGTTCTGGTACCTCCCATACAAAACCAACATTAGACTGGCAAACATTTTGCATTACTTTTATGCAGTGGAGGGTATCAAAGCATCGGCCAGGCCGATGACAACACTTTCACTTGTTTTTTTTTAAGTACAGACCATTGGAGATGTGAACAAATTAGTTCTCTAAATGATGATCTGGACAAAATCTTGAAGTGGGGGAAAGACAACTTGGTTGTATTTAATGCAAACAAGAAACAGCTCACTACATTTTCTAGGAAAAATGCATCAACAGTTCCTCAGATCCAAATGGATGACCATCCAATCCATCCCAAGGACTCAATGCACCTTCTAGGAGTCACAGTCAATTCAGGAATCACATGGCAGGACCACATTTCCTATATCGCAAGATCGGCGTCCGCTAAGTTGAGCTACCTATTTAGAGCAAAGAGGTACTTTAGCCCCAAGCAACTTCTCCTTCTCTACAAAGCTCAGGTTAGACCAGGCCTGGAATATTGTTCCCATATATGGAGCTCCATACCGCGAGGACATCAACTTTCCAAAACTCCTTTTGTTACAGGACAAGCAAACTTTGGAACTCACTTCCTGGGGATATATTTCCAGAAGTATACAATTTGCAGCAATTTAAGTGCGCTGTTGAAGCGTTATAGGTTCGCATTTCCCGAGAGAAGTATTTAAAAAAAAAATAAAAATTATTAAAGTAATATTTCGTAGTTCGAATCAAACTTTTTTGTTTTTGTTTCCTCTATGCAAATATCTCATCTACACAGTTTGCATTGCTGATCACATCAAGCCGTCAAATACCTACCATTGACCGCGTCCGTACGTAACATTGTTCGAAATCATGACCCCAATTCTCAAATTCCGCATAACGCAACTCGTATATACGAGCAAATCCGCCTGAAATTTTCGCATACGAAAAAAATTGGTATTCCCAAAGTTTTTTCCACCTCTGCGAAAATTGTATTCACCTCTCGCTTGAGGTAGAATTTTACGTCAAAATGTACCTACTTTTTGTGCAAAGAGTGCCATAAAAAAAAAAATTCAATTCAAATTGGCTAAGAAATGTTGTGGTTATGGGTTTTGCGATTAACAATAACAAAAAAAAAAAAACACTTTGTGATTGTGTCTGTGTGTGATTTGTTATAATTTCAGTTAATAATTAATTGTGTTTTTACAATGGCTATATTGGGCGAATTGGGATTAGCATTTATTCAGTTGCCAATGGAGCAGTTGGAGCAACTTCAAATAGACCGAGATATCCGAGGACTCCTAGTTCCTAGACTGCTTTGTTCTTTCCGACACAAAATTTGTGAAATTATTTCGGTTAAACAAGCGCTTGGCACAGGAATTCATCGATTTCTTGGCCTCTCATTATATTTTCAGATTTTGTGTTCTCTCTTTGTGTTACACCAAGTGTTAGATGCCGTCCAGTCTAGTAAATTTCTTGACGAATACGTGTATTTTCATAGAAATTTACAAGAGTTAAATGCTGCACGTCAAAAGTAAGAAATTGAAATTTTTTGTGAACTAATATACACCTACATAAGGTTTCAAATCTCTTAATCAAGGTTTTATAACATCTATGGATTTCCCCGGATAATCAGCTGCATCGACTGCACTCATGTTGCTTTAGTTCCACCTAAAACGAGTGGTATGATTTCCGAACATATTATATGTACATAGGAAGGGATATCAGTCAATAAATGTTCAACTAGTAAGTACATACTTAGTAAATGAAATTTCATTAAAAGTAACTATAGATAATCAAAGATATTACACAGGTTTGCGAAACGGATCTGCGGATATTAAATTTAAACCGGAAGTATCCCGGATCGACCCATGATAGTTTCATTTGGAATAAATCAAATGTTTTGCCTGCTATGGAAGACTTGCACAGACGATATCCAGCAAATTATGCCCTCTTGGTCTTGGTAAACATTTATTCATAAAATTTCGATATGTATTTAAATTAAATATTTTTTTTTTCGATTCTGGTTACGCTTTACGCCCTGGGATGCTTACTCCATTAAGAGATGTACATAATGGTTCAGAGATGCAATACAATGATTGTCAAATGTCAGCCAGAAGCATTATTGGACGGGTCAAGGTCAATGGCATCTTAAAAGCGAGATTCAGATGTCTCCTGAAACACCGGACTCTTCACTATGATCCTGAAATAGCATCAGCAATTATAAATATCTACTTGTTGCGGATTGCACACCATATGTGTGCAAATGCAAAACAACATTCAAAATGTACCTTCAGAACATGATGACGAGCCTTACGATGGTATTTGAGAAATTACAATTTAAATACTTCAAGATAACGATTGCGTGAATCCTTTGCTAGCTGACGGGAGAAGAATTTAAAGGCCAATAATACAAAGATATTTTCACAGATTTATTATGTTTTTTTTTTTATTAAACACAATAGTAATAAGGAACTGACATAATGTATGTTTATGTATGTAGGTATGTATATAACAATAAAACAAACATAAATGTTCGTTTTATCTTTAGGAATATTTTTCTGATAAGTCGGTGAAAGCTCTATTGGCCACATTTGCCTCCATTCGTTCCAAAATATTTGCGGATCTTTTTTTGTTTTTGCTATGTCATTAGAGGCTTTTACTTTTCTTTCCATTAGCTAGAGCTTCTTTTTGTAGTACCTATGCCTCGTTAACCCTTAAATATCCAAGGAAATTGATTTTGACAGAAAAAATATATTATTTATGTAAACGACAACTAAAACAACAAATCCTTTGTTAAAAAAATTATTGAAATTTTGTTGACGAAGTTATTGACAAAAAAACTGGTTGTATCTTTAAAGATACACTGGGCATTTAAGGGAATGGCTTTTTGGCTAAATAGAAATGTTTTCGGTAATTGCATTAGGTGTTTTAACACAATTATCAAACCGCTTACTTGAACTTGATGATGCATTTCTTTTTCGTGCTGTAACTATACAATTTGATAAATTGAAGTGATATGTATGTAATGTACCTAGACCTATCTACTAGTTAAATTATAACAGCCTTATTCATTAGAATTCGAATCCACCCCTGAGGGACAACGCAGCAGAGGAAGACCCCACCTTAGGTGGCGCACACAATTGGAGAACGACCTCAACCAACTTGGTGTGCGCAACTGGAGGCAGCTAGCGAGGGACCGAGCTAGCTGGAGGGGCTTGTTGGTTGAGGCCGTGGTCCACCCCGGACTGTAAGCGCCACCAAAAGTAAAGTAAAGTAAGTAAGTATTCATTAATTCACGTCAAATGCGAAAATGTCATTTTAATTAAGACTTAAAAAATGCTTATTCATAAAGAATTTTTGCTCGTATACCAGCTAATCAATGAATTAAGGCAATAATCCTAAAAGTATACCAGCATTTCATATAAAAGTATGCAATTGGTAGAAATATTTGATAAATTCTGACATTTTTCTCTGGAATGTTGTCTGCATGAGATAAGGACGCCATGACGCAGTTGGCATGAGATTTTTTTTTGACGGAAATTTGTTATTTAAATTCTGAAAATTCTAATTTTTGTTGTGCTAATGCACAAATCAATTACAAATACGATATTTGGTAATGAAATAATAGCATAATAATTATTATATGCCATGATTTGAGTCAATGAAAAATTTAATTCAGATTTAATTTGCTCCTGAATGCCGATGCCTGCATTTAATTTTTTGACACTTGATTAAATGGAAATTAACTTCGAAAAAAGTTTATGAATAACGTTTTCTGCAATTAAACCAACATTAACCCTAATTCAGATTTAATTAAGTGTTATGAATAAGGCTGTAATTGTTTAATATTTTGGACTTTGAGGCTATGGATCGCCATGTGAAACATGTAGCTGGTGTTGTACCGACATCTTGGATTGAAGTGAGGGGCCAACAGGATCATCACCGTCACCAGCGTTGTGCTGAAGTACCCAATTGGGTAATTTGGCTCAAGTATTTCAACTTTGGCTCAATGCTCCGAGCCAAAAAGAAATGGCTCACATTTTTCTTAAAATAAAAAAAAAAAAAAATAAAAAAAAATAAAATAAAATGTAGGTACTCGAAACCCCGTCACAAAACAATCGCTGGCTAAATCGATTCAGCAAGTGGGAATAATATTTCCTCCGGAATATTTCCCATTCAGCAATCTGGTTTACATTGCTGACAAGACAAGGGAAACATTTTCACGGGCACAGAGCCACATAGTTAGACTTCTTAACAATAACTTAGAAATAAAAGAGCTTTTAAATACTGACAATGTAATCAGGAGATTAAGGCGGGTAAAACGCTCCTCTTGATCTATAAGAGTTAGCTAAAACCAAGAAAGTATGTAATACTTTCAATCAAAAAACTATAAATCCGACAAACGGCGGATTTATTTTCTTAATTTTAAAAATTAATCAAAAATAAAATGCCGATTAGTCGAACGACTAGGTGCAATGCAATTCGGAATAACGAAAGTCAGTCCCATCGGGAGGGTTGAAGAAACAACCCTCGCATAATAGCTCCGCAACGTCTTTCGATGATTTTTCCTCCCAGCAAACCTCCAAACACAAAAATAAAAAATAAAGAAATCACAATAAATTAAGAACAACGCCCCCGCCCCCTCCTCTTTACCTAAAGTGGCTCAAACTTGTGTGAAATGGCTCGGAGAATGGCTCATCTCCAAAATTTCTCCGGAACAACGCTGACCGTCACTCACAGTGTCCAATAACTAAATGATGTAAGATTCATTCTACGTTTGATCTTTTTCGTTTGGTAGATGAAGAATAGATAGATGGAGCATATAATATTTATATATACACTAGCTGACCCGGCAAACGTTGTTCTGCCTAAAATAGTTATTTTGAATATTTGAAGATCTTTGATATTTTTTGTTCAATTACTATTTTTTTAATAGAAAATGAAGGCGGATAGCTTCACTGGTTCAGCGGCCATTCTGAGAACGCCGGCTACTGTTACCATTGTCTCTTCTTGGCATCGTAACAAATATCGAACTGTAAATGATCATTTCACCCACATAAATTTTTCACTATCAATAATTTACCTTCGAAATAGCCAGTAAAGAAAGTTAACAAACGAAAAAGATACAATTGAAATTTGGAAATCAAATTGAGAAACAAAACAAATCGATTACTTTTAGGTTTTTTTTTCCTAAACCTTCGGGTAGCAATTACGAACAAACCCGCAGAAGAAAGTGTACAATTCGGTCGCGCCATGTCCCTTTGTCCAATTTTGGCCAATGACCACTCCTGTGCCAATACCTTTGATTGTCTGCAAATTCGAACTGAATTGATTCGGTGGTTTTCGAGATATAATATTTTGAATTTTTTTTTTTGTATGGGCGGTGCCACGCCCTTTGTCCAATTTTGACAAATCTTCAGAGGAGCACTCCTGGGCCAATACCAAGGATTGTCTGTAAGTTTCAACTCAATTGATTCGGTGGTTTTCGAGATATAAGATTTTGAATGTTTTTTTTTTGTATGGGCGGTGCCACGCCCTTTGTCCAATTTTGACAAATCTTCAGAGGAGCACTCCTGGGCCAATACCAAGGATTGTCTGTAAGTTTCAACTCAATCGATTCGGAGGTTTTCGAGATATAAGATTTTGAATGCTTTTTGTATGGGAGGTGCCACGCCCCTTTGTTCAATTTTGACCAATCTCCTTCAGTGCACTCCTGGGCTAATACCTAAGATTATCTGTAAATATGGGCGCAATAGAGTCGGTGGTTTTCAAGTTATACGTATCCGAACACATTTTAGAACTCATTTTTATATATATAGATTTGAAATACTACATAAGCACTTATACAAAATTTTACTTACGAGTAATATATTACTTTCTTTAATGTTATGTCCGGTTATGCATGTTGTGCTTATTATTTGTCTAACTCGTTCTTCCAAATCACTAAGAACAATATTAGTTTTCGGACCACCGCCAGTGCCACAGGCTACTCTCATGTGACATCATTTTTAATATCGTGTCAACACTGGAAGTAGTACATAAATATGTACGTAGGCGTAGGGAACATAATTATATTTCCAAATATAAATCAAATTACCTTTCTCCAATCCCCAATTTTGCCAATCTTTCCTAGATCCGGGAATTGAATTAAAATACTCAGCAGCTTTTTCCCACTTCAAGTAAAATTTTGGGAGTATTTTCCTGTTTTAATATGGCAGGATTCATTTCATTGAATTCAACAAGTGCCTGTTTTTGGTCGTTGGTCACATGACCGGTATTTTTCTTTTGTTTTCCTTCCAGTTTAATTAGTTTTACAATAAATTCTGGTTGATCACAGAATCCGTCGTATTCGGAATTTTGCTACGAACCCCGAAAGAACTATCACAGAATTCCGTTTTAGTGGAAATTTAAACGACGGATTAAATTTGTAGCAAAAATTTCCACTACGACGGATTCTGTGACAAAAGGTGAAACCAAAAGTCAAAAATGTTCATATGAATAATTTTTTTCTCGAACCCATTTGTAAGTGAATAGATCAGTGAAAGTGTGAAAATGGAGATTCCAATAAAAAAACCCAAGGGAAAAAGCGTCACATCAATGCAAAAGGAGTATTTAGTGAGCTTTTTAGAAATAAATTAGGAAAATGCTTATGATAAATAGATATAAGAAACAAATTTAAAAATTTATTTCGAGTTCTTATTGTTTTTGTACACTGGTTTCAACTCGTTGAAAACTTCCCTGAGCAATGAACCGCAATGCTCATACGTTTGTTATATGCGATGGAAGAGCATTTATTTTTGATGATGTTTTAATCTTATAATCCGTCTTCGTATTCGCTCTATTTCCATGAAAAGTCATTTTTGAGGACTGTTTTTTCCATTAAAGCAGCAGGGGCCACTGTCTTACAACATACCATGTAATAAAAAAGTTAATTCATCTTAAAAATTAAAATTTACACCTTAATTTTTATTGGTTACTTCAAGCATTGATCGAGTGGATTCTAACGGCTGCAGGAAAGAAATAAGGCCCCAAAAGAGATAATGAAATAAGACCACAATTTTCATTCGGAAATAAGGCACCAAAAAAGGAAATAATACCCCAAATTTGATTAAAAATCGTTGTTGTTGTTTCCTGTATAATTTTTTGGGGCCTTATTTCTTTTTTTGTGCGGGGCCTTATTTTATTGGGGCCTTATTTCGCAGAGCCTATTCTAACATTGACTGCCGGTCAATTTTAGGGCAAATATCTACATATTGTAGACGGTTCCAGTCATTGACCTGTTTTTTTTCAATTTTTTTTATTTTTTTGATTCAGGAATTCAGAAGGGATGTAAAAAAAATACCAAAGGCGACGCGAGTTATGATAGCGCTTCAGCTAGAATTATGCGACTAGCTTTGAAAGTGATACAAGATAGAACATCCAGCATCAAGGCATGTGTTAAAAAGTACAAAATAGCAACGGGAACATTAATAAACCGAATTAAGGGAATGAGAGGAAAGAAAATCGGGTGCCCAACGGTACTCTCAGATTTGGAAGAAAAGGAGATAGTTACATCAATAGCAACAGTGAGTGAGTACGGCTTTCCTTTTACTGGGGATAATTTGAAACTTGTCTCACAAAATATTGTCTTGATTCCTGCAATCGTGAGGTTCCTTTGTTTAAAAAAAAAATACACGGCAGAAAATGGTTAAAAGGGTTCCTTTCAATACACAAGCACGATTTTTGTGTTCGAGCATCACAAAATTTAAAGCCATCCAAAGACAAGGGCAGTCAGCATAAGCGACTTTTTTAATAATTTAAAAACTACATTGACCCTGGAAAATGAGTTCATAGCCCCTCAAAATATTTTCAATTATGATGAGACAAACGTTTCGGATAATGCTGGCTCAAAAAAAATTCCTTTTTAAATAGGAATGAGGTATACCTTGAAAACATTAAGGGCTCAACAAAGTGGATCTGCGGCAAGGGAGCCCATTCCACCAATGTGGATTAGATATAAGACGTAAAAATTATTGCATCTTGGTTATTGGTCCTTCGAAAACAAATTACAATCGGACCAAATTGGGATGGTTTGACCAGACGTCGTTTCAGCTGCTCAGGGAAACAACACATGGTTTGCTTGCTTACTTCCAATTTCCACCCAAATTTGTCAACCCCTAGATGTAGCCTTTATTGGCCCGCTTAAAACAAAGAGTCTGTTGTAGCAGTTTTAAAAGAACTGCGTTTTGGTTCTGAATAATCACCAGTCCGAAATCGGCGGGCCTTGGAATTATGATTGAGAATATAGATGGTTCTGACTATGAGGCACCTGTAACCTCTGAAACTTTAAGCGTGATGGGACAGTGACTGTGGAGCACGATGTTGCTATCATCAATCAGGAGCTCGTTGTTACAAATACTGCCGATATTTCCTATGAACAGACTGAGACTGATACACTCCAAGAACTGTAACGGAATTCCTGGGAAATATGTTTGCCTATAAGCCGTTGTAACGACCGAGTTCCCAAAAAAAGAAAACCTTCCCATTCCCACGCAAATTCCACCCTTATGACCTACGACTACAGGATTCAATAAGTCAATCCGGGCAGCTACGAGGGAAGGGTGTCCGAGGTTCCAAAACGAAGGCATGCTAGCTCCTACCGGTCCTAGCTCGTCGGATTAGGGTTGGTTCTTGTTATGGTACCTGCGAACGATGTCACGTATTCCATGCCTTAGATGGAGGTCTCTAAAATAAATGTTGAAAGAGAGGCGCGATTTTCTCAAAGTTTTCACCCCTACCTCACGTTAGAGTTCCACAAGTAGGAGGAGAGCAAAAGATGTTATAAGCTCTCTGAGTTTGCCCACCCCGAGCCTAACTGGATATAAAATCCCATGAAGGCAACCTTAGCTACCACGCACTCAAGTCTAGTGATAGCCCCTGATATAAAATTTCTTCTCGCTAATCTAATACATTTGAACCGCTTAATTTATCAGTCCCATCCACCAAATGAAAATAATTTACTTACAATTCATGACTTTATTTAATACCAAACTAACATCTATACTAAATTAGCCTAACTAATATTAATTGTTATACTATTTCTTTTCTCTTCTCAACGTTCCATTCCTTTCCATTCTCCTTTCGTTTACTTTTGTTGTTATAATTTTTATCGCATAGAATAAAGATAATAATAATACACAGCTCTTGTAAAAACCGAAATCCACCGATCTTCGATATCTCAAGCACTAGCCAATAGATCTCGCTTTCAAGAGAGAAAGAAACAAAGTACTCCTAGCGAGAATTTTCTTCACTTTATATTAAATTATAAATAAGTCGATTCGTGTACCAAAATGAAAATAAAATGCCCATGATATCGTAAACACTCACTAGTTCATTTTAGAGACTAGCTAATACAAATTTGCACTTTAGGATTTAATCAAACTCACTGAAGGTGAATATAATGAACCTGTTCAATCATTTCTGGGCAATTACAAATTTATAGTGAATAGCTAATTTATCTCTAAATAAAAACAAAAACAAACAGTTCGCAATATATATTATATGTATGTCATGCATGCCGAAAATGTAGGTATGGTTTTTTTTTTTTTTTATCGTTGCGATGTCCAGGGGTGTGGTGACCTTGTGCACAATTTCTCCAGCTCGAGGTAGATATGGTTTTCTTTTGTGATATAGTTTTTTTTTGTGTTTATTGGCATGCGATGAGTGAAAATATTTTTGTTTTGTGTTGTTTATATTTTGAAGCAATATGCTTTTAACTATCTTTTTGCTCTTTCGCTGAATAAGGATAAAAAGAGATAATAGCAAATTGAGGTACGAGGTATGAAATGAGTAGCAGCAGATTTCTTAGACTTTTTTAATCCATTGACATCGTAGCCATCCTTTAATGGAATTTGTTATTTTATGGCTTGATAGAAAGAAGACGAACCATATTTTGGGATATATACTATATTTATTTCAAAATGACACCAGAAACCTTTAAAATCTTAATTTTTCCAAGCAAAAAAAAAATCACTCAAATTTTGAATATTTTAGGGCTTTCCGGTAATATTTCGAAATAAATATAGTATATATCCCAAAATATGGTTTGTCTTCTTTCTATCAAGCCATAAAATAACAAATTCCATTAAAGGATCGCTACGATGTCAATGGATAAAAAAACGTCCCATTTTCATACATTTCTGCGAGAAAACAAGTTTCAAAACTAACCTACTGTTTTACCGCGTATAATTAAAGAAAGAAAGACAAATTGTATTAGGTAGTAAACAAAGAAGAAGCATTTTATCGAAAAGAGTTAATGTCCATAGTAACACCTAAACAAAAATGACATATTATCTATTAAAAAAATTTACAAAATTTCGAAAATTTCATTTAACTTTCAATATTAGATAGATGATCTAATCAGGGCTGACTTTAAGAATTTCAAAAAGTCGCAAAAAAAAGAGAATTTGCATACAAAAAGTGGCAATACTAGTCTTCACTAAACTTAAAATGGCTTGCGCATATTCTCATCTCGTTCTATCTAATTGATGCATTGAACATGGAAGTTATGGCTAAATGGCTAATGGCTAAACTTATGATAATAGGACAATAGCTGATAGAAAACGGACGCATTCAGATTCAGATACCAATTAATTGTGAACTAGTTTCGTGAATTATTTATTATGTAACATTTCGTGTTTCATACCAAAACGTATTTTTTTTTTTTTTCAAAATGGGAAAAATTATCAACGAAATACAGAAAAGGGGCAAATATGGAGAATTTTGGAAAAGTGGTCTCATTAGGGATAGAAAGAAAAAAAGGGAAAATGCAACTATAGTCTGATAAAGTCAGCCCTATTCGTAGCTAGATGTTGCCAAATTTTATCTCAGGTTTAAGCCCATTCGTAATAGATTTCGAATGGGTTGTCGCTTTTTATATCCTCCAGAGGAAGGTATGTTCACTTTGCCATTACATTTGTAACGCCAAGAAGGAGTGGAGACTGCATAAAGTATATTCTGAATCAGGATCAAATTCCGAGTCGATTTAGCCATGTTTGTCTGTCTGTCTGTTGAAAACACGATTGCGTCTAAACGGATCGACTTAGGCGACTGAAATTTTGTGAGAGGTCTTATTTTTACCGTATCGTCAGTTTGGTATTAAAAATGGATTATGTCAGTAAAGTACGTACGTACTAACTTACATGCCTATCATTTTGCATGAGTGGAGGGTATCAAAGCATGATACCACTTTTACACTTTTACCAAGGGCCAATACCTAAGATTGTCTGTAAATGTTAACTTAATCGATACGGTGGTTTTCGAGATATAAGATTTCGAATGTTTTTTTTTATGAGAAGTACCACGTCCCTTTGTCCAATTTTGACCAATCTTCACTGAATTACCTTAGAACTAATACCTAAGATTGTGTGTAAATTTTAACTCAATCGATACGGTGGTTGTCGAGATATAAGATTTTGAATGTTTTTTTTTTATGGGAAGTGCCATGCACTTTTGTCCAATTTTTACCAATCTTCACTGAAATACCCCAGAACCAATACCTAAGATTGTCTGTAAATTTTAACTCAATCGATTTTTTTTTGAAAAAGGGCCTAAGTCCTTTTCATTGCTTTTCTGAATAATTAAAAGAAAAACCAAGTAAATTGGTTGAAAATTAAATGAGTTATACGTACACACAAAAAATATCAACTTAGTTTAAATATATAGATAGATGGAATCTATGGTGACTCCTTCTTGCCGTTACAAATATAATTGAAAAGTAAATATACCTTCTTGTGGAGGGTATACAAAAAGTATTTTTATCTTAATTTTAAAATTACGTCTTACTAAGAGCTTTTCCTTTAACAGGATGCTTCGTCACAGCCCTCTAGAAGCAGTTGTAGCGCTACCATGGCCACTGCGACTGCGTCAAGTGCAAGTGGATCTACAACTGCAGTTATCAACACACGTGAGGAGCTAGATGCGGCTGTACCATCCTCTATAAATGCCCCTCCACCTTCCCATAATATTGCTGCTGTACCTCGACAGGCTTCTATATCTGCATTTGTTCCAAGAAGAATGACTCCGAAATATAAGCAAGACCTTGATAATATGTTGCTCCGACTTTTCACACACTCTTACCAGCCGTTTAGCATTTTAGATGAAACTGTATTTCGCCAATTCATTACAGCCCTCAATCCTTCTTATGAAATCCCAGACAGACATTCCATATCTAGAACATTTGTACCTGCACTATACGAACAATGCATTCATGAGACTAGGGATGTTGTTAAAACGGCTAGGAAAGTTTGTGTCACAACGGATTGCTGGACGTCTATTAACATGGATAGCTATATGGCTGTCACTATTCATTTCCTCAACGATAACTTCCACCTAGTATCACTTGTCTTGGAATGCGCAAGTCTCCCAGTCCACCATACATCCAGAAACCTTGCGATAGAACTTGATAGGGTTCTTTCTGCTTGGAATGTAAGGCAGAAGGTATTGATGGTCGTGTCGGACAATGCGGCCAATATTAAGGCAGCCATTCTAAGTGAATTAGGATCGAAACATTTTGGCTGTTTCGCACACACAATAAATTTAGTGGTAAATGATGGTTTAAGGGAGGAGAAAGTAGTCCGGACGATTGGCAAGGTAAAACACATTGTCGGGCATTTTAAACGAAGCTCTGTAGCAACCGCCAAACTCCTTGCTTATCAACAGAGCCAAGGCAATGCAAGACCGTTAAGACTGCTCCAGGACGTGTCCACCCGTTGGAACTCCACCTTTTACATGATCGAGCGATTTATTCAGTTAGAGGAAGCGGTAAAATCAACTATGGCCTTAACAGATATGGAGGCAAGTATCTATTTATCGGTCGATGAGTGGACCATTATTCGACAACTTTGCCAAATATTAAAGCCGCTTAAAAAAATAACAAAAACCATATCCGGAGAAGCATATCTAACGGCTTCTTTAGTTATCCCGTTGGCTAATGGACTTGAGGGGGTATACAAGGGGTTAGCAAACAAACCATTCTTGATTTGCATAAAGAATGTCATTGCTAAGCTAAACCTATCAATAGCTGCGAGGTTAGGTAGATTGGAGCACAGCAGTACCCTGTCACTAGCCACATATTTGGATCCAAGGTTCAAACAAATTGGTTTTAGAGATAAACAAAATGCCGAAAATGCAAAAAAAACCTGATTTCGCTAGTGGCAGAGAAGTTTTCAATGAGCGACATCAATCCAACATCATCGTCATCAGCGTCAAGCCAACCAAACACCGACTGCGATAGTGATGATGATGTTTGGGCGGAATTTGACAAAGAAGCTGCGGAATATCTACCAGTCGGAACATCGAAAAGCAAGGCTATTGCAGAAGTGCAGCGTTATCTTGACTGCGACAGGCTTCCAAGGAAAAATGAACCACTAAAGTGGTGGAGAGAGAACAGATATATGTTCCCACAGCTTGCCATTGTTGCACAAGAACGACTGAGCGCAATCGCAACGTCTGTGCCATGCGAAAGGTTGTTTTCGAAAGCTGGTCAAATTCTAATAGAGAGGCGAAGCCGGCTTAACTCTGAAAAAGTCAATATGCTATTATTTTTAAATTGCAATTTCAAAATATCTGACTTACCCTTAAACTAAGTACATATACATAATTGACTTACCTGACTGTACCAAACTTACATCAACCTACCATAACTCACCTGAACGTACATTACCTTATTACCTGAATTTACCTTACTTACTTATATTTCATAAACTTACCTGAAGTGTCCAATAGTTATTTATATACCTACCTATAATAATCAACTCTGATAAATATTATATACACACTTAGTAATAAGTTCTATGTAGATACTACATATATGTATTACAAAAATAAACATTGTGAAAATCCTAATATGTGATACCTACATACATATCAATAATTTTAGCACTAAATTAATATATATTATAATTATTATATTAGATGGATATGTCTATATTAATATAGAAACTATTGACATTAGTTGATAGAAACATATTTTCTGTTGAAGAAAATAATAGTAAGAAATTCGCGGCGAATTCCTTACTATTATTTCCTTCAATAAAAAGTTGATAGAAACTCAGTTTGTTGAAGAAAATAATAGTAAGAAATTCGCGGCGAATTCCTTACTATTATTTTCTCCAATAATAAACCTACTTATTTCTGGCACGTTTCGGGAGGAATGGAATACCATTCTCTTTTGCACTGCTTCCCACAGTTGATTCCCATTTGTGAAGAACTGACTCCTTAATTTTATTTTTTTTTAGTCCATCCCACAAGTTCTTAATGGGATTGAGATCTGGAGATTGACTTGGCCATGAAACCACAGTTGTTCTGATCCCGAAACCAATCTTTCACAATACCGGCCGTATGTTTTGGATCGTTGTCCTGTTGGAAATGCCATCGGAGGGTCATGTTTTCCTCAGAAAATGGAAGCATGACATTTTCCAAGATGTTTCTATATCCATATTTTGTCATGATGTTATTGACACGAAATTTAGGACCGACAACATACCAGGGAAAACAACCCAATACCATTATATTTCCACCACCATGTTTAACGGTATTCAGTGTATAGCGAGGATGGTATTCTTTTCCTTTTGGTCGCCTTACGTCTTACGCCTTACGTTTTAGTTTCGTCACCCCACAGAATATTCCGCCATTTTTTCACTCGTTCAGGTCCGTTCCAACTTCTATGACTTAAGGCAAATTCTTTTCGTGACCTTACGTTCCTAGCTCTTAGGAGTGGAACTTTTCTGGCGACTCTTCCTGGGAGATTGAAGTTCTGTAGTCTCCTGCAGATTGTGCGTGCACTGATTCCATCCCCAATTTGTGCGCCTATAGTTCGTCACGAAAGAAACGGATTTGACTTTGCTAAAAGTAAAATGCGGCGGTCAGTAGTAGCTGTGATTTTTTTCGGCCCTCCTCTATTTTCTATCTCTAATGGTGGCTTAAGAGCATTGGTTACGAAGTTCTGTGACCTTCCTAGGGCATCTGCTATGAATTATTGTTTTACACTCACCCCTTAACCCCTGAACTAGTTGCCTTTCTTCCGCAGAGCAGTGGACTTTTCGACCCATCTTAAAATATGATTTAACAAAAAACTTAAGCAAGAATTGTGATAAAGTGATTAAAAAACAAACTCACATTTAAAGTTAATCACTTTTTAATAACACTTTTGAAAAAAATCGCAAAATTTAAACAATTTAAAAAAGCACACCTATTTTTATGTCCAACTCTTAAAACGTACAAAATGGTATTGCAACGAAAATTAATAAAATACTTAAAACTACACTTAGTAAATGCAATAAGTTTGACGTCATACTAACGGAACTAAGCATTTCATAATAAACATGTATTTTGTTGCAAGTCTTGTTGGCAAAACAACTGTTATTTAGCAGCAAGAACAAATCAACTAGCAACAAAGCTCCTCACACCTATTTTATTGACCAGCAGTGTATATGACATGATCTGACGGCAGCAGCCCCAATCTAGGGAAAATTCAATCGGCCAACGAGTTTCCAGGAGGGGTGGGAACGGCCAGCCCTGAATAACATCTACAGAGCCCCTCAGTTTGGTGAAGGTCCGTCCGAAGATGGTGAAGGTGAAGTAAGAACCTTAGTGTTTTTAGGCATGTTTTATGTGTTGTAGTGGGTTAGGTCGAGCGGTCGGGAGCAAGAACCACACCATTCCGCCGAGCTGAGCCGTGCTGAGCAAGCATGCCAAGCTCTTCGCACTCGACATTCCTGTCCCTGTCTATTCCCGTTCCAATCCATTTTTCCTATCCATTTCCTATTCCTGGTCATATTTCACTTCCAAACTCCCTCTATTTTCTAACACTAGCCCTTACAATGTTCTGAATAAGGAAAAAAGTAATTTCTTTCTATTACAGTGTCGACAATATTACGTAAGACATCAGGCAGGTACCCTGAAGATTGTATTAATTGGTACACAAGTTTTTGTCAATCTGTAAAGCTTTTGATTTATTTATTATGCTAAACATGTGGCATGTATGACTTTAGAACAAATGCAACTAGCTATTTCTTGAAATTGAGGTGTGGGACTTTCTTCACTTATAAACAAGAAACGGATTCTGTTGATCTTGCCTTTTTTTGCCTTTTTTACTAACATTGGTTTTTTCTGCCTTTTTTTGCCATATTTGTTAAGTTTATGTGCACTTTCTTCTTAACTATAAAATTAAAAAAATAAAATCGCCGAAATACCACCGAAGTTTGCACCAATTACTAATCTCGCCAATAGAGGGATCTGATGCGACTAGAATGTCACGTGTTTACGTGTACCATACAAACGAACCTTTTTGGACAAAATACCTGTGTTGGCTTGGCTTTACTTTCGTGTCGAAGTAAGATTTTTAGATAAGTTTCCTACCGACTGCAACTGCGTTTGTGTGTGAGCTTTCATTGTGTGATTGCACAAATGCACACTACACTATAAAAAATATCTATATCTACATTCTATGTAGTACTTGTGTGTCGTGTGTGCAATTTTCAGTATTTTATTTCTCATGTATTCGTCGCAGTTGTGTATATACCTACGTCTGACAAAAAACGTTACACATCTGTGAGGTATTTTCTCGTAAGTGCGAATGCGAACGCCGTCATCTAGATTCACATTTCGTCGCAAACTGGTCAGATCAGAATAAGAACTTTCTCAGTGATTTCCCAAGTTTTGTTTGTGAATAAAGGTGAAAACGCCCAAGAACGCAAAGAATGCAAAGATTTAATTAAACTAGAACAATTTGTGGTAAAGTTCGAAAAAGATGACTTTCCCACCGATGTGAAAAGAAGTTCTTTGTTGAGCAGCACATAAAACGATTTAAGCACCAGCTACCAGCAGGCAGCAAGCAGTACCTAGATAACATGGGAGTCGATAACATATTCGTGTCAATAGATGAAACGACGCACGGACAAAGCCGGCCGCTGCGTAACGAATGTTATTATCGGGCCGTTGCCTAAGGCTACGTCCATAGTGAAACCAGCTTCTCGCTTTCTCACCCTAGAAAGCTGGTTACCGGCGTCAACAAGAATTAAAAATGCATTCCGGTAAAAGCTGGTAAGCGAGAAGCTGGTTCACTATGGACGTAGCCTAAGGGTGGACGTGGATACTTGCGGACCTCTGAGATTTTGGAAGAGATGAACCGACGATAATCTCAACACTATTTGACGATTCACTGCGATTGCTGTGACTGGATGAACTTAAGCGCGAAAAAATTTTGTTATTTGTTACGGACGCCACCCCGTATATAAAGAAAAAGAACCGCTAAGATTTCTGTATTCCAAAATGGTACACGTAACTTGCGTCGCTCATGCGCCATTACGAAAGTCGATGCCTTAATATCGAATTTAGAAAAGTTTTTTTTAAAAAGCGCGTCCGGACTACCGATTTTCCTATTTTTGAGGAGAAGGAACCTGAGCTGCCGCTACCACCTCAACCTGTAAGTTTAAAAAAATTAATTTGATTTCATTAAGTAAGCTTTTTTAATTTATTTAGCTATTGACTCCCTGGGGCTGGAAGCTGCATCGTATTACGCACAAAATTTTAGTGCGTTGTTGTGCTCAATCGTTGTTGAGCTGGAAGATGATGCAAGTAGTGTTACATTTGCAAAAGAATTGATATCCAATGAATCAGTTCAGGCCCAGCTGGCGTAGGTACATCCAAAAAAATTTTTAATTTTTAGTGTACCCGAAAGAACATATAATTCGAAAGTTTGCAAAAAACAGGTGTTTCAAGTGTTGTGTTTTTATTTGAATTAATTTTTTAATGCATATCGTAATATTAGGAAGCCCGTGGAGATGTTTTAAATATTTTGAATGGGATCGATGAGAAATTGCAAAAGGAACAGTTGCTGATGTTGTGATGAAAAAGTTCAACGCCTATACGCATATACTTCTAGCCCTCCACCCACCTGTTTGTCACAATATAGCGCATAGCCATAAGGATAGCGAAAATCTCCGCCTGGAAGACAGTCGCGTGGTTACCTAAAGGGTAGTGTAGTCTAATGTTCTCGCATTCCACGAAGACTCCAGAACCAGACCCCTGTCCGGTTTTAGAGCCATCCGTGAATACACGATGGCATTCTTTCCCTGGCTCAGAGTCCGGCCGAAGCCATTCCGTTGCCTGAGGAAAGTTGACGTGGTAGTTTTGTCGCAGTAGGATTTCTGGTGTCATTGCATCAGACGGCATATCCATAAGACAGGGGTCAAAGGATAATTCTCGCACAAGTTCATCAAAATTCCAATGCGCGTGGTACCAAAAGCCACCTCTCTTTAACCGGGAGATGGTTTTCAGTGTACACCCCATGATAAAAATATCAAGGGGAGGGAGGTTCATCATAGCATCTAGAGCAGAACCCGGAGTGCTGGGGAAGGCCCCTGTGCAGCCAAGGCAAACTGTTCTTTGGAGTTTGGCGAAAGAGGCAGTAACACGTTTCCGCGAAAGCCTGTTCCACCACACAACCGATGCATATGAGAGAAGTGGTCTTACCACCCAAGGAGCATTTAGCGACTTCATGTGTCATGTGTCATGCGCGACGTCGTTAAGTCGGTTTTGTCACCAGAAAATATTCCGAACAAGTAATATTTTAGAAACATGCTTGGTAACATTTCTCAATTAGGAATATTCTTATCTAGGAATTTTATATCGACACAGATGCGTTATTGTGACAAAATTGTTTCTTCCTTGAAACATTTTGTCCGCAGTGTGTATAATGTGTGGATATGTGTGTTCGCGCACCCAATTCCTATAAAGTAGCAGTGTACCAGTTTTTGTTAAGATTTTGTTACACATAGCGACGAAACTATGCCCAAGAATTCTTATGTCATATAAATCCGGGCAACACAGGTACATATCGTACATATCGTAACACATCCGTCCTATTTTGTAATTGGTTGAACAAACATACATCAAAATATGTCCTATAAAGTTAAGTAGGATCATAAAAAGGAATCATATGCCATTTTAAAAAACTACATACATCCTTTTATGGAAAAGTGGAAAAAGAATTGGATGTACAAAACTTAATATCAATAAATTAAACACTGCCTGACGTTTTGCTTTTTTTGCACGCAAATAAGTACAAATGCCTAAATAGGAATTTCTTTTCAACACAAATTTAACCCGTTTGACAATTGGGAAGTTTTTAGCACGCATAAAAACCACAATTCCCAAAAAGAAACATTAAGCATGCAAATAAGAACATGTTCCTAAATAGAAACTTCTTGTCAACGCTTATTAAACGCGATTCGCAATTGCGATATTTTTGGCACGCATATTAGCCACAATTCTCAATAAGAAACATTAACTACACAAATAACACCAAATTCCTCATTGGGAATTTTTTACTGTAAACCACTATTCGCAAATAGGAATTTGTTAGGTATCCATTTGTTATTTGTAAAAAAAATTCCAAATGGAAAATAAGAAATTTTAAATTTACAGTTTTGGTAGATATGGTGTAATTAAATAGAGCAAAATGTTTTATTATGTCTATATAGATATCGTGGATTTATTTTACAATGAATTTATAATGCCCCTTATCAGCATTTAAAATAGCTTAAATAATTATAGAATAGATTTTTGATTAAATATAGATTATTTTGTCAGGAACAAGGTTTTTTTCGAAGTACAATAGTAACATTTCAAGGCAAAATGATGTTCCCCATATAATTTCCGTAGTTGTTTTCTCTATTTAATATTTTATCCAGTCAGTATATTATTTTGGAAGATACAATAACATAGATACCTACACAAAATCAATGACATATCATAACATCAAAAATTATATGATATACATACACAATAACAGAATTAAATAAATAAGGAATTTTTCCCAATTTGCGTTGACAATTGTTACTTAGGCACAATACTTGACACTTTGGGCTGAAATTGTGTGCTCAAAGATGGTATATAGGATTTGCGTCAAAAACAATTCCTACTTTGTGTTGCGCCACTTCCGAAACGAAAAGCAATCTGCTACTTCGTTGTTTCGAAACATAAATTCCTAAATGGGATCACGAATTGACACCAGAACGTCGTCTGGCCTAAAATGTGTATTCGAATGCTACTTGGGCATTGCCGTACAGATCCAAAGGACCCTTTTCGGAGATAAGCCCCATGTCTTACCAAAAGCGCCTTTGCACTACCAGAAAGTCGACAGCGCTTTATCGGTTTTCGATTCAACATGCTTGGACCAAAGAAGTTTTCTATCGAGGATTACTCCAAGATATTTGACTTCGTCAGAGATCGGGATAGTGACACCTTTTAGCACAAGTTGAGTCAGACCAGTGAAGTTCCTCCTTCTCGTGAAGAGAACAACCGTAGTTTTAAGAGGATTCACTCAAAGCCCATTTCTTGTGCACCAATCATCGATCAAGCCCAAGGATCTCTGCGCCTGAGAACAGACAGTCCTTAGGTTCGAGCCGACAGACAGAACGGCGACATCGTCCGCGTAGGCTTGTGTGTAGGTTCCAGGAAGATTGAGTAACGTTAGCAGAGAGTCTACTACCATACACCATAAACAGAACAGGAGACAGAACACCACTTTGTGGGCAGCCCCCGCCGTCTCCGCCCGTCTCCGCCTTTGTCTCAGTGTAGGTGCCATCAGATTTTTGGAGCGATTCCAGTTTACTTGGTCTGTCCCTTTTGAGGACTTTAACAAGTCTACTGGTTTCACTTAGTGATTCGACCTCCTCACAAAATTTCCTATAAGAGTCATTTTTCGATTTACGAATCAGTCTCTTAAATTATTTTTGCTTCTATCGATACAGATTCCAGTCTTCTTCTAAGTTGGTTTTTAAAGACCGATTTAGGAGCTTCCTGGTTTCTCTGCGAATACACTGCAGTTCGGTATTCCACCAAGGTACCGGTTTTCTGCAGGAGTTTTTTGTAACCGGACACGCTTGTTCAAAACAATGGATAAGGACGATGTTCAGATCCTGAGCAGACCTCTCTACCCCTTGTATTGACCTTAATTTAAGTGGAGCTTTAACAGAATTGCCAAGTTCCTCCTTAAACCGTGCCCAATTCGTTTTTCTCGGATTTCTCCTCTCTTGCGAAGGTGAAACTTCACAGTAGATTTGAAATTCGATGTATCTTTGATCTGACAAAGTGCTATCTGGCGATACCCTCCAATTGATGATGCCTGTTGGACAGGGTAATATCGATTACTTGGTGTCTCCTGGCTGTAACAAATGTAGGCCGACGACCCACATGGTTGATGGTGATGTCAGACGATAGGATGAAATCCAGAAGACGATCTCCTCGTATATTGCATTTGCTGCTGCCCCAAACAGTGTTTTGAGCATTACCATCGCAACATAAGACAAGACCAATCTTTTTGACCTCGCAGTACTCTATGAGCTCAACAACTGCCTTTGGTGGTGGAGGAATTAGAGAGTCGTAGGGGAAGTAAGCCGATGCAACAACAAAGATTTCCCAATTGCCATTTGCATGGTAAGTGATAGTTGCAGCAACCAAATCTTGGCCACAAAACTGTTTGATTTTAACTGCCGAGAGGGATTTCGATACAACAAGACATGTCCTAGGTCTCTCGGACAGTTCATCGTAAAGAATGCGATGATGATGCGATTTTTCCACACCCATGGTTCCTGGATGGATGTTATGCGGTTTTTTGTCCTACTGACAGCAAGCCTCCTACTTAAAAGAGCAGTAGCAGCCTTACAGTGTTGTAGGTTAATCTGAGTGAACAAAATGGATGTAAACTCTGGGTTACGACCACTATTAGCACTACTTGACATTGAAATGGAAATTAATCCTACCAAGGTGCAGATAGGGACGCATGTCGTACCTAGACTTGATGATCTCGGCAGAAGCCTTGTCTATGCTCACAACCAGAGAGCTACCATCTTCATCGCGACGGTTTTAACTCTGCCTGTGAGAACGGACAATCCAGGCTTTTGTGTCGAGACCAGGATTCTGGGCATGCAAACGCGTTAGCACGTCCGCCGATTTCCCCAGTTTCCCAGGGATCCAGCAGACAGCACGCGTGAGCTTGGGTGGGTTGTAGACCTCAAAAATTGTGGTCCCGTGGGGAGGGATCTTCGACACCATATTGCTGACCCATTTCGAGGTAAACTGCGAGGAGGTCTTCACCGTGAAGGTTCCGTCCTTGAATTCACATCCCTCAACCTGGATACAAGCATTAGTTGCCGTGGCAAGCTCCAAAAGATGTGTTTTACAGTGTTTGCACTCTGCATCACTCATGATGCAGACTCACAGACTTGAGGGGGGTTTATTCTCTTTTCGAGCTTGGGTCGCTTCTTCTTGCTTTTCGGGTAGGCAGAAGAGGAGGCAGCGTCAGATCCAAGGGGTCGGTTGGCTTCAGTTGGTGAGACCTCCACCGACCGGTTCCTTTTCAAAGGCGCCGCCGAAGAGCTGACGGACGTACTTGCGCCTTCAGCAGGTGCAGCTTCTTTGCGCCGCAGATCCCTCAGCTTTTTCCTTTTCCGCTGTCCCTTAGACAGGCACAGCTCAAGGACCGCCTCTTCAGGAGCCCGTTCAACCAAGGTGTCCCGGGTCTGACCGTAAGTGGCAGTGCAGTGAGCCACAGCTTGTCTCATGCTCAATTTACGGAGTGAATCAGACATAGAGCCGCATGAGTCGCTTGTGGGTTCAGGTATGAATGTTGGGACCTCCAGAATCCGTGTCCCGGCCGTAGTCGAGAAGACTACGGGTGGATTTTGGCTATTGCCATTACCACCTAGAGTAATCAATTCCTTTTGTTTCTCCATTCATAACGTTTTTTTGAGTGTTAACCACTGGCTCCTGTGGCATCCTCTTTTACATCGAAATCCGCTTTACAATTTCCCAACATTATTGTCATGGAAATATCGAGTAGATATAGCTGATCCATACTTGGTATATTTCTGTCTATTGTCGGGATCTGACAGTCAATACTCATGAAGCCAACCACTTGTCGTTTTTCGCAGCCACTTAGCTTCTCACCGATTGGTCCTCTCAAAAATGTCGGACTCGTTAATTTACCATCAAGGTTTGAAACAGATGTCGAAACGGTAGTTCATTGAAATGGCCTGAAAATGTAAGCGCTGTAGACAAGGAGTTTTTTTTAGTAAAGCTGAAATGCCATGGGTCGGGGCTATTGTACACTTATTTAAATTGATGTGGCATCGCCCATCAGAGAAAGAGAAAGCCTTTATCGACCGAAAAGGGCATCACTCTTTAACCCTTATCTATGTTGGTAGCTGGTGAATATTATCGTTTATATGGAATTAATAGCAACTTCCTCGGCTCTGTACATGTACATGACAGTCGCGTAATGCAATGCAGTAGATATATAATAAGTGGAATACTGAAGGGTAGCGTCCTTTCTGAAGAGCTATTATTATTATTGGTGATCCCACCTATCCATCGAGAACGTGGTTATTTACCTGTAACGTTCCTAATAGTATTACAGAAAGCCGGGCTTAAAATCGTTTTAGACGACGGTTATATAGCAACAATTTTACATTTTCTGCGGTGGGTTGAATTGCAATTACAAGCGCGAGTAAAAAGTTGTTACATACATAGCATGCTCGCGCTTGTTGCTATATAACCACCGTCTAAACTGAAGGAAACAAGGCAAGTTGTTGAATATAGCATTGGGCAATTGAAGGTAATGTTTTCTTGCTTAATCTTGCTTAAAGACGGCTGTAACTATTATGCAATGATAACAGAGCTGCAGTGGAGGAGATAAGAAGTTATTTAAAATACTTTAACTAATTGCGACTGACTTTCTTCAAAAAAAATACATACTCAAAATATAGTCTTAATTTATTTTTATTAATTAACTAGCTTTTGCCCGAGGCTTCGCTCGCGCAGTCCTCAGGATTTAGACATAGAGATTCTTTCACAGTCAGTTAGTTGCCTTTTTATATTTATATATCGTTCAGGAAACCTAACTTAGACAGTACCTACTTAAGAAGCAATTAGTATCTCTGAAAAATATGCCTAAATAGTTCAAAAAATATATATACAGATCTTCCTATACTGTGCAACATATGCAACCGGAAAGATCGTTAGGACGTCTACCACTTTCTAGCAGTATAACCCCATTCTTACAGAATTCCGCTTGAATATTTTTGGAGTACGTACGCTGGAGTTAGATGAAGCGATCAGCATATTCAACAGCGATGAAGTTTGGACGCATTAAAAAGTTTCAAATCGATACGACGATCGGTTCGTGAGTTAAGAAAAGGCCCCCCTAAAAGGGGTCATCGCCAATAACTCGGGCCCCAAGTAAAATTTCCAAAATCGAAAAAATTATTATCTTTATTTCTTATAATAGAGTACTCAACCGATTTTGAAGTCGATCGGATGAAAAATAAACATTTTCCCATACAAACTTTAACCCCTTGAATGGTTGAAATTCCAAAATCCGAGAAATCAAGTTTCTTTATTTTTCATATAAAGTAGACAAATCGAGTTTTAAGTCAATTGGATGAAAAATAAAAATTTTCCCATACAAATTTTGACCCCCCCTTTTACCCCTTTAGGGGTTGAATTTCGAAAAATCCTTCCTTAGTGGTTGTATACATCATAAAGGAAACCTCTGTGTAAAATTTCAGCTTTCTAGAGCGAAGGGTTTAGGCTGGGCGTTGATGATCAGTGAGTGGTAAACTTCATTTTTATATAATCATCTTCTTCATCCGATGATTGGGATGAAATGAAAATCGATGCATGTGAATTTGGACTTTGGAGTATTGAAGACCTAAACGAACTTGACTTCTCGGCATCGGCACTTCAGCTGCTTACAATAACAATTTATTTTGGGGAGTTTATTTTTAGGTTTTACCTCCTCATCTAAGTTTCTTAATATTTTTATTTTCTCCAGTGATCTATTAGGGACGCGTTTTTTGCTCTGAGCGTGAGCACTCGTCGATGGCTAATATGCATCTAGGACGGGGACCTCATTGTATTTACTATCTACCTATTTAACGAAAGACTCGGAATTATTTAGTAATATTTTTCAGACATTATATACCCCTTCGCCCACAGTCGCTAGGTATATAACAATACCGACTCCTGTCCGATTCATCCTGTTAACTTTATTCTGCAAATATTTTATATTTTGTAAAATTAACTAAGCTAAAGATAAAGAAGTAACATAGCTCACCATAACATTTCGACACCAATTTTGCCAAGTTACTCTCCTGAACTTTTCTTTATCACATGGAAAATATATATCGCGAAGTGGAACTGTCTTCGGAAGATTGCGTCCTTGATGATGTGGACGCACATATTGATATCAAGTCTAAATTGGTTGGTTGGGCTATTAAATATTAAATAACACATACTGCTGTATCTGAGATACCTACTTGTTTTATTGCGAAGTGAAGGAACGTTTCAACGCCAAAATAGGAAAGGAGGACATCTTTGGTAGCACAATCGGAAAGCACAGCCTACACGACACCACGTTTGGAAACGGACTTAGGCTAATTGACTTTGCTGCGAGACGTAATGTTACTGTAGCATGGCGGTCAGATCTACAAACCGTCAATCAAATTGACCATGTTGCGATCGACGCAAGGTACTCCTTCAGTATTCTAGATGTTCGAACCTTGTTGTAGCCAAGGTACGTATGTGGATATCCCAGACACCACAACAACGAGTAAATACTGTAAGGAGATTGAACGTTGAACGGCTACAAACGCAACAAACCGCCAGAAATTTTGCCGATCGCGTCTCCCTCAAGCTCTCGAGAAGTCCTGTGCACCCAGCATCAAGGACGAGAGCAGCTCGTGAGCTCTACGAGCAAAAAGGAGAGAAAAACACCGGCTTCTCCGGAGAAAAAAGAAAGAGCATGAGAAGCGCGCGATCGAGGAGAGGTTCGGAAGTTTAACCAAAAGGTAAAAAGAACATGTCACGGGAACAAGACCCGAACAGAGACCTATAGAGACGAACAAGGAAACCTTGTAGTTGAGTCGGTGCTGAGGACATGGGAAAACAATTTCTGCAGGCTGTTAAACGACGAAAACGACACAAATTCCGCTGTCAGACAGAATGAACCATTCAACCTGGGCGAGCCAAGACTTCCGTCCACATGACCAAAATGACTTAAGGATAGCAATATCCAAGCTGCGGGACCAGACTCTTTTCTAAAATTCGGTCAGAGGAAAGTATGCCTGATGAATGGAGCCTCAGCATTGTCTGCCCGATCCATAAGAAAGGATCTTCTAAACTGCGCAAACTATAGACGCATCAGTCTCCTGAACATCGCTTCAAAGATCCTGTCTGGCGTACTTTGTGAACGCCTAAAACCATTTATCAACGAACTGATTGGATCCTATCAGTGCGGTTTATGCCAGGTAAGTCCACAACCGACCAAATATTCACACTACGGCAGATCCTGGAGAAAACCCAATAAGTCCAAATCGATACTAACTATCTACTTATCGATTTTAAAGCCGCATATGACAGCATTTATAGAGACAAGCTATAGAGAGCCATGTCGAGTTTTGGCATCCCTGGCAAGCTTGTCAGATAGTTCAGAATGACGATGGAGAACGCTAGCTGCTCCGTAAAGGTCGGAACCGAGACCTTTGATGTCAAAAAAGGATTTAGACAAGGTGATGCGCTGTCATGTGACTTTTTCAACATCATTCTTGAGAAAATTGTGCGAAACTCGCAAACCAACACCAGGGGCACAATTTTCCAAAAGTCTCTGCAACTACTTGCATACGCTGACCACATCGACATCATTGGCAGAACACAGCGAGCTGTCACTGGTGCGTTTGCAAGTATTAGCAGAGAAGCGGCAAAAATGGGTTTAGTGGTGAATGAGGGCAAAACAAAATATATGCTGTCAACAAGAAGGGACACACAACATCGACGAATCGGACAGAACGTCACGACAGACAGCTATAACTTTGAGGTAGTTCGGGACTTTGTTTACCTCGGCTCCGCTATTAACTCTGAAAATGATATCACATCAGAAATCAAGCGAAAAATTACAATTGCCAACCGCTGTTACTTTGGCCTAAGAAGGCAATTGATTAGTAAGGCCTTATCGAGAAACACCAAGGTGACAAAGGCGGTTGAAGATCTCCTTGGTCGCTTCGAACGCAAAATTCTTCGAGTGATTTACGGTCCCGTTTGCGTTGACGGGCTTTGGATGAGGAGATTTAACAGCGAACTCTACGAGCTGTACAGTGACATCGACCTGGTCAGAAAAGTACGCATCAGTCGACTAAGATGGCTGGGACATGTACAGCGAACGGACACCAACGCTCCTGCCCGAAGAGTCTTCGATTCCAACCCGGCAAGACAACGCAGTAGAAGAAGACCTCGTCTTAGGTGGCGCGCACAAGTGGAAAGCGACCTCAACCAACTTGGAGTGCGCAACTGGAGGCGGTTAGCCAATGATCGTGTTAACTGGAGAGGCGTGTGGGTTAAGGCCCAGGTCCACCCCGGACTGTACCTAAGTAAGTAGGTAAGGGTCGAATAGAGCTATTACATTTAAATCCTAACAAATTGAGTAAGATAGCAAATTATCTTAAAAATTTATTTTAATTTGTTTACCCCTTTTAGTAGATACATATCCACAATTAGCAATTTTTCCGCGGTACATATTATGACTTGAAAAAAAAAAATTGTTTCGTCCCACCCTAATCTATGTTTAATTGGCTATTTGTTGCGACATGCATCGTACTCCTACATATGAATTATTCTACACACCATTCTACAACACTATAATAAGCAATAAGTCTTCTTCTTCAGTACATAAAAAGATTTCATTCAGAAGGCTCTTTCGTATGCTATAATGTTTATTCCATTCTTCACACCTTCGAACAATGTTGCGATAAAAACTAGAGAATTATATAGATGCATACGCACCTACACAATATTATGTATAGGTATATGTATATAAGAGGATTATGCTCAAGTGTTCCAATTCACGATCCGGTTTTAAATGTTCCCTCATCCCTCCTTATCTAGAAACCAATTTTCAAACATACACATTAGTGCTATAACATTAAAGTAAAGAATTCGTAATAACCGCATATTCAAGCCATAATAATATCCATTCGCAATACCATCGTCGTCAGTAACACTTTTTTTTGAATGCATATGCATGGAAAAACGAGTGCGCAAGGAATCATTGTTTGATTTTCCACTCTAGAACGCTCTGCTCCGACACAGCCGTGCAGAAAGAGTAGTTCTATATACGGGGCGCACGAAGGCGGACGTATATGTTATATTGTGCGCCAGTGGAATAAAGAACCTCAAGAGTTCCCCACAGAGAATTGCAACAATGAGGAAACCAAATAATAAGTATATGCATTGTTCGTTGGTTTCTAATCTCGTACTTGAATTTCGCTTTTAATGAGAAAACTCTTTTCCCGCCATGGTTGGGGGGAGTCATTGTAATGCGCAGCGATATGTGCTGCATCCACTTTATTCAACTTGAGGTTTTAATTTTTTTTGTGTAATGTTTGCGATTAAATGAGCAAACCAGTTGTATTGTACGACCGAGATTTTCATATAAAAAAAAAAATTACAATTGCAAAGTTAGGGTATTTAAGGACCGGCAAAACGTAAAATATGGATATGGAGGACCGAACCTCCTCAAAAGCAATTCAAGTTGAAAACGAAAAGCAGTAAATCGGATCACTTATTAAGAGTACCTAATTATAATTTGAAACCAAAATGTCTGTATGAATCAGGGCTGATTTAAATAATAATTATTTCCTACAATAGTTCGCCGTCTAAAATGTTATGGTTAAGCGCGTGTTCCACTTCACTAGCTATGTTTATAAACTGAGTCGTGCAAATCAAAGGAAATGGTTTTCAAAATGCTTAACAATAATTTCATCAGGTCTTGCCATTATAATATATGTATATACTTTGCGAAGACCCTTGGGACCCCCGAATATAAATAGAGGATTGTCGGCACCTAATGGAAGCGCACTTCCCCTCCTGTTTAGAAATCCATCAGCATTATAAATGAAGACAAAGTGAAGTAGGTTAGAACCTCGTTCAAAAACTTAATACAATCGCGAATTCAGAATTCGATGACATTACACCAGCAATGCCCCAGAAGTTTTTCTCACGTGCGTCGCCTATGTTCAGAGTTCTATCTCGATGACCACTTATACTTCCTTTTGTCCTCGTTAACAGTCAGACACATTTCCTCCGCCTCTGTTTAAACAACCCGCCGTATTCTCACGATGTCAATATCATCAGCATCTGCAAGCAGTTAAACGGATTTTTGAAAAATTGTACCTCGATGTTGGCTTGTGAGTTTCGAATAATAGCTTCAAGAATGGAATTACAAAATAAAAGCGTGCCACAATCACAATGTCTTAATCCTTTTTCGTTCTTCCTGACGGGATTCTGTGAGATTTCTTCATCGTCATGTTGCCCAGACATGGATTTGTCCGACCAATTTTTTGCAGATAACTTGGAACATGCTCCTTACCAAATTAACTCCTACTGTTTTGAATAGCTCTACCGGTAGCCTTGTTGGACTTAAGCTTGGAATTCGCTATCCTTATCTCGCTTTAGCCAGATGGACAGAAATTGTGATTATCATTGTCCAAGTTGAACTGATCATCCTACCTAACAGCGAATCTTTTGCTCTAAGCGCAGTTTACAATTCGACTGCGATGTTCTTTCAAAAATTCGTAGTACTGGCGTGGTATATTCGCCAGTGCGTATTCAAAAACTTTGCCGACCGCGTCTGCCTTAACCTCTCAGCAAGCTCATCGTAAAACTCGGTAGAATCCAGTGCAGAGGACTAGTGGCAGCTTTAGTTTTGTCAGCGTGCCATCATAGGTGCCGCCACCGATGTACTGGGTTTCGCTAGAAGACCACAACGAAACCCCTGGTTCGACGAAGAGTGCCGATGCCGACTTGCACATTCAGCGAAGAATAAGGCCTATGCTGCAGAGCGGCGGAGAGAGCTGCTCGCGAGCTCAATGGGCAAAGAAGAAGTGAGAAACACTGACTTCTCAGAAGGAAAAGAGCACGAGAAGCGGGCGGTCCAACAAAAGCCTGCAGAGATGAACATGGGAACACAGTAGTAACAGTAGTTGTATGTAAACAGTAGTAGACTCACAGTCGCCGCTGATTTGGAAAGAACACTTCTGTAGACTGCTAAACGGCAGAGACGATTAACAAACAGCTGTCAGACAGTATGACCCATTCAGTTGGACACACAATGATAGCCAACAATTCTTTCCACCCGACGTACCTACACGAAGTGACAATAGCGACATCCAAACTAAAGTCAAACAAAGCTGCGGGGGCGGATGAATACCGGCCAAGCTTTTCAAAGCAGCGGGAGATGAGTTGGTAAGGACTAAGGAACATGCCACCAACTCATCTGTAAAATTTGGTCGGACGAGAGCATGCCCCACGAATGGAACCTCTGCATCGTGTGCCCCATCCACAAGAAAGAAGAAGCTCTGAACTGCGCCAACTACAGAGGCATAAGTCTCCTGAATGTCGCATATAAGATCTTGTCGGCTGTATTGTGTGAACGTCTAAAACCTTTCCCCAGCAACCTGATCGGGCCATATAAGTGCGGTTTTAGGCCAAGAAAATCAGATCGATACACACCATCTTATATGATCGCGTATATGGGGACGACCTATACAAAGCCATGTCACTTTTCGGCATTCCTGCCAAACTCATTCGTCTGTGCAAGATGACGATGGAGAAATCTCGCTGCTCCGTCAACATCGGCAAAAACATCACCGAGCCCTTTGAGACAAGGCGATGCGCCATCGTGTAATTTTTTTAACATCATCCTTGAAGCAATTGTATGAAACTCAGAAGCCAACATCAGAGCTACAATTTTTTAGAAGTCTTTTCTGAGGCACGTGGAGCGTATGGAAAGGAACGCACCAGCCCGACGATTCTTTGAGTCCACCAGTAAGGGACAACGTAGCAGAGGAAGACCCAACTTAGATGGCGCGCACAATTGGAGGGCGACCTCGACCAACTTGGTGCGCGTAACTGGAGGCAGCTAGCTAGTAACCGAGTTGGCTGGAGGGGCTTGTTGGTTGAGGCTGTGGTCCACCCCGGACTGTAAGCGCCCTAAAAATAAAAATAAAAATTAGATAAATGTATTCAAATGTTCACCCCTGCAAGCTTCTGTTCTGGCTTTGTATTCCTGGGAAGATAATTTTACCTTTTGGTTTTGGTAGAACTTCCAAACTTCCTTGCCTCAGCAGTAGCATTCTTCAATTGATACTACATAGTGCTCTTTCCTTTTTCTATGGCCATGGATGACTTGGCTCAGCAGACGAGTTGCGATGACCAAAGAGTTCCATGGATTTCTAGTCCAATAAGAACGCATTTTTTAACATACATATAGCTATTTAGAATTGCTGTGCTGTTTTTATACATCGACAATCAACAACTTTTCTACAAACACTTCTGTTGGAACTATAGCTATTTGGAACTACAACACTAATTCAGGCGCCTTTATAGGTAGGTACATTCCTCTGAACAGGTGAATTCTGACAGTCAATTCGCCGCATATGTTCTTCTTGGAAATCATTTTTCTTTTAGCATGTCAACCTTGCGCTATTAGTATTGATTATAACGGAGAGTATAACAGCCGCATTTAATTTTTTGTAGCTTATTACAGTTGTTTTCTGACTTGCAAAACTCAAGTTAGAAAAGAATTTTGAACATTTCAGCCTTTTCAGCTGCCGTCAAACGCCCCAACGAGCTGTTATTGTAAGTAACGTAACGAGCTGTCAGTCGAAATGATAACGTAATAGCAATAGCAACCATCAGACAATTGAAACCAAAAGCCATGCCTTTGGCACAAAATTGCGTCTACGGACAATTACGTCACAGGAAGAAAGACAAAACAAACTACCAAATAATTGTTACATTTCAATTAGTACAGATTTTCTGCTATACAGGATTACGTTTACTTTAATGGGTGTAATTTATTGTAGCTCTCCCTCAGCGTAGGGTATGTTAAACTCGATTAAGTTAGCCCCACTAAAATACCATACTTATTGGCCCTGGGAAGAAATACAACTTCGATACCTATACCGTATCCTACGTAAACATTATACCCTCGTAATAGATACGAAACATTTCGCTCTGCCTAGCCCAACATAGCTGGATTATTATAGTGTAGCATGTCCATTACTTCTATTCCGGGGTAAATCCAGAAAGCATGCCCAGCGATCCGGAACAGAAAAGTCTCCAGGAGTAATTTATCATCTCGCTCCATTGAGAGGAATCTCTTGCGGAAGGCGAAGATATGGAAGCTAGCTTCGTTATTTATGGTTTGTTATTAAAAAAATATATATATATGCTTGCAAGGTGCGAGTATGTGTGCGTATGAATGCCGGCAAATATACTTTTGAAGCCTTGGGCCAGGCGTTAGACATTTTTTTGTTCATGTATCTATTACAAGGATTCGATGATTCAGTTGAACGTTCGTATCCTCTGCCAGCCCCTGGTATTACGTAGACGTATACATATACAACATACATCGGCGTTAAAATCGCTGAGCTGATGTGAACTTGCTTCCTTGCAAACTGTTTCCCATAGTTTGGCTCTTAAGGTGAAGGACCTGGAACCTGAATTGTGATGTTCGTTCATATATGAATTGGAAAAATAATCGATACGCAGTGTTGTGCAATTTGCTTGTTGCTGAAGAACACATCCTCGCAGAACATACCTATGAACGTATAAATTTCTATGAACTGATGTAAGGTATGTGTATATGCATGCCTACACTATAGTGCCAGTACGCAAGGTACATAATGCTTTTTTCGGGATCAAATTTTATCGGCATCGTTTTGATATTTTCAATATGCTATTCATTTGTTACGGGGTATAGAAGAACCATCCGAGGGGTTAAAGGATTGAATCGAGACGATTTATGAAGAGAAATTTACGGTACATATTTATGGCGATACAGATACAGCAGTAAGAACAGAGCGTGCCTATGTGCGAGTGCCATGGTGGCTGTAAAATATTTTCGGAATTTCTCACATAATAAGATTTCGAAATACTTTTTGTTGGGGATTTACGTCGACCCAGTTTGTAGTCCTGTCAAATTCCATAGACGATTTTGGTTTATTATTCAAAAATGCTTATGGGTGGAAATTATATGACGACGGTTTATAACGGTATAATCGTATGGACATTCATTTGTATTTAGATCGGAACGTTTTTGGGCAGTAAAAATCCAATTTTACTCAAAATGATATAGAGGAAGGATATGATTAGGGGTATAGAAAAAAATCTTGGTGATTCGACTTGCAAGGCGATATAATCAGAATATTTATGACTTTATGTGGATACGTATTTAATATCTTGTAAGGGATCGTCCTCTATTGAGTTGTCCTTCCGGTATGATATGAGAGACTGCGGTGGTGTATATTAGTTCTACAGTGTCTCGTTAGGTTTTCTTGACAATGCGTAACCTCCAAATTACACTTAGAGGCCAAAGAAATACCGCTTGGCAAGTGTAATTCTTTCCTTAATAATTTATGGGATGTAAAAGTCTGTAACTAACCCAAAAAATAGCTGTCTTTATTATGATGATGTTGTCTGTCTGTCCTTGCTACCTTTGGTGGTGGCTGTCTCTGGCGTTTCGGTCAATTTTCTCAAGTATACGATGTGGAAGAAATGACGGTGTCACGGTATATCATAAGTGTCTTGATAATATTCAATGAAGCATTGAGCGTTCTTCGAACCGCCATTCCGCACAAACCGAAGAGTTTGACAGAACTTTATATAGCTAGGTCTTCTCTAAAAATGCTATAGCATGCGGTATTGAAATCGATAAAAATATGGTGGGTATCGATCTTAACTTTTTTGGAGCCTAAGCCACAATGGCAGCGCCCAATAAGTTCATTAACTAATGATAATGTTCATGTTTGTTCATTTCTGGGAAGCTATAAGCCAGATCAGACCTGGGCTCCAATACATGAAGGAGCGAACAGAATGGATAAGAGGAAGCAAAAGAAATTGTGACGTCAGAAGCTGTCTAGAGTGCGATACAAACCGCGTCGTTGAATGGAATATTCGAATATCGAAAAAGGACTCTCCATTAATAATCTCCACTAGGAAGTGATCAGAACTAACAAAGGCCAACACAATTAAGTATCTGACAGTTTACCTGCCTATACCTATTCAGACGACGCTGGTAACGTTTGGCGTGTCAGTCACTCGATGATAACTAGAACAATATCACCTACGCCTCGCCTGTTGGTTGACAAAGCCTACTACCACTGGAGAAATACAGAGAATCTCTATATGTAAGGAAGAATAGCTGACCCGTGATCGCCTTTCGTCCCTCGCCTTTAAAGCAAATTGTGTACTTTCCTGACAAAAGACAGAATTTCGATGATTGACATAATGTAACGACTTACAAGAAAAATAAATCACGCATTTAGATAATTTTGTTTTTAACTTCACTTTAGATTATGTGCTAAATGAACATTAAATACAGTCAATGGCAAAATAATTTGCACAATGTGTTTTTCATACAATATCTCTTTAGCAAAGTGTTCCTTCTTTAAAAGAAATTAATTTTTAAGAAAATGGTTTATTTATTCATAACTCTTAACTTTTTCTTGAAACGGTAAACACAAAATAAAAAAACCAGTTTCATAAAGAGCGGTAAAAAACACGAAAAAGAAAATGGCAAAGTTATTGTTACATTGGAAAAAGGTGGCAAAATTATTTGCACAAGTGCATTTTTCTTCTTCAACGCATCTAAAAGCCGAAAAAAAAAAGATATTTTAGTAAAATCACGATGGTTTTATTAACACAGTTTTACCTAATAACTTGTGTTTCCTCCCTTTGCAGCAATAACCTCTGCAAGGCGTCTTGGAACGGAATATATCAAGTGTCGAATTTGCTCCAAGCTGTGATAAAATCCTTCCAAGTTTCGTCTGCAGATCTTCCTATGTTCTGTGGAATTTTCGATTTCACAATATGCCAAATATTTTCGATAACGTTTAAATCAGGACTCTGTGGAGGCCATTTCAAAGTTTCTTGACCTACTTCTGATAGAATTTTTTTATGTTCCATGCAGTGTGTATGGGTTATCGTTTTTTACCGCTATTTTTTTATTTTGTGTTTACACATTGTGCAAAGAATTTTGACATTGCCTGTATATTACTGGCAGTACATGACAGCAGCTGCTGTTGCTGAGTAGACGTGTTTCTTTTTGCTTCTTGGTGATTCTCAGTTTTACTCTAATTATCAGTTCCGTTTAAACTAATTAATAGTGTAAATTGGTTTCCTCGATATTTGTAGAACCCATTACTGAAGGAACAAACGCCAGTAATAATACGCTTGTCAATAATTACATATTAAATCGGACAATTTTTGTAATACATATCTATAATGTCAAAGCCGCTTCGATCTGCCTTATTTCTTTTCCGCATTAATTTTTTTTCTCGCCGCTTCACAAGACAACTGAAAAATCTGCCAAGATAAAATCTAGCGACGCAACGGAAGATTCTGTCTCAGATGTACAGTGCTCGAAACAAAGTGAGTTGATTGTTAATAGTTTGTCTGCAAAAATAGTTGCATCAGAGCACAGAATTCTAAAAAGAATTGAACAAAGTGATCAAGAAGTGGCTTTGATGAAAACCGACATTGCCCAAGTTGATGAGAGAGTGACAAGTCTTGTATCAAATAAATCAAACGTTGAAGATGCTCTTAAATCTGAAGTCAGTGAGATTAGACGAATGGCTGATGTACAAGAGAATAGAGCTATTGCTGCCGACGCATTACTCCATAAGGTTCCTTTCTCTTGAAATGAAAATCTTAAATCGATGTTTAATAATCTTTGACTCGCACTTAATGTAAAAGCTTCACCTCTGCTTAATATTTACCGCATTCCCCCTAAACACAGAGAAAAACAACTCGACTCTCCAATAATGATCCGGCTCAACTCAGCATATGATAACAACTTTATACTTAAGTCCGTTGCGGTATACTGTAAGAAGAAAGAGTCACAATTCTCCTTGCATGATGTGCGCATAAATGCGTATGCTTCTATTTATCTCCACGAATCTCTTACTAAACAAAATCAAATACTAATGAAGCATGCTCTTGTACTAAAGAAGAAGAAGATTATTGCATCGGTGTTCTCATATCGTGGCAATGTTCATGTGAGGCGTGATTTGAAATCGGAAGCTGTACGTATTAATTCTCTTCTTTGATTTGCTGCTGCAGCAGTTTTTAAATTTTAGCCATTGTGCTATAAAACTAATAGAGAGTTTCTTAAGTAACAGGCAACAAAAAGTAATAATTGGAGATAAGTCCTCTTCGTTAAAGTCTATCACTAAGGGTGTTCCTCAAGGTTCTATCCTTGGTCCAATTTTGTTCTGTATATTTATTAATGATTTGCCGAATGTCTGTGAACACGTGACTACTTACTTCTATGCTGATGATGTTTGTCTTATGATCATGTTAATTTTGTTGTAGGCCGCATTTATGGTTGTCTTAGAAAACTTTGGCTGTCTCCCACAGAAACTCGTCGCAAACTGGTAATTGCTCTGACTATACCTATCCTCACGTATGCCTAGGTAGTGTATAGTGACTTGGACTCTATCTCAGTACAAACTACGAGTTGCTTTTAATGATTCCGTCAGATACATGATCGTACCTTGATCGAATTTCTCTTTTATCTAGAAATATCTTAGGTTGCACTCTAGTCCAGTTCCTAAAAGCTCGCAATCTCATATTTTTTATATAAACTTCTTCATATTAGAACTCCTCGATATCTTTACAACAAATTGACTTTCTCACGATCTCAAAGAACACTTAACATCAATATTCCTTCCTTTAAATATTTGAATTCCTCTCGCATGTTTTTCGTCCACTCTGGCTTTGGAACTCTTTGTCTACACATATTAAACTTATTAACAATTCCAAGAATTTCAAATATAATATTTTCAAATACTTTACAATGAAGCTAGGATAATCATAATAATAATAAAAATATAATTAATAATAAAGAACTTAAAGATAATAATAATTTTCTCTACCCTTATGGCTACTTTACCTTAAATTTTGAATTTTTGCAATAAATATTCTTTATCTGATCACTTTTGTAATTTAATTTTTCACTAAAAAAAAAAAAAAAAATAAATAAATAAATTAAATTGTACAACCCTAAACTAAAAATGTTAATAAATTGAAATTGAAATTGGCTTGAAAGTTTCACAAAATAATTAAATGTTGCAAAAATATTGCAAGATTAACGAACACAATGTCCCTTACATTCTTTCTTCCAAGCGCTATGCACCGTAGGGCCTACTTCCACATAGGTCACACGTCACATCACATGTTGCTTGCGATTTACGCCTACCACCCCAAAGCAGAGCAACAACAGAAAATTATTGGTTTAGCATTGATTTCGCATTTGATCAACTAAGATCAAATATTTAACTTATACATATAACAGTTAAACGCTTTTTCGTATTGATTAATATTTATAATGGCAAGTTGAATATGAAGCAAAGTCAAAATAATAAATAATATTACGGAATATGTATAGCGTGCAAAAGGAAATTTGTTTTTTTCTGCATAATTAAAGGAATAAAACGCAATTACCTAAATATATCCTACTGCACGTAGAGATGCTTAAAGAATATTTTAGTGAAGGTTTCAACACTGAACACTGCGAACATAATTTTTTTTTCTGTCCAAATATCGGATGTTAGTCCATAGCCAAAAGTTTTAATTGATATTATTTCTTCTTTAACTATTTTTAAATATTTATTGTTTAAGTTTTGCACATTTCGCGAAATTGTTGTAGGGTGGGGTAACAACTTGTCAATGTCCACATTTGGACCATATCTTGCCCCTATTGTTATCAAAAATAGATTAGACCCGAATCTTCAACAATCCTAAAAGGCCGACAATTTTCTATAGCCAACTGTGTTATAACGCGTACACTGTTTTTTTTTATCCTCAACTTCCACTTCAATTTTTTCCGCGATATAAATTTGTCTCTTTTTTTAACACGTAACATTTATGTTTCACTAAATTTGAAGTACCTACTTTTAAGTTTAAATTTAAAAACATTAAAACACTTCCTGCAGGCTACTAAATTTGGAATTTAATTACCATTTTCAGTTTCTATTGCTCCAAACATACCCCATGCCTTACTCCTGCCTCTCTTTTGGGTTATTTTAATGTCGCCATTTATAATTTTGGCTTTAATGGCTGAACTATTTAGCAACGTGATATTGCTTGCCTTAGAAATATCCGAATCGTTTGTCGATTCCTATAGTTTAAAATAAAATGTAAGTAGGTATAAGTATGTTTGTACATGCATTTCTAAGAAAAAAATAACTTACATCATATATTTCCATTTTGTTAAATAAAATTAATACACAATAATTTATTGTTTGTGAGTTCAGCAACTGTTTCGTCTGCACCTAATCAAAGCTAGTGTTGAAAATTGAAAGATTAATTTCCGATATATATAATATGTAACTTTATTGTTTTGAATATAATTCATACAATAGGCAAATTATAAGAATGTCCGATCGCGCTGACTGAAACTTAAGCAATGGATATTGCTCGTCATCGTTGCCGCTGCCGTCGCTGTGGAGGAACGGTTGTCCCTGTGTGTTGTTGCTGCATTAGCTCTCGGTCGCGGCCACTTGTTGCTCGGGCTGTAAATGGTATTCGCGCGCCGCGTAAGGATGCCGTTGATTTTCCTTTTCTTCATTGTGGTTGACCTCGCGCCGCTCGAGCTTGCCGTTAATTGTGGTCGATTTTATGTGGGTGTCGTTGATTTGGTGGTCGATGATGGTCGCCCGCTCGAGGTTGCCGTTGGTTTTGATACCATTCCCTGGGTTGTAATTGTGATGCCCTATCACATGCACCGCTCATATGTTTCGAACAGCTAGAAACCAAATACCTATTGCATTCGTTTACGTAAATGGGTGCATTCATTGTACTCAGGATAGGTACTCAGAGTATTTTTAACAGTTAAACTGGTACATGTTTTGTTCAAAGTAAGCACCCACTTGTATGAATTGAACCAAGTAGTGTACTTATTTTGTTATCAGGTGATCGAGTAGTGTACAGTAACTGCTTTTTTTTAATGTGATACTCATTTTTACTGTACACTTGCTCGTATTATTGCAATGAATAGAGTACACTGAAGTAATATTATGTACGAGTTTAGAGAAAGCAAATGAAATGCATTCATGCAGACGTGTAGTAGCTACCATGTACCTATTTCTTCTTCCAACAAGTTATTGTTTTTATCCGTCATCTGGTTTAAGAAATCATCAATTGATAGGAGCTCTTTTTGGAGTTTATTTTTTAAAGCAATTTTAATTTTGAGTTTCTTGTCTTTAAATTTTGTTTAGGCGGTTTAAAAATATTGAAAGTGCCATCTAAGAACATTATCCAACTCACTTGATGTTATACGCTCCTCATCAAGCTAGCAATAAGCAATCGACAAATTTAAAAAAGTTTCCGTGTTCTACTTGCTTTCGGTCATAGAGACATACCAGGTAACTGTAAAGCAGACGAACTAGCACGAAAATGGAACTTTCTCTCCACTGAAAACACATCGGAACTCTTGTCGGAGTACCTACTAACAGGAATTAACCACTGTGTACAATACATACTAGGAAGACATGCTGCAAGGCTTGGAGTCACCGCAAATGACTTTTATCGCAGCTGCATGGATGAGGAGGAGGAGGAAACATCCTTCCACCTACTATGTAACTGTCCGGCGCTATCCTCGATTAGAATAAAGCTAACTCTAGGAGAGTACTTTTTCGGAGATCGTGCTGATATTGCTGAAACGGATATCAGCAAAATACGGAAATATCTCGAACATTCGAAAGTTCCAAGAGTAGGGGAAATAACCGACACAATGGACCTTATTTGGTCCAAGTGATTTACTCCATATGTAATGGATAATTGCCAACTTAACTAACCTAACCTAAAGCTGTTTTTTTTAATGCGTTTAATGTTTTCCAAAGCACATATATTATGTAAACAAATCAGTCCGCCCGAAATTTGAATAAATTCGCTTCAATGAATTGCAAACTTTGTATGTAGAATGTAGATAATGTACTTACAATCATACATGTTCAATCAAGATGCGAAAAACTAACTATAAGCAGTTGCTTGAAGGCACAAGTAGGGATAATATTATAATATTAGATAAAATACAAAAAAAAACCTTACTGTGACTTGGCAGCACTATCCTAGTTGTCATATGACATTTGACAATTGAATTTTCAGTTGTTTTATTTCTGTGTTCACAAATTTGCAGGAAGGAAATTTGATTATTTTTTGATTTGATTATTTGTACCTACCAATAATAATGAAGTGTATCTCTTATAAGAAATAAATTTTGTTTCAGATAGTTTCTTTATTGTTGGAAAGTTCAGTAGAGTTCCAGCCGTAATAACGAATAATATCTTCCTTTTGAGGGTATAATAAAATATAATAAAAATAATTTTTTTGATTTTAATCTGTTTTATTTTTTTAGAATTTTTTCGATGGTTCGCCGAATGGCTTCTTCAGTTTGTTTTTTCGAAACCAACTTGGAGCGTATGGCTGTTTGAAATTATTGGCTTCGAACCAAAAATTTTATCCATCTCTTCGCCGTATGGAATTTCAATCAATTTTGATTGCCCTTTGCTGCCTTATATGAATTTAGGAGGGTCTTCATCTTCCCCCGTAGTGCTTCCACGACCACGGTTGTGATTGTGTCCTAAAATTAGAAAAAATCAGTTAAGCTTTGTTTCACATGAAGAAAAAAGTGCTATGACCCCTGGTCATAAGGCCCTGGAAGATTATGCCTTCCAAAACATTTGCATATGCAAATTCTTTTTTCCGTGCGGTGCACAAACTCCTCCTTAACCTTACATGTAGCATTTTATCAGCCCCAGTGTCTCTTCCCGAGTCCAAATTTTACGATTATATTTTTTCTCCATAGTATTTTTGATGTTGATTGTTTTGTTTACGTTTGTGTATTTGCTTTTTTTTTTTAACAAATTTTGGTTGTCAAATTAGTAATTTCGATAAAATTTAAAGCAATCGTAGATTGGTAGCACAGTTTTTATCTGGGCTAAGGCATAAGCTACGATGATTAGGTATAGGAATGCGTATTTGTATGGAAAACTTCCTAAGCTAATATAGGATTGCAAAAAAAACGCGCCTATTGAATGTGACATCTATTAAAAAATTATTCTTGCGATTTTCTAAGACATATAAATTGTATACCTATGAAAACATACTATCTTCTAAAACAGTCGTCCGATAAAATGGTTCACTAAATCTCTATTGTATCGTGACATGCCAAAGTCAGTCATAACATTTTCTAGCTTAAATGTGTCTGAAACATCTTTAGCGTTGCTAGAAGAAAGATTTCGAATATTGATTAGGGTGCCATGAAATAACTCCAAGTGAGGTTTTTTTAAACAGTTGGCCTTATTTCACTTCGACAAGTGCAATAACGCCAAATTGGTGTTATTGCGCTTTCAAAATTATGAATTCGGCTTAATTTTGGCTTAGGTGAGTGAAATAAGGCCAACTGCTCGAATTTATAGCCATTATTTTCTTAAATTAAAAAATGTTTTAACATTTATATTAAATTTTAATCAGCACAAGTTATATTAAACACTCTTTTTGAACTTGAGAAAATTATAGTTTTAAATTCCTACACAAATTCCCATTATGCTTTTAAATTTACACATACCTAATCCGCGGTGCTAATAATCATTTTTATTGTCCAGGCTAACTTTTACGAAGTAACAATGGCGAAAATGTCCATATAAAATTATCCACTGTGACCGTCAAAATATTTAAGTTCAATATTAAAAATGATTATTGGTAAGACCAAATGATTTCGGCGCAGGGACATAACTCCAAGGGACATAAAAAAATTAAAAAAAATTTTAAGGCAGCTCTGAATGAGAAAAAAAGGTTGAACAAAAGTGTCCTAATAAAAGAACAAATAAAGTTAGCACAATTTAAACTTATATCAATTCTTTGAATATAAGTGAGCAATCTAAAATATTTTGGAAGTTACTCATAAGTACACGACCAAAAAAATACGGCCAAGAAGTCAAATGGTTTGCACAAAATATTTTTTATGTTTCCCAATCTACTTATTCATTTTTGAGAAATAAGTTAAATCTGAACATGCCTCATATGTCATATATCCACTCTGCATCGATGGGCTCCTATTAAATTTCTTCAACCAGGATTTATAAATACCGCCTTTGATGAATTGAAAAACAGAATTTTATCTATGAATGAAAGGAAAAAAGGACAAGTTGTTTTACTGTTTGATGAAATTGCAATCAAAAGGGAATTGAGGTACAAGTCGAAATTAGATTTAAGTTTAAGGTTTGAAGATTTGGGCTACAAGCGAAATGGAAATTTTAGTAAGCAGGTTTGTGTTTTTATGGTAAGAGGATTATTTTGTAATTGGAAACTTATTTTCAATTACTTTGTGACACAAAACGGCTTATCAGGTGATGATTTAAAGAAAATAATATTGGAAAATGTGAAAATTCGCTAATATCAACGGTCTTTCAACAGAAAAGCATATAGCATCTTAGGAGTTTCGGATGTGGAACCATACTTTTCAATTAATAACAGGAATATCTTCTGCTTACATGATTTTCCACATCTCATTAAATCACTACGTAATTGTTTAATAAAGTCCGATCTCAATACCCCTGATGGCTTGGTAAGTTTTGAAGTTGTCAAAGAGCTTTGGCAGTTAGAGAAAAACAAAAAAAAAATCGAAAATGTGCCCTAAACTTACAAGTCAACATATATTTCCAACTGATTTCGATGAGAGTCAAATTTGCAACACAAGTTTTTAGCAGAACTGTAAAGGCTGCTATTCTTACGATCATAGAAAGGTGTGGTTTTGAGAGCTGCTCAAAAGAAGTTGCACTTTCTGCAGCAAATTTTATAGATAAAATTGATCACCTTTTTGATTGTATGAATGGCGGTTCCTTGAATTCTGACAATTTTTATAGATCAGTTCTTAAAAACAATAATTGTGCACATGAATTTCTAAAATCCTTCCAATACTATATTGCTAAAATTACTTTAGTTAAAAAAACGAAAACTGTTCAATAAAGGTATTGAACAAACAATAAACGGAGTCCTACAACTTACTGAAGAATTATTTATTGATGATTCTGAGGATTTTTTCTACTGACCAAACGCTTAAATCAAGATCCACTTGAAAATTTGTTTGCAGTTGTTAGACAAAAAGGGGGAAACAATCAAAATCCGTCTTTATATGAATTTAATATAATAATTGCAAAGGTTATGGCCACTAATATAGTCAAATCCAGTTCCTTAACTAATTGCGAAGAGGACAACGACCCCATGCTTAACGTTATTGGATTCGACGAAAATGTTTCTGTGTCCATGTTAACTACTCAACATGAGCAGCAATGTAACAAGGAACTGACTGACCTCGATGTTCTAGAACAGTACCCAGATATTTTTGTTGGTGATAATTTTGAAAGTTGTAATTCTGAAATGACCATTGATTTGGTATCAATGAGGTACTTTATAGGCTACGTTGCTTTTAAAATTGCACCCAAAATAGATTGTGAAATATGCAGTGCAAGAATTAAGAAAAGAGATGAAGTGATCAGCTCTCCTTCAGAACTTTTCTTATTCCAAAAAATTTACAGTCGGAACACGAATTTTGGGAACGCACCAATGGAATGCACCTTCAGATGAATTTTTTGAAATAAGTAAGAGACACATTTTGTCATTTGATTCAATATTTGCAGTTAGTCCTAATATTAAAAATATTAAAGAAAAGATAATTTAAAAATGCAAGAACTTCTGAATGGTTTTCCAACGACTTGATCAAGACACAAATTAAAATTAGTTAATTTTTTGATTTTAGTCCTCTTAAGAAAAAAATGTTCCTGGGCATGTGGCGAAATAAAGTCAAAGAGAAAGAAAAAAACTAAGATTTTTGTCGCTTAGTCCCAAAAAGCCAATAAAAGAACTGAAGAACTGTTTGAAATTGAATTTTTTAAATAAACTGCCATTTGATTTTTATTTTGGTTAGAAAATGTTAAGTTTAATTTTTGGAAATTCCAAATAGCAAAGAGAATCACAGAGGCGCTAGCTATTTATTTTTGTTTTGATTTTTTTTTGTAATATCTAACATCTCAAATTCCGCTTATGTTTAGGTATGACAAAAATTTTTTGAGAATGTTGGAACTTATCCTATTTTCTTTAACAGTTTCATGTCTTTTACCTTAAAATATTGTACAAATAATTTATAGAATTTTGAATTTTCATACATTTTTTAAATGAAGTGTTTAAAGAAAAGAGACCCTTTCAGCTGCACCTCTGTAGTTGAAGTATCACACCAGGAATTTTCTTTCATTTTTCGCTATGGCATTGTATTGATAAATAACAATTTTTGTTTTCAAAATAATATTTTACTAAGGATTGTTTCACTGCAGTTTTATATTTAATTTTTTTTTTTGAATCGCAGATCGCATTTTGCAGTATTGGAGATTTCCATGGCGTATGAAATTATGGATACCTTACCTACGTGTGGATCGAGGTTGTATCTGTGTGAGAAAGAGCTTTACTCTTAATTATTTTTTAGTCGGCTCTCTTTTCATTATTTAAAAAAGAGCTTTCTGTGTTTGATTTCATTTTCAAAGTCAGATAATACTTCTTGGTAATTCTATATTCTTTGGTGATATGCATCATCTTGAATGAATTAGAAAAATTAAAAAGGGTCCCCAAAATTTAAATATTTCCAATTCAGCAAAAAAAAAAAAATAACTTGTTCATTTAGTTTTCTGTACCTACATGACATTTCTATAGAGATTCAACCAAAATTTTATTTTTTTAAATAAAGTAAAAATTTATATAATCTATCTAATTTTTAAATTTTATCTTCAGTTCATTAGAAAATTCGTGCGAAATTTGTTTACAATCAGTGGTCGATTATTATTAATTGAAACGGTAGAAACAAGATTTTGCTATGGAAACATAACATTTGGTCTTATGTCTCAAAATAATTTTTTTTTGTTACCATATCTTTATTTTCAGCACCCTGACTAGCACCGAAAAATCCTCACTGACCTCAGTTCTAAGTATTAGATATGTTGAAGTAGCTCACGTAATCGACTTCGTATGGAAAGAACCAACCTTCGACACTTTAACTGTGGTAGATTTTCATAAGTAAATTTGAAATGTAACCGAATAGCAGGTGCCTATTCCCAAACAAACTTGGGTAGCTGTCAATCTGACATATTAAACTAGTTGAAGCTGAAGTCGCTCATTAAATCGAGTTGTCAAATGTCCCGCGAATTTGTCTCAAATATGCGCCAAGCAGTAGCGCAGCGGTTAGTGTGCTGGACTACTGTACGATGGAACCAAGGTTCGATCCCCGGAAAAGCATAAATTACATCTTAAAGTTTTTTCTACTGCGAAACCTCTCGCGAACGTCTGGCAAACATCCGAGAGTCTGAATGTCCTGAAAAACCTTCTCAATTCAGCTGTTCGGACTGGGCATAAAATTGTAGGTCCCTTCCATTCGTCACAAAAATAGAAACTCACACAAACGAATAGTTGCGAGAAGCTAGGCCTAGGCTGTCTACCGCCTGTTGCGCCACCTAGGTATTTATTTATTATTTTATGCACCAAAATAAAATCGTTTGTCATTGGAAACGGATCACGGCGTTGAGGAATAATTATTTCGGAATTAGGTATGCGTATGCCGTATGCTAATTACGGAAATAGCTGCATGAAAAAACTCAACAATGCACATATTGCTATTTTAGTGGATCTGATGCTCTTCTTGCTTGTCTTTGCTGCATAGTTTGTGTCAGAATTAATGTGTTCTCTGCGATAGAGCATACATAATAGTCTTCTAGGTACTCATGCATGCATCATGCACGTGCCGTGCTCCAGCTCTAGGTACTCCATTTTATATAAACCACTATAATATTCAATGAGAAAAAGAATCCACTCGCACTGTGATGAGAAAAGAATGGAATTCCTTCTCTAAAATTCTATCAGGCAATCTCGTTCTCGTGCCTCATTGCAGAATTGTCTGGAATGGATGAGAACGGGATAGGATATGAGTACATATATCTGAATAATAAAATATAAAAGCACATGTATGTAGATTGTAGATACTAAAAACATTTATCAGAAAAAGCATCTCTTAGGAGTATCGAAAAAAAATCCTCGTCTAGACAAGATATTGTCATAAATTTCGGTCGTTTGACAAAAGACGACCGCAGAGGAATATACACTAAGAAAGTTCCAATCGAATGATTCAACAGAATCCTTTTGCATCTGTGGCATTACGGTATCTATACGCTTTATGGTAGACGATACGTTCCATAATTGATTTTTCGCCACTGATGTGAAATTAATGAGGGCTAATAACGTGACGAGAAGTGCAATTAAAATTATTCATGTCTTGATTTCATTTTATTATGTAGATGTATTTTTTGCCTGTTTCCCTTTGTGTTTTCAAAAAGACTATACCACTACCACCGTCCAATGAAGGGTGGTGGTAACAACGTTGACGGAAATTGATTAATTATTTTCAATTCGTTTCGACATCAATGAGCTCCTGCTTATACATGTATGTCTTCTTATGGATACATTGATAACCCAGACCTGATGTCGGTTGGGTGCTTGACTGCTTGTACCTACTGTTTGATTGGGCTGGGATTGGGAATACAAATTAAAACATTGCGAAGGCTGTTGCATGTCGGGCCGATGACAATGTCAGTGCTTGCAGAATGTGGTTGCCATTTCAGTTTTCAGATACATGCGTAGCCCCGCAGTGTTCGAAAATGGCACACACGAAATATGGTAAAATGGAAATTCTACAGACGTTGATGTATCTGTGATTTAATTAATTTTTGTTATTATAGTTCTTTTTTTTTATTTGTGTCAATTTTCGTTGATGATTGTATTGCAGCCTTGAGCCAGAGAAGGATATCTACTATTGCATGGCCTAATACAATCATCAACAGCTGAAGCTAGTAATATAGCTCATAATATAGCACCTTCGCTAGGGGCAGGGACCTTGACGTGTGCGCCTTTTTATAAAGAGCCGGTGCGAAGGCTAAATGTTGCTTTCGGAGCGGTAGTCGTCTGAAGGGTCACCCATGGCAGACAGGCCGTTCAGGAGCAACTAACTAAGAACTGCCCATGGGGAGTAAACGAAACCGCACTATCAAATCTCTAATCCAAGGTGGAACAGGATAATGCTGAGGGATGGGTGATGTTTACAGACTGATGCCTCTGCAATCGCATCAACCTCTGGTTCTGCTGTTGGGCAACCAGGGGAACAACAATTTTGTGCAGCATCTGGGCTCCCTATAGTTGACAACTTCTGTGCTGTAGCATGACTCGACCTCAACTTCTCGGTCTGCCGTCGGGCAACCGAACTCCCCGCAAACTAAGGATGGAAGTGCCAATTGGACCCCATCCATACAAGACTGCGTCAGAAAGGGAGATGTGGAATTGTCCATCTTTGACTCTAGTTGACAACTGTAGTATAGTATCTGAGAAATCGGGATGCTCTGCAATTGGAAAGAGTCTCGCTGGGCTGCAGATTCAACAGAGTGACTTTGTGAAGCTCGGTGGTGCTGCAAACAGACGCTTTAAAAGTGCCCTGCGGAATGGTTTGGACAGAGAGAGTGCTCTTATCCTAGCCAAAGCCGCTAAAAAAAACAGGCCGAACGCCAAACGGGTCAGATCGGAAGATCACACTCCACCTGCATCGGCTGCTAAGAAGATTAAGAAAGGTCCTAAACCTGATAGACTAGCCACCATTTTGGACACATCGCCATCTCTGAGGAGCCTTCATCGTCAAAACCCAAATCAATTCACCCAAACACTATATTTCCCTACAGAACCTAAAAATGGTTTCAATTTTGTGGGAAACGCCAACCTCTTACAAATTGTCGAAGAAATACCTTCAAAAGTGCCTCCTTCGAACATTGTTCCTGGAGTAACACCACTCTTTTCCTCGATCGCGCGCTTCTCATGCTCTTTCCTTTTCTTCCGGAGAAGCGGGTGTTCTTCCCTCAACACAGCTTTATAGGCCAGTTGTTTTGCTGCATGTACTTTATTTTTTTAACACATTTACAAAGGAAAATTTTGAAGAAAATTTGATCTCATTGGTAAAGGATCACGATTTATTGTACAACAAAAAATCAAAAAAGTACAAGAACATTGTAAATCGCGATTCAGCTTGGGCGAAAATTAGCGGAAAGCGGACAGCTTAATAGGCCAGGTAATGTGTTTTGCTCTCAAATAATTTTAAATTTTTTAATAGTATCATCTTTTATATCTTTTTAGCTGAAGACTGTAAACAAAGGTGTAAGAGACTGAGCGATCGGTTTGTGAGGGAGAAAAAGAAGCTAGAGCAACCTTCCAGTAGCGGTGCTAAAGACTTATAACCTTCAATCTACCTGATGGAATTTCTCAACGAAGCTATGGAGGCAAGACAGTAAGCATTTACTCAAAATATGTACCTACAGTATATACTTCGTTTTAGGCATCCAGTAAGGCTGGGCAAAATTCCTCATACTTATGTCCTTCTCGTGGGCGCCTGCCTGAAAATGGCTAATCAGCTTGTCTGGTTAGTGTCAGCCAAGGGTCTCACTTACATATCAGCCGTACGCTGTGATTCGTTGCAACGTACGACTGATGTGAAAGCGTGAACCATTAGATGAGGTGGGAGTCAACCTTAAAGGTCGTCTGCTGATGCGACTCATGACGACTTGGGTTCTACTTAGTTTCTTATGGGCTGCTTTCCTGTAAGGCACTGTAAGAGTTTGAGTGGAGCCCAAGTCTTTATGTGCCGTATCGGCAAATGGCCCTAAATCGTATCGTATCGTATCGGCAAATGGCCCTAAATCGCGGCTGAACCAAGGTGTCATACGACCCGTGCCGAGGGTTAACCTGGCTGGGGGCCATAGCTCAGTCGCTAACGGAGTATCCGGATACCTGGCGACCTCCGGATTAGCCAGCCTTGTCTGTGTAATGCGGATCTCTGCACAGATCGACATCCTTTCTCCGCTACTCGTGGGTCCAATTATGAACAAAACTTTAAAAAAATTAACTAAACAAAAACAAAACATTTCAGAGTCCGGTGCTCTAAAAGCCGGTAGGCTGGGAGTACTGCCTCTGAGCTCGCTCCCAGTACTAGCGCTAATGCAGCGAAGGCAGCTGAGAACTTGGTGACCAAACCTGGTCTTGGCGAAGCCAACAAGAATACACAAGAGGTTGCAAGTTGTACTGCCTCGAGCCCGCGACAAGCAAGCCTCTCCATCTCCACTAGGCAATATAGAGAGCGACGTACCGCCTTCAGACTTCTGGAGCGATATAAGGACGTCCCTGCAGATCAGCTCTCCGAAAAGAACAAAAATTCAATCTCCTGGGCAACGAAAGTTGTCAAGGAGACTCCCCCTCCTGACTCCTCAGGAAAGGACTCCACGTCCAAACGACCTAGGTCGATTGAGGAGTCCTCCGTGGACCCAAAAAGAGCGAAGGTTAACTGTAGCAGTTCCTCCCTCCCCCCTAAGCACAATAAGCCATACAGCGATGTGCTCAAGGCACACCTTGTCCTTGCTGTGATAGACATAAGTGACATTGATGGTAGCATCACTCCTAACAAGTGGAGGAAAGTGGAAGTAAAGCTGGCAACAAACTTCCTAAGCATCCTGGAAAAGCATCCCGGACCTCCACCTTCCTGTCGCGATGGCGGATGGCATCAGGGCCACGTGAAGATTATCGCATTTCCCGACCAACGGTCTGCGGACCTCTTCAAGGTAGCAGTGTCGTCGTTGGGTGAGGTGTGGAAGGGGGCGCAGCTTGAGGTCGTAAGCAGGGAAGAAATTCCTAGTAGACCGAGATCTCGCTCCTGGATACCGGCCGAGCCCTCCGACCCAGCCACTATACTTAAAATTATTGCGGCAAGCAATCCTCATCTGCCGACTGCCAATTGGAAGATTGCGAAGCTGGAGGAACCCAAAGGGGACAAGAGATCAGCGATCATCGTGATCAACGTAGAGTCTCTGGCTCCTCTGGAGGTAAGTGTAGCGCCAATGCTGCGGTTACTTCAGATTAACCTACATCACTCCAAAACGGCCTCGGCCTCCCTTCTTCTGCGGATATCTGAAAACGCGGAAGACATTGTCCTGATTCAAGAACCATGGGTCATTGAAGATAAGGTGTACGGACTCAGGACTCCTACTTATAAACTAATCTACGTGAGGAATATAGGTACGCCAAGAGCCTGCATCCTCGCGAAGATCACACTAAATATTTTTCTTCTCCCTAATTACAGCGATCGTGATATCGTGACCGCCTGCCTTGAAGTAGGACTGAGAAGACTCTGGTTCACTTCAGCGTACTTGGCGTACGACCTTCCACTCCCTGCGGCTTTACTGGGGAAGACGATTGCTGACGTGGAGAATCACAAGGCTGCACTCATTCTGGGATGCGATGCCAATGCGCATCATACTGTGTGGGGCAGCACCGACATCAATAAAAGAGGTGAGCTACTTTTTGATTACTTAATTAGTACCCGACTAGTCTTATGTAACATTGGATGCGAACCCACATTTATTACAAGCAACAGACAGGAGGTCCTAGACATCACACTTGTCTCTGAAAGCATTTACCTTGCTGTAAGAGACTGGAAAGTATCTTGCGAGCACTCCTTCTCTGATCATAGATATATCCAATTTGGTATAAACTACCTCCCTCAAGTTCAAAAAGTCTTTAGGAATTATAGGAAGACAGACTGGACCAAATATAGGAATAGCGTAGAATCTTCCATAATAGGCAGCACCCCTGTTCCTCCTACTAACACACAAGAGCTTGACGCGATGGTTGAAGCAATAACGACTACTCTCAACCGTGCTATGTCGCTCTCATGCCCTATAAGTAAGCCTAAGGGCAAGCCTAGACCATCTTGGTGGAATCAGGAGATTATATCTCTACGCAAAACATGCAGGCAGCTCTTCAATTTGGCCAAGCGATCTCGCGAAGCCACTGACTGGATCTCGTATAAAGAGGCCCTCAAAACCTATAAAACCAAAATTAGGAAAGCCCAACGAAATTCCTGGAGAATCTTCTGTGGAAATATAGAAGAAATCTCTGAGGCCTCTAGGCTCAGAAAAATTCTCGCAGCGACTCCCAGGATACCGAGTTATCTTAAGAGAGCTGACGGCTCGTGGACTAACTCCAGTTCGGAATCTCTGGATCTTCTACTGGATACCCACTTCCCAAATAGCTGCAATAACGTCACGAATCCTGCTGGGACTTCAGTCAGGCCAATATCAGACAGCTCCTCACATCTTGTAACCAAGAACAAAATTCTCTGGGCTATAAGCGGCTTTAAACCATTCAAGTCTCCTGGACCTGAAGGCATAATACCGGCCGAACTTCAACAGAATGTGGAACTAATCCTACCATGGGTAACTGTAGCATTCAGGAGTTGCCTGGATTTGTCTCACATTCCCAAGTCGTGGACGGAAGTAAATGTGGTATTCATACCCAAGGCGGGTAAAAGCTCGCATGCCTACCCCAAAGATCTCAGACCCATAACTTTGTCATCATTTCTCCTGAAAACTCTAGAGAAACTGATAGACTCCCATATACGCTGCAGTGTTAATACAAATCTTCTGTCAGCCTCTCAACATGCGTATAGTAAAGGGAAATCGGTCGAAACGGCCCTTCACTCACTCGTATCAACTATTGAGAAATCTCTAGTCTGTATAGAGTACTCATTGGTAGCTTTCGTTGATATTGAGGGAGCGTTTAACAACGTCGAACCAAAGGCAATTATTGGCGCAATGACGAGCCTTGGAATTGATAAGTCAATAGGCGAATGGGTGAATCAGTTGCTCATTAACAGGTTCATCAATTCAAAGCTGGGCGAAGCATTGGCTCGGAGGTTCGTCAGTAGGGGTACGCCACAAGGTGGTGTGATCTCACCTCTTCTGTGGAACCTAGTGGTCAATGAACTACTACTAATACTGGAATGGGAAGGGTGCAAGGTAATTGCCTATGCAGACGACGTTGCTATCGCTGTCTCGGGGAAACATCTCAATACGCTTAGGGATCTCATGCAGAACGCCCTCTGTAGGCTCTCTAAATGGACCAAAACATGTGGGCTTGGCGTCAATCCTCAGAAAACTGAATTGGTTCTCTTTACAAGGAAGTACAAAATTCCCGTCTTTGTTCCCCCAAAACTATGTGGCACCCAGCTGGTGCTCTCCAATACGGCTAAGTACTTAGGCCTCACTCTAGACAGCAAACTGAACTGGAAACCCAATATATTGCAGAGGGTTCAGAAAGCCACCACGGCATTATACTGCTGCAAAAAAGCTATTGGTAGCAAATGGGGACTCCAGCCTCGAATCACATATTGGCTTTATGTATCCGTCATTAGACCTATACTCACGTATGGCGTCGTCGTCTGGTGGAATGCGCTTGAAAAGGCTACTCACTGTAAACAACTTAGTCGTGTTCAAAGAACGGCATGTGTGTGCATCAGTGGTGCGCTTAGGACCACTCCAACAGCGGCGATGGACATACTATTCCACCTGATACCGCTAGACCTCTATTGCAAACAGGTGGCAGCGAATGCAGCCATCCGTATGAAAGCAATCCGTCTGTGGACTAGTCGACAAACTGGTCACTCGTCTATTCTAGATAAAACAGAATGCATCCCAAAAGACACTGATTACACCCTCCCCAAGTTCCAATTCAGTAAGAATTTTGAAACCTGCATACCCTCCAGGACTGACTGGGAGAGTGATGTAGTGTCTCAAAAAAGATCCGTCTGCTTTTACACAGATGGGTCCAAAACGGAAACAGGAGTAGGGGGGGGGGGGTGTTTTCTCCCAAGATTTAGATTGTACGATCTCATTCCGTCTTCCTAATCACTGTAGCGTGTTCCAGGGGGAAATCATGGCGATCAAGGAGGCCCTGTCGTGGCTACGGTATAATGTAATATCCGTTAAGGATATCGTAATTTTTACCGATAGTCAAGCCGCGATTAAATCCCTGGATTCGGTCATCTTCAAGTCCAAAACCGCCCTCAATTGCCGCTTATCTCTTAACGAGATGGCGGAACAATTCTACATTCACCTTATATGGGTGCCGGGCCACAGGGATATTCCGGGGAATTGCAGGGCCGTCGAACTCGCTAGGCATGGCACAACTTTGTCGATTTTACCAGAAAAGGAGAATCTATATATGCCTCTCGCTACGTGTAAACTCTTAATTAAACAAAATGCAATAACCGCCACTAATCGTAGGTGGTCAAACTGCACCACGTGCTCCATCACGAAACAGATCTGGCCCATGCTGGATCTTAAGCGCTCCAACAATCTTGTAAAACAAAAAAGATCCAACATAAGCACATTAGTAGGTGTCATCACGGGACACTGCATTATTGGGAGACATGCTCTCAGACTGGGCCTCCCTTCCAATGATTTCTGTAGAAGCTGCATGGACGAGGAGGAGGAAGAGACAATTCTTCACCTCCTATGTACGTGCCCAGCCCTCTCAGCACGCAGAAAACTATACCTCGGAGAATATTTCTTTGACAAACTTGGCGAACTCGCTAACACCAGCATAAGTTGCCTCCAACGCTTCATTCTCAGCTCCTCTTGGTTCAATGGGTAGTTGTGAGATCATTAGATCCTGTGGTATCACAATGGGCCTCCTCTGGCCTAAGTGAGGCTGCACTTAATGCGGCCTGCCACTCTAACCTAACCTAAATTAACCTAGGCATCCAGTAGAATTATTTTTTATCGCAGCATGTGAATGAATAACCTTGCACACTTAATATCATTCGTATATTTTCAGGCAAGTTGGAAACCATGAACTTATCTTTGATGGGAATAGTACAGTACAAAATGTATTCTCCCCAACGCAAGCTGATCCGGATAATCTCGTAACGCAGGCCGAACTAACCAGACCACACAAAAGAACCCGACCAACAGAGTTTCCGATTAACGAGTTCTTCTCTAAATTGTCTCAGACGCTTTCTAAAAGATTTAATACCCCCGCTCCGGAACTAGATGATAATGACATTTGACATGTTTATGAACATGATTTCGGCGAAGATGAAGGTTTTTTAAGTAACTATTTTTTAAATGTGTAGGTAATAGCTAATAAATAAATAATAAATTCTCAGATATTGCCGGGAGAGAGCAAAATTCGGCTTTAGGCAAAAAAAAAAATGTTAAAAGATTCCAATTATGAAAATTTAAATTATTTGCAAAATAAATAAAACTACGGAAATTAGTTTAAGTTATACGAGTATATTTATGTATTATTGGTAAATAAATAGTCTTACAATTGATCCCTCATTTGGAATGCAACATGCAAGCCTCTAAGAATTGTTCGAACCAATAGACCTAGCTCGATAAAAAGTTTGCACTTCGTTTCTCCACCAGCCTTGATGAACAATAACAATTTCGTCATTCTCATCGTAAGTGTCGACGTAATCTCCAAAAAAAATATTTCACGACAAGAAAATACATATTGTTATTTATCAATGCATTTTTTACTACCTTAACAAATTTCCTCGAGGTTTCGTAACAATTTTTCAAACGCGGTTTGGCTATACATCCGGGTTTTAGCGAAACCTATTTGAAACCCATCTGAGTTCCTCCGTCCGTGAGAGGTTATCAAATCGAACAAGCCTACAGCGTGAACTTTAGTTTATTTTGTGTTCATTTGTGAATGTCAAAATATTAAGCGCCAAAACAAATGTGACAATTTGACAATACAAACGAAAAGAAGAAAAGAATCTGCATTTTTAATCTGAATCAAAAAAGGGGTAGATAAGTAATAATTTCAAAAATTGTTAAACGTAATTTAATTATTTTTATTTAATATCATGGCAAACAAGTACAGGAAAAGGAAATTGTGGACGCAGCCGGATGAAGAGGCTCTCGTGGAACTTTGGGAGGATAAAATTGGCAAGCTCCGTGACAATAGGCGGAATGGCCACATTTATGCCGAAATGCCCAAAACCCTGAAGTAATGGATATTGTTTTCAAGCCAGAGGAAATAAAAATGAAACTCCACAACCTCGCAAACCGGTAGAGGTATGATTGTCTAGCACTCTAGCTAAATAAACTTTGATCAGCTCTAATCCAATTGTATGCAGTTTGTTTTACAGCAATGAAAAAAAAAGGTTGGTATGGTCCGTCCGGAGGTTCTCCCTTCTCCATCTAAATGGCACCTGTTCGATAAAGTCCACCAATTGATAGGTGGCATGAAAATGTTTATCTAAGCTGTTGGTCCAGGACAGCATCTTGGAAGGTAATTAACATTTTAAGATTCTTTTATTTGAAACCACTTAGTTACATATGTATTTATATATATTATTCTATAGGTGATGAAGTCCGAGACAAGCATTATAGAAAGTAAGAAAAATTATATCATATTTTTTTTTTTTAAATAATAAAGTGATTCACATTAAAATGTAAATCATAATGGCGTTCTTATCTCATGCACACACATTCCAGAGAAAAATGTCAGAATTTATCGGCTGGCGGCTTCATTTTGCTGGCAATTGTCCAAATGAACGGCTGGCCGGCGAGGTTTCAAAAAAACATGCCTATTGAAAGGTTTCTAACATATTTGCTTTCCCTTGCTCTGAGTTATATACTAAAATTGCCTGACAGCGGAATTTTGGTCGCCTTCGTCGTTTAACAGTCTGCAGAAGTGATTTTTTCAAATCCTCAGCACCGACTGTGGATTAACCACCGTATTCCCATGCCTATCTCTGCAGGCTTCTGTTCGGGCCTTGTATCCTTGGGCAGATCTTTTTACCCTCTGGTAAATCATCCGAAAATTGCTCCTGCAATAACTTCCCTCAATACTTGTCCGCTTGCTCCTTGTGCTCTTTCTTTTCCCATCCAAAAAGTCGTTCTTTTTTGACCACCGCAACGTGGTCAATTTGGTTTACCTTTGCTTGGTCTGGAGATCGGCATGTCCTCTTGTGTATATTGAGGAGTGGGAATCGTGTGCTGGTGATGATAATGTTTGATATGGTCGACGAAATCTGGAATTGGATAAACGAACAACAACAATATATAGGGTCCGCCATCTAACGTTTTTTTTTCAACTAGTGCTTATTTCGCGAATGGTAACACTTAGCTCATGTCTGATTTGACAGATATAGTTTTATCCTTCCGCTGAACGAATATGGTTGTGTATGCGCTTGAACAACGCTGGGAAATATTGCGACATTACTTTGAAAATCATGGTAATGTTGAAGAATGTGTGCGAAAATTGCGTACGGATTCTGGAAGAAGAGAAGCTCCGTCAGCTCCGTATGTTCGTTATCTTGTGAAAAAAGTGAAAGAAACTGGCATCCTCATCGATAAACCAAAGCGTGAAAAGCCAAAAACAGTGCGTACACCCGAGAAAATTGCTGCTGTGGCAGAAAGTGTGCGTGAAGCGCCATCAACATCAATTCACCGTCGTTCTCAACAACTGAACATTTCGGAGACATCATTGAGACGAATTTTGCATAAAGACCTTGGTATGACGCCATACAAAGTCCAATTGGTTCAGGAGTTGAAGCCAACTGACCATCCAATGCGTTTTCGCTTCGCTAAGTGGGCCTGCGATCGAAGATCGCATTATCAGCCGCAGAGCTGATGTCGTTTGGCCACCGCGGAGCTGCGATTTGACACCGTTGGACTATTATTTGTGGGGTGCCGTAAAAGATAAGTGTTACGCCGACATGCCAGAGACAATTGACGCTTTAAAGGACAATATTCGTGAAGCCATTGGTGAAATACAGCTGCACACAATCGATAATGTGCTTAAAAATTGGACCGATCGTGTAGGCTACTGCATGACCAGCCGAGGCAGCCATTTGAATGAAATTATTTTCCATTATTAACCGGAAGGATTGTACTTTCAAATAAAAAAAGAAATTTGAGAAAATATTCAGTAGTTTTTTTTATAGCATTTTCAAAAAAAAAAAAGTTATTTGGCGGACCCTTTATTTGATGTGGCTCCAAGGTCAGTTGTATCAGGTATGATAACATTGTCGCCTGCACCATTGTACACTTCATACCGGTATCGAATCCGTTCGTATCGCAAAGCACAAACAATTGGTCAGCAGCTTCGAATATTGGAATTGAGATCGGGCACTTTTGGTTGGTTTGAGGCGTGCATTGGTTATAATCGTAGTTGATGTGGATGGTTCTTATTAATTTTCGGCTACCGTAACATCGTGAACAAGTATTGAAGAAGCTGCTGAATTCTTGATTTCACTAATATTGATAGACAATTGTATGGCCTGTTATCCCAGCTTCATTCATTTCATGGATGCATTCTTCAATTGTCTGTTCATCATTCTCTGGCAGCTCAGCTAACCTATCAGGCTCAATGTTGTCGACAGCATTTAATCTTCGCTTTCCATGGAATTTACTAGATCAATTGATCATCGAATAATCTATATACTGGGAGATTCAGATTGGCAATACGCGGTGGCCCCTACTCAAGATGTTGCCTTACTACGTTATACATCCTAGTCAGCTCTTCTAGGATTTCTAAAGTTTTATTATTTTTATTTAGGAAACTTATTTGAAAGTGAAGCTACCTGAGACCCGATATGGATGCCTCATCCGAAGCCCTCCATTTACTAATTGCGAGAAAAATAGTACATGATGCTAGAGTGGTGTCTAACAGTCTAACACTTCCTGCCTGTTTTGCTCCACAAAAGTTGGTCTATTCTATTACCACCATATGCAATAAGGGTGATGGTGAGCCTTGTTTATAAAATAAAATCGAAAAGGAACTCATCTCACCACTGCTTCTCCACTAATAATTATACGCATTTGCATCGCAGCTCTCGATAAAAAGGCAATTTCCCCTGGCCATCATCTGAACCGTCCTTTCAGACGGAACTTCCATTGAACCATATACGGTAAATAGATCGATCCCAGGCGCAGAAGAGAGAAGAAGAGAGACTAAATATCTGACAAATTGTTTAATAAGCCTGAATAGATAGAACATTTTTCCGTTCAAACCGCACTTTTCCAGGCTCTCTGCAAGAACATTTTTTGGATATGAAAAAAATTCCCCTGTAATTTTTCACAACGTATAAAAGTCCTTTTTTGTGTATAAGAAAAAATACAGATTTTTTAAATGAGGAGGGAATGTCTGCTGTGAAGAAAACTTAGTTGAAGAGAATTTTTATGGAATCCCGCCTTTACCCGAAGGAGCCTCTTAATTTTTCGAATTTAAAATCACAGCTGTTATTTCCTAATTTCATTCAATGTGTCCATGAGGACCTAAGTGTATGACAGCAGGGTTCACCCCTTTATTTATTACAAATATTATTTACAAATAATTAAAGCTTAGTATTTAATTCTGAAATATTGTATTATAAGATGTATGGTATACTATATTAATTTCAATGACTGCATTTAAATCTCAACTGTCAGTGTCATTCCGACTAGATATACTTACAATATACACCCCTGCACATAACGCACATGATGCCTCGATGCCTATATTCGTACGTAATGTTTTTTATTACTTTCGACTTCATTGTTGAGAGACTTTATGTTCTGCCCAGAGCTATCGTATGCATCATGAAGCATTAAATGATAAAGTCTTCCAGGTAAAGGAAGTATGAAGAGCGCGTAAGGTGGTTAAATATTTTAATAAAGTGCAAAGTTGTAAAAAAGGTTCATCCACCACCTCTTCATGCCTGCACATGCACTGCACATTCCTGCTGCACTAATAATTTCGTTAATGGTTCCCGTTTCTCTCGATTCGACATAACGCGCCGAGAAGAGTCATTACAAGCGTCCTTATACTGCAAGCGAGCAGCGCCGGAAAATAAGGATGTGATAAAGAACGATACTGGATGGTTGGAGCAAGCCTTCTTTTATGTGCAAGTACACGCTAGAGTCCTTGAATGTCCCGATTTTAATTTAAATTGCAGTACTAAGGGTGAACACATTCAACGGAATGAAGTTCGTTGCACCCACAACAAAATTTGTGACTTACATCTGCGAAGTGGGCCATCCAAGAAAGGGTTGCTTTGTTACGAGTATATAGAGGAGGTCCAGGGACTGTTGGATGTCGGAAACTTTGTTGAAACTTTATTGGGAACGTGAACGTTGTGTACAACTTAATTTCGTATTGGAGGATGCCTTGTGCTGTTGTTGTCGTAGTAATGGAGCTTCGAAACATTGTTGTTCCGCAAAAGTTTGAAAATTTACTTGGGCGCTAGGGAATATCCATTTCTATTCAGGGATATCCCTGCAACTTTAAGTTAGACCCTGAGTAACGAGAAATCTTGAAATAAATTAATGAAATCTTCAAGTTGTCATTTGTGCGTTAGAGAATTAGGATCGGAGCGTGGTGAGTTCGAGGAGCTTTTTTTTCTGGATCTGCTGTGCTCGGTTTGCAGACACCTGAAGATGTACAAAGTTTAAGGTGGATGCAGCTCGAATACCTGTCAGTGGGGTGGAGAACAATGTCATTTAAATTGATGAGGAAAGTTTGCAATGTGATTAATGGACCTCTGTGGATCTCTTTGTGTTGTGATGAGAAGAAACTCTTTGCCACATTTTCAAGTTGCAAGACATATTACTTGGTAATATGCCCCTTCAAATATTTTGAAGACGAGGCAACTATTTGGAAAGTAGTTGCACTTGCATAGAGTGTTAAATAATAAGGTAATGATTATGATGATGATGATCACTTAGGGTGACCGGAGAGGACCAGGTCCAGTGGTTAGTGTTGTCAACTATTGAGCAAGGGTTCAATTTATTAATTTCTTCATTTATTTTCATATGTCGGGTATCTATATCCATATCGAAAACCACTCGTACCTCTCTCTATGCCGTGGGTATGTAGCCAAATTTAAGTCAATGTATCTACACAAATTTCCCTGATTCTACCTGTAACCATAGCCGGGGCCTTTTCCAACATAGCTGTCAGAATGCCAACAGGGCCCGGCACTTTGTACTCAGCGAAGGCGAAGGCATTAGCCCAACGCACTTTTTTCCAAGTGAAGAGGTGTTCTATTTAACCTACGATCGTTAGCGTACTCATAATACAAAAAAAATCAGCTACTTAAACCTACCAATTTTTTTCTAACATTTAACCTTCTTAAACTAAGAACTTTGCATACATTTAGATCTCATTACTTTTCGTGGCTGACTAGTTACACACTTTTTTTTTTATATAACAGAACTTGGCTCTTTTTTTACATTTATATTTTGGGTATGATTTCACAGCTTTTTGTTTTATTAGATATCACAAACAACGTTAAAACGTCTTCGCTTTCTAATATGCCGACAGACACTGAGTACACTGAACCAAAAAGGTACGTCATATTAACAATAAAGTTCGTCATATTGAAGAAAAGTTGTTATTTTTGAGCCAACAACCGTAGTTGTCAATATGATGAAATTGGGTTGTCAATTAAATTTAAATCAATTAAATGTTCATATTGACTATTGCCGTTGTTGATTTCATCAACGCAGTATAGTCAAATTGCAGGAATTGATTTTTATAATGAAAATCGCAATTGATAAATTGAAGAACTCAATAGCTATTCATAATGAAAATCGCAATCGTTAATCTGAAGACCGGGGAAACAAAATTGAAGAATTCGGTTTTCATATGAAAATCGCAATTTTTAATCTAATGAATGCAGTAATTGAATTAAAGAATTAGATTTTCAAAATAAAAACATTACTCCAGAATGCGTTTCGCCCCGATGGCCCACCACATCGGGTTCATCAGTAGACGAACCACCTATCGGCCTAAGACTCACAGTTTACTCGACGTTTACCGACACTATCATGTGTTTAACAGTCAAAAAGAATTGACAAGAGGCCGTTCTTCATATTGACTATTCATTCATTTTCATATGATCCGCTTGTCCATTAAGTGGGTCGCGGGTGTAGGTTGCTCAAGTGGACCCTCCATAGCTCTCGATCCTCCGCCATCGGCTCTAAATCATCAAGGCAATCCCCATACGGGTAGAGGAGAGATTATGGACTTGATCTAACCATCTCATCCTAGGTCTACCTAGAGGACGCCTGCCTGATGGTACGGATTCCATAGCACGTCGTGGAATCCTGGTCGGGGACGTGCGTTTAACATGACCAAACCACCGAAGCATGGACCGGTCCGTCCGGAGAAGTAGCTGCTCGACATTAAGTTCCTCACGTATTCTGGTATTTCTAATGCGATCTCTACGAGTCACACCAGTAATACAACGGAGATATCTCATTTCGACAGCTTGTATCCGCGATCTTATTCTTTCGGTACCTACCCAAACCTCATGACCATATAGGTAAGAGTTGGAACAAACACCGAATTAAAGACTGACAACCTAGCTTTGACACCAAGTTCAGTCCTCCTAATAACAGAATGACCAAGCTGTCTCAAAACTGACCCAGCCTGACCAATCCTATACAGGAAAACTCAGCATTGCGCCTTCCATCACTCGTGAATAAGACCGTGAATAACAGGCGTTCTGGAGACGACCATCACTTCAGATTTTTTCACGTTAACCTTCATCTCAGCTTCAACACAAACGGCTACAAACCGATCGAGTGCGCGCTGAAGTTCAGTCTATCAAATGTACTATTTGATATTTTAAAAAAAATTTTATCATATCGACAATTTTTCATCAATTTGACAATTGTTGACAAAATAAATAACCGATATTAAAAAGTGGGCGGATACCACTCCCTCTTATTGGGAAATCTGAAGTTTTTGACTTTTCCCAGTGTATGCACCACAGAATATAGTATTCCGTAAAATTTCACGATTTTAGGATTTTAGGACATCGGGAAGATTTTTGAATAATATTACACTTCTCGTAGGATTTTTCACCTGAACTACGCTAGATCTTTATAAAAAAACATTAAATTTTGTAGAAAAAAAACTGTTCGGTTTTTCTTCACGAAATCATTTATAAATGTTTGTTTTGTATAAATCAAATATGAAAGTTACGTTGTAGTTATACTTAAAATAATATAATAATATAATAATAATAAAATAACTTAAAATAATATTAAATTAAAAAAAATTCTAAGGACTTAAATGTATTATCTATCTAAATGTATTATCTATTTCTATATAAAAAAATAAAAAATGATTTTAAGGACGACAAAATATTTACGTATAGACAGGTACAGGAACAGGTACCTAACGATTTACATTTTTTCTTTATTGAACTGGACTAAAATCACAATCGAACAGGGTTGTTCCACGACCCGTTGATGTCATCAATCTCGTTAATGTCGTCAATTGGATCGTCAATGTTAAAAAAGCGGAAGCAGTCCGTCCTCAGTCCTCATGTTCACGACATAACTGCATTACAAATGCACCACATCAGTTCGCCCACTTGTTAGTTGCATGTACAGGTACACGATAACATTCATGGCAACCTACTCTGTAAACTAAAAGCTAAAAGTTTTCTTATCATTCAATGATTCGATTGATGACCGAATCGTGACCTAACCTACATTCATTCTCCACAACAAAATGAAATCAACACGAAACTCCAACTGCATTCTCACCTGCAGCAATCGATACGACAATAAATTTTAAATCGGATATTTTCAAAAGCATTCTCACAATAGCAAAAAATAAAAACGCCAACCGCACAAGTCCTTTTTGCGGGTGATTTTCTGTGCAATTTCACTTAATCCTTTTGTTCGCTGCTCGGGTTGTAACTTGTAATTCTACATTTAACGTGTTACATCGTATAAAGCACTAGACTTTCGAAAAGGACAAATACATATACAAAAGAAAACCAGTAAGACAATTATCTTCGACTATGCCGAAGCTCAAATACCCGGTACTATATTAGGCGTATTTTTTGGGAAGTGAGTATAACAAAATCAAAAGTGAGTATAACCGTTTTGCATGTAAAACCAAAAGTGGGTATAACAAAACCAAAAGTGAGTATACCAGTTTTGCATGTAAAAGTAAAAGTGAACTAGCTATAGATTTCCAAAAAATACGCCTATTATTGTAAAATAAAAAAATATTTTAGTATTAAAAAATTATATATTTGTATGGGAGGTATGGGTAGTTTTTATTCGATCAAGCTCCTTTTTTGTCAAAAAATTTTAAATATTATTAAAACAATACGTGCAAAGTTTAAACTTGCTATCTTTACTGTAGCTATTTAAATTTAATTTTTAACATAAAAAGCTATATAAATCTGATATTTTTGTATGGGAGGTAGTAGTAGTTTTCATCCGATCTTGCTCATCTTCGAACTTAGCCTCAGTTTGGTGGATAAAAGCTTACATACCAAATTTCAAGTCGATAGCTCTTAAATTACGGCCGTAATCGTGCGGACAGACGGACAGACGGACAGACAGACGGACATCGCTAGATCGACTAAGAAAGTGATGCTGATCAATAATATATATAGTTTGTCATACCTACAACGCCTCCTTATGGGCGTTACAAATGGAATGACAAAGTGAATATACCCTCACCACAGTGTGGTACCGGGTATAAACATGAGTTCCTTGTATTTAAAGGAAACACACTCGAGTGTGCAGTGTGCACTATACAGAAAATGCATGAACTTAGAACAAATACGTGAATACATAGCAGTACTTATCCAATTAGAACATAACTCAATATCGCTTGAAAGGGCTGCTTGCATTGCAAAGGAAGTACATAAATGGGAACCCACTCGTGGCATTCGCACTACAAGAAATTCATCCGAAAACTTTGTCTAAATACGAGTACAAATACGACGAGACTCGGGCAATTTCAGGACTTATGCTGCCCTTATACTTCTATAAATTATTCAGTGAAGAGAAAAGTTTGCAGTTTGCAGACGACCACAGAGGGCGGATAATAACTTAGGCGGAGCCACGAAGTGAATATTGCTAACAGGACGGAATTATTCTAGTGGATCGGTCGTATCTTTGAAGAGGTTTTTCTTTTTCCTTACTGTAAGTAATCCTTTGTAAGAAGATAATCTTGTACTTAAGTGCTTGGTAGCAACTAATGTTTTCCAAGGTGTCAATAAGACCATGGTTGTCTACTAGACCATACATTTATTTAAAGGGTGGGCCAAATAGAAGTTTCTTTTTAAAAATGCTATAAAATGAACACAATTAAATTTTTTCCATGTATTATGGCTTTATTAGTAAAAGCAAACATTCCCATTAATGGAACACAACGCTGGCTTCGCAGTAGCGCATTCTGTCACTCCAATTTTGCAAGTCCTTGTTGATGGTTACGGGCTGTAACTCACGGATTGCTTGGATAATATTGGCCTTAAGTGCTTGAATCGTTTCCGGATTGTTGGCATAACATTGGTCTTTCACGTTTCTACACAAAAAAAAGTCCAAAGGGGTCAAATCGCAGCTCCGAATCGCACGATTTGGGAATTTGGTGTGCAAAAGATAGATTTTGGCATGGGCTGTGTAGCATGGTGCGCCATCCTGTATGAAGCAGAGGTCATCCAAATCCATGCCTTCAATTTCAGTAAAAAAAAGTCAATTAAAATGGCTCTGTAACGCCTACCGTTGTAACGCGAAACGTTGTTCTCAGCCTCATTTTCCAATGATACCCCCACTCCACAATCCGCACCAAACTGTCACTCTCTGTGGATGCATTGGCTTCTCGACAATAGCGTTTGGGTTTTCCGAGCCTCAGGTGCGGCAATTTTGTTTGTTAACATAGCCACCGAGATGAAAATGCGCACAAACGTGCGTACAGACGCCTGCCTGGTGGGTGCTTCATTTCGGCCAAAACTTGTTTTCAAAAAACGCACTGTTTGGGCTACACAGCACTCACTTTGGAAATAAGTTTTCAATATTTTCCAAAGTTGTTCAAGCGCAAAACGACTCATTTAGTTCCGCTGAGGTATGAGTCAAGTATGTCAAAATTTCGATCCGGAAACAACTGTCAGTGTCAAAATAACCTATGATTTAAAAAGAAACCACTAGATGGCCCACCCAGAAACTGAACCGGGCGGTGATGCATAAGGATGCTCCATGCTCGCTCCTCTTTATGAATATAATAAGTATAATACGATATATCAATTTTTGGTGCGTAGAGAACCACAACCACACTTGCGATTGCTTTATCTCGAACTTTCGGTTTTTGTTGTCTCTTTCATTCCAAATCTGGTAAGGTGAGAATAAAAAAACTAGTAGGGGAGAGGGTTTACATAGCATACAAATATTGGGTGACGAATTTATATGGTAGGTAGTGGAAAAGAACAGATTCAAAAAAACTAAAGTATGCAACAGCGAAATTTCGGTATATACATCTACAATTTCTTTTCGAAGCAACCCCTTATATCCCTATGCTATGCCTGCATGATTAAAATATGCGGTAGTCTATTCGCAATCTTAAAACTATCCTATCATCTAACGTCGTTCCCCCAGATAGATTTTGGCCGAGAACTAGGTGCTCACAATATGTGTTGGGCAGAGATACAAACACAACTCAAGTGTCTCGAGCGACATCCACTGCCATCTTCAACGGTCCACATGATGAAAATAGGCCCTTAATATGCGCTCATAGCCTAAGGCTAGGCGCAAACATACAGCTTGTCGCAGTCCCCAAATTAAAACACATCACTTTGGATCTCACAGTATATACAGCAATATCTACTGCCGAATACTGACAAGTCTTGTATGTATACATATTTTCATATGCACTTACTATGTCCCTATTGTCCCACCATCGCTTGACCTATATTTACTTTCCTCTTCACTACTCCTGTCACTTGATGACTGTAGAGTAGATGATGTCGTAATTCCTTTGTCATTTGACTGGGATAACTATACTAACTATGGCTGCTGTCTTCACTGCTACTGGTGTTACTGCTTAAATAAAGTACTCGCTGAAAAGTCCCCGCATACTAGCGCCCTATCCTTCTAACCCTATATCATGCGGTGCAGCAGTGGGTGTTATTCCGTGATTTGCAGGCCAGTGTTGAGTATCTCATCGTGGTTATGCATATACAGCTTTCGGTGGCAATAGTCGTGCCCAGGGTCTGGTACTGGTGCAGAGTGGTTAGGTTGGATTAAGCGACCGCATACCCACAAATTTTTATAATTTTCACATTTTACGTGAGAGAAATTTACTTTTATGGTTCATGATGACACATAAAATCTTCCTTATTATTTTAAAGACTTACTTAAGGGTTTATGACCCGTGGGATTTTTAACAACTCAAACTAAGGAAATTCATCCTTTCATTAATTAATTTGAATTTTCAATGCTTAACTCTCTTTTTCCCGTGACTCACTCTAACTAAAGAGATATCGAACCAGAGTTCGAACTTTAAAAAAAGTTATTTTTAAAACTATGTAGGTAGGTGAATTAAGCGGTGGTTCCAGATACATAAATACATTTCTTTTCGATTTTTCATTAAACACCTTGTGAACATATCTACGATTTTCAACTGTTCGGAGAATTTCGGAGAATTTCCTTTCAGCCGCGGACGGGGCCCTACATACCATGCGGTAAAATAGCTGAAGTTAATATGTAGTATATCGTTAAATTTTTAAATTAAAAAAGATCTCGATTTAAGACCTCAACTGCCGTTTTATTGAATGATAGTGCCTCAACTTCAATGCTCTGACAATGACTAACAATGAGCTTACAATAGCCAACTACAATACAAAATTGTCCGTTCAAATGGTTCTAAGATTTTGTCCCAAAATCTGACAATTTTATTGCCTTTTGATGACTTTTCCGACAACGTTGTCAGGTTGAAAATTGTGTGTTTATACACTGCCGGTCACTAGGATGAGGACATACATTTTGCAATCGATTTTCACTCCCTATACCTGTTGAAAATGTTTCACCCGGGAACTTTTACTACCAGTGAACAACTGAACAGGTACATATTTTCCTAACAGTAAGTCATAAAATTAAAGGGTAAATAAAAAACGACGGCTGGAATTTCCGAAGATCAAAAAATGAACTACCTGGAAAGCGTATTAAAAGACGGTCACTACGATGAGGACACTGCGAATATTTCGATGCAGGAGTGCACAGCAGCGATTTTTTTTTCAAAGTTTTGTTAAGAACTGTTAAAAATAACTGTTTTTATTTAGTTTAAAAAAAAAATGGGTTCCGGAAACACTTTGACAGCGACAGAAGGAGGAAAAATAGATGCTTTCAAGGAGTTAGGACTCTCAGGCCGAGAAATTGCAAGGAGGCTAAATAGAAGTAAGACTGTTGTAAACAGTTATCTTGGGGATCCCCAACACTATGAAAAAAAAAATAAATAGGCGGCGCAACAGGCGGTAGACACCCAAGGCCTAGCTTCTCGCAACCATTCGTTTTTGTGTGAGTTTCTATTTTTGGAACGAATGGAAGGGACCTACAATTTTATGCCGAGTCCGAACGGCTGAATTGAGAAGCTTTTTCAGGACAGTCATACTCTCGGATGTTTGTCAGAGGAGTGAAAATCGATTGCAAAATGTATGTCCTCATCCTAGTGACCGGCAGTGTACGGTCGGCAGACATTTGAATATGAAAAATTGGTCTATCTGTTCTCAGACATTGTTAGATAAATTCTTGTGGGTTGTTTTTTGTAGTACGGATAATGGAACAAAATATTGCACTTGCGAGATTTTAACTGCCTACGTGTTGGAAGACTGCGAGGATGATGAACTGACACAAAAACGACGTAAAATTTTGAAGAAGGAATAATGGGTGGCCCGTTGTCAGCGGGAAGGATTCTACTCCTAATAGCAAGCCCGGAACTTTATCGCAATTTTTTGTAAATGGTCTCAAAACAATCCGATGAAATTCTAGCTTTTGTGACTCCACGCATCAAGACACCAATATGCGCGCGATCATCCAGGAAATCGAGTCGGTTTCATTGGTAGCACGACCCAACTTATTTCCTTTATTACCTCTACCTCTTCTTACCACAGGGCTTCTTTGGGTATAGTTTATTCTCTGCGCATCCAACAAACCCATTCACTTTTGGGAATTTAAATTCCAATTTCCACAGTTGTTCCTATCAATATCTTCTGAATTCTTTTCCATCGTTTAAAAGAACTTCGATTTCGCTCCTAAACCACTGGTTATATTGTCTGACAATGAAGAAATTGTAAGCAAAAAAAAAATCCATAAACAACGACATCCGACAATTTCTAATAAGCCTAACAATGTCCTAATTATCTGACAATAATAAAAATTGTTCGTTCAGACTTGTTCAGACGATGGTCAGCGACCTGCCAATTTAATTGTCAGATGGAGTGATGACAATGGGCTTACAATGACTTTTCTGACAATATTGTCAGACAAAATTGCGAGTTCAGACGGTTGTAAGACATTTGGGACATATTTTTCACTGACAGATCTGACAATATTGTAAGATCTGACAATCGTGTGTACTTAGCTTAAGACTAAACACTTTTTGCTACTGATGTTCGTATCGAACTAACTCCGCTGCTTTCACAACATTTTATTTTGCCTATTCATACGTTGGATCAAATAAATCCGGTAGCGTATTAACTGTTGTGAACGGCAGACAATTTGAAACACATACGAGTTTGACCATATTTACTTTATTTCTTAAGATTGTGCCATTAGCCGTTTTTTATTATCAGCGTGATCTGATCCGGATCAGATCATGAAAATAAAACAAACTGCATTATTGATTAAGTTGTGGCAACAGTTGTTTTTCACATATAAAATCGAATACCAATTATGACAAATATCGTATTGCCACCAGCCATCTTGCAGCCACACGGTACAATGTCTCCATTGCACTTGCTCATATTTGAATTTGACATTTCGCTTGTTGTGTCGGGGTGTTACCAAATGGATACAAATCTGCATACATTTAGCATTCAATATTTTTTGGGGGAAACTATAATATTATGATCATTAAACGATACATAGCATTTTATTTTATTCAACTTTATTATATTAAGTGAAATGCCTTAATGTTTGCCAACCCCAACCGTTGTTGCAAATGTTTCACACAGCACCGTAATTCTGTGCTATATAGCGAAACAAAACATCTCGAAAGTCGGAGTAGTAACTTATTCGCATTTGAAAAAATGCTAATTGATTTTTTGTGTTGTTAATTGTGTTTCATATTTTGGCTGGCAACATTACTGTGTAGCTATAATTTACAGGGACCACCAACATTTAGTGAATGAAATAAATAACGCCACGAAACAACAACGAGAAATAGTTGAATTAATTTTCAGATCATATTTCGTGATCTCGATGAAAAGCAGGCGGTTGACACCCAAGGCCTAGCTTCTCGCAACCATTCGTTTTGTGTGAGTTTCTATTTTTTGGAACGAATGGAAGGGACCTACAATTTTATGCCGAGTCCGAACGGCTGAATTGAGAAGCTTTTTCAGGACAGTCATACTCTCGGATGTTTGTCAGACGTTCGCGAGAGGTGGCGCAGTAGAAAAAACCTTAAGATGTAATTTGTGTTTTTCCGGGGATCGAACCTGGGATCTCTCGGACAGTAGTCCAGCACACTAACCACTTCGCTACTGCGCCTAATTCTCTAAATGCCTTTATAAAATTGGAGCCATTATCGGTAACAGTTGCTTCAACATTGTTGCAATTCAATCCGAATTTGGCATGAATCTGTAGGATACAATCACTTATACGATCATATGTATGTGATCCTGAAAAACGTTTGCATGCCAAAACCATTGAATTCCTTCCGAACGATTCATTCAGCCAATGACAAGAAGTGTACCCAAAAATACTTGTATGTTTTGTTGACCACACGTCGGCTGTAGTACAAAAGTATTTGTTTTCGGAAATTACGTTTTTCAGATGTTCGGTCATTGTTAAATACGTTTCATCTAATACTTTCATGGCTGTTGGTCTGCTCATGACTTGCAGAGTAGGATTCGCAAAACGTATAAGATTTGTAAATGATTCGTCCTCTACAATAGATATTGGAAGCATAATTATTTGCAATGAGTCGAATGATTAGCTCTTGAAATTTTTCTTGTTTTGATTTGGTCGGCCGATGCTTTGCAGACTTCATTAATTCGAATTGTTTAAACTCTGCAGGATGTTTTATTTTTAAATGTCGAATGAAGTTAGATGTCACTTGCATTGAACCTTGTAATTTTTATGGGCAAAAGCAACACTGAACCATGACTCCACTTCTTTTGCGATGAAAATCAGTACTGTTTAGCTAATGAAAACGAGGAATTTTGATTTTGTAATCGCGTGTTTAAATTCGGCTTTTAGTAAAGTTTTTTATCATTCATGCTTTGTTAAACGCATTCACGCATTTGCATATATCCTGGACTTTATGAAGTAAAACCTTACAATGTAATTTTCACTTGCATGTGCCTCAGGGTTTTGATGAATTTGACTTCATTACGCAAAAGTTGAAAAATGTGACTATCTGTCTGTCAGTGTAGTTAGTGTGTACGAGACTACAGCTCAAACAGATGAAGGTTTATATCTGAAGTCTGCAGGGTCTGCTGGTTGACAGTTTCTCTGAATAATTATGTTGGGAAAGAAAACGAAACAGCTGTAAACAACGTTTTAAATTTGAATTATTCATTTGGATTCTGACGACGAATCGAGCCAATAGGTCAACTCTTTCATGATGCGATTGTGAAGCAGAGCCGATACGAAAACTGGAAAAACACAGCTGATCATATTTTGAAATAGATCGATCCACCTTTTTTATCTAAGTTTGAAATTTCATATACATATCATGTAAAAAATAAGTTCCAAACAATGTCCTCGAAAGATTTAACCGTAAATAATTATATTAATTAGATTTGTGGGGTTTGCAATTTGCTACTTTGTTTACGAAAACCAAAACCGTGCTGCGAAGAGTACCATCTTGCCCTGTATTTATATTGAGTATTTTTAATTTTATCTGTATCTCTGAAACGATTAGTGATAATTGTTTTCCGTCTTCATCAAAATGATTAAGAATGCTTTAGTTAAGAACATTTTAAAAAACCGAGAGTAGATTATTAACACTTTATTTAAAAAAAAAAAAGCCAATAATTATAAAGCCTATGGAGCACCGTTGAAGTCCTTTATTTATTATTATACCGTTGAATAGGGCATTTCAGTGGTTTCGTGAATATACCTTAAATATTTTATTCCATTATTCGGTTAAGGAGTAAAAATACCTTAAGTGATTTTGAGGTAGAACTTTGTAACGTAGACAGAAAAACCCAATTTGTCATATTGGCTACAAGTAAAGTTCAATTTCGACTCTGGTTATCACCACACAGACCCCAGATATGAAGTTTTATCAAATTCGTCTGCTTAGGATGTAGTCTCTGCGACAGTCAGACAGACAAACAGACAGACAGAATCGCCAGAATTTTCTATAATTATAATGTAGTAGATAATTCATCAAAATCTCGAGATCGAACATTTTCACAAAAATAAAATTTGCCCTATATGGGTAGATATATTAAATATACATATGCACACACTTATGTGCAAGTAATTAGCGACTAAGCACATTAAAAAATAACTGGCTACAAATATGTACATATGTACATAGCTACATAGCATTTTATTAACATATTAAGTCTTTTATTGGCACGTGTGGACAAAAACACAAGGTTGATTTTGTTTTCATCTCAAGTGTTTTTTAATAAGAAATAAACTCTATGATGTTGTGCCTTGCAATTTCTTTAATGTATTTTTCATGAATTCATACAAAAAGACAGAAATTTTATTCTTCCAATATCGCTACAATTCACAACATAAATAAGATTAAATTACTAAAACTAACCTGCTTTATGATTTTGAAAAATGTTCCCGAAAATATTATGTTTTCGGTATAAATAAGCTCCGTAGTCTGCTGACCTGGTGCTGGCGGTGATATAGAAGGTGACGGGGTATTTTTCATTAAATCTTCCGAATCCCCAACTTCATCTGGTAGGGATGACGATATGGAAACACGTCTTTGGTGTTTTATAGCACTGCCAATTAGATTATCACAATCAAGTAAAGATCTTTCTCAATAATTGACAAATTAGAAGAAAATGTTGGGTCAACAGGCACATCGTCGGACGAAAAATATCCACTTGTATTCATAATTGAAAACTTCACTTCACAACAACCGTGATTTGAAACTTATTCTCACTCAAGCGGCAGACTACTAACAATTAAATTTTCATTCACTTTACCTTAACGAGAATTATACACAAGATACCTGAAAACAGTTAGGTACTTGGTGACACAATTTTGCAAAACAATCGACGACAGTTATTACCAAAGTCTATCTCTTAACTTACACATAAACAATGATCATGGGTTTCTTGAATCTGATTAAGAAACTACGAGCCCAAACGCAAAATAGTTGGTCTACTGAAGATAAAATAAAAACATGTGCTGATTCTTGAATTCTTTCCAACTAGACCACAATTTTTTGTTGATTATATAAAGATTTATTTATTCTTAATAGATAAAAGGTGATAAAAAGAAGGCGACTTCATTGAAATAATGTTATGGAGTGAGCTTATAAAACTAAATAACTTATTGAAGACTTTTTACGACGCAAAATAGTTAGTCTACCAGTCTTCATTTTCATTTTACCACTGTATTACTGCACCTCTGGCATTGATAACAGCTTCGAAACGCCGTGGCATAGTGTCAACTAATTTTTGACACTCTTCGGAGCCGAAAGTTTCCCAGAAATTTGTTATCTTGGCCCTTAATTTTGGAAGTGTCCGAGCTGGTTCTTGTCGCAGTTTTTGCTTCATTTTTTGCCAAACGGTTTCGATTGGTGAAAGGTCAGGGCTCCTGGAAGGCCATTAGACTAAAGGAATTCATTCAGCAGTTAACGACGCCATTGTCGATCTACCAGTATGGCAAGAAGCACCGTCCTGATGGGAAATATAGTCTCCCTCACTTGGTTGAAGACGAGTTATTGATGAAAGAAGCTCTTCTTCTTAAATGTCTTGGTATTGGCAGCATTGACCAGTCCATTCACAAAATGTAAATTGTCCATGCCACGCCCAGACGTGCATCCCCATACCATTAGAGGTGCTGGGAACTTGACTGTTGCTTCAGGCAGCCTTTGTGAAAGGCTTCTTTTGAATTTCTTACCACACGTATGCGTTCGTCACCAACGCAGATTTCGAATCTGGACTAATCACTCCAAATAACAGACCGCCATTGACTTAAAGTCCAGTTTTTGCGTTGTTTGGCCCACTCAAGTCGTTTTTTCTTCTGCTTAGGTATCAAAAGTAGTTTTTGCCTGTGTTTTTAATGAATTGAGAAGCTTTATGTTTTGTAAAATTCAAAAAACCTTATAAAATTGATATCCCATTTTTTTCATCGTCCGCTTACGAGGGTCGATCGAAATGCTTTTTTGAATTTGTTCTCTCCATTGGACAGTTATTGCTGCAGCAGTTTTGGACCGATTTTCTTTTATTATTTTCTTTAAAACCCGGCAATAACGAGGTATTGCTATAGGTTGACGCGCAGTTTTCTTACTTGTGTCAACATTTTCCAATGTTCTGCACTGATGAGCGTTCTGAGCAATTTTATAACTCGACAATCCCGTTTTAAATGCCTTAATTATCGATTCTTTTAGGACTCGTAATAATGCAACGCTACTCGCCATGGTGAACATGAAACTGATGCCTACTTGCATAAAAACAGAGATCATTCAACAACAAATAGGGTTTATGACATTTTTTTCATAACGGTTCACCAAAACATTATTTAAATAGTAATAGACCAAGAATTTTGCATTCAAAAGAGAATAGACCAACTCTTATGCACCTATCTTTATTTGAGATAATAGAGAAAATCGTAACGGTGGCTTTTTTAAATTTTGTTTCATTTGGCCTAATTTTGGCCTAAGAATAATTACTGTATTACATGACACACATTTTTAAATAAATAACTATTCACAACCACAATAAATTTAAGTATGAAAAAAGATTAATCTGTTTATTCAAAAATAGACCAACTATTTTGCGTTTGGGTCGTAGATAAACATAAAAACGGTTTATTGAAAAAAATTGTCCGGAGATGATTTACAGAACCGATAGCTGGCGATACCAGGCAATATATACGAAACTTTTTGGACCACCTTTAGCGAAGTACGCAAAGATCTTTACTGCTTCGCAAAATATGAAGATTTTCAATTCAATGTGAACCGATTAATTGCTTTACAATTATAGCTAGATGTGACCGTTTAACTTCAGAATGCGAACGAATTGTCCTTATATTTGAAGAATATGTATAAAGACGATTACGATACTGGCAATGAATTATGATATAATGAATGTTCGACTGTAAGTTATATCCGTTACTGTTTATATATTTTTATTCAAAATTTTTAAAACATTTTTGTACTTAATCTCTTATTTTAATTTTTATTTTTTTATGAGTTGTTTTTATCTCTGCATTTTATCGCATCCCCATCGATAAATTAATCCTTGTTTGTTGATTACCTACGATTCGTACATTCGCCTCTTGTCAGAATCTGACAACAGAATGTATGTAACTATTTCACTTTTAAGCTAAAATCTGTATTCTTTAAAAAAAATCTTTTTGTTGAACTTTTGTTTTATCTCTTGTATAGCTTTAAGTTTTTTTTAATGAAATAAAGATTTAATAATAACAATAATATATTAATTTTGCATACCTACTATAATTTGGTTAAATTTCGCAGCGATCTGGGATACATTGAAAGCAATCCGGAATAATTTCTTGTCCACAGGGGCGTAGCGAGGGTTCGAGCCATGGAGGGAGGGGGGCGTGACTTTCATTGAAATGCCGACTAATTTTGGGAAATTGCCGACTGCATAGAAACCATGAAAATCGGCCCAGCGGTTATCGAGTTTCACTTTCACCCCATAGTACCTAGATGTTTTTTTTTGTGGGAGGTGCCACGGCAATTTGTCCAATTTGTCCAATTTTGACCAATTATCACAGGAACACTTCTGAACTAACATTTAAGACCACTTTGTAAGTTTGAGCTCAATCGAGTCGGTGGTCCTCGAGATATAAGATTTTGAATTAACATTTTTAATTTTAAAAGTAATTAAAAGTTGAATTGAGTGGAGAAATGAAAAAAATGATGTAGCTATTTTGTTTATTTGCTTTATAAATGATAATTAGCTGACCCGGCAAACTTTTTAAATATTTCAAGATTTATTTTGATATTTTTGTTCAATTATTTATTTTAATAGGAATGAAGGCGGATAGCTTCAGTGGTTCAGCGGTCATTATCGGACTTACATACGCACCAACGTGTTTATATAATATAGCTGTACCCGCCCGGCTTTGCCTGTGCACAGTCGGTGTCGGACTGATTTTTAAATGTTTTTTTTATTTTTGTTTTTGTTGAGTGCTTATTATTTGAAATTTTGTAAAACCCAATCGCAGCGCCACCTACCGGGTCCAATTGTGAATCTGAACCATTCTCATCACTTTTATGATTCTAAGTAATCCAGAGAAGGATTTGCTGTTCTTCATGAGTGGTCCGTACAGTTTCCGGTCCAAAAGTTGGCTTTTGTACTTATCCTGCGGACCAGTTTATTAACGCTGTACGAGGAACGTTAAATTAAGCCGCAGACCTTTTTTTTGGCATTCATTTTTAACCACGTCCAAAACATTTCGCAAATATCTTTGTACAGTATTTGTTTTGGCATTTTCAAATAAAAGCCTAAACTATCGACGACCGACGAGCAGTTAGAAATTTAAGACTAACGGTTAATTAAAAAGTATGTAAATACAAAGAAAATATGGGTGGTGTCCATAACCAATATCCTCAAAAATGTCCAATTGCGCCAGTAATAGACAGAAGACAGCTGTGTCAGTCTGTGTAGTTTACCCAGAATCTCGAAATATCTTCAATCTCTCGCTTCTTGCGCTCTTTATTTTTCTTCCTGAAAAACCGATGTTCTTACCGTCACATTTGCCACTAGAGCTCGCGAGTAACTGAATGTAGATCCGAAGGGCTGTCAAAGAGTCGACAAAAAATTAGTCTTTTTCATTTCACATTAAGATTTATTTTTCCGATTACAGTATAGATTATATGATAGTTTTTTCTTCGAAATCTAATATTAGAATAATATAGTAACCTAAAAAATAAAATAAGTAGTCGGCACAACAGGTCCGAATAGGCACTCTAGCTTCTCACAACCATTCGTTTGTGTGAATTTTTATATTTGGGACGAATGGAAGGGTCCTTCAACTTTATGCCGAATCCGAACGGTTGAATTGAAAAGCTTTTGCATGATATTCACCCCAATCGTGGAATCCGTCGGAATTGAGTTTCACTTCACCTATTCGATTCCCTTTCACTTTCTACTGCTATCGTGGAATCCGCCGGAAACGTCTCCTTATCGACACGTTTTTGGGAAGGGTAGTTTCACTGTCAAACGGCCGTCTTCATTTGTCAACACAAAAATGTGTAGCTGCTTTCGCCGGAGGCATATGAAAAGTTTGTTTTAAAAGTGATTTAAATAAAAAATAAAGTTTTTCAATATTTTAATATTTGTTTGATATAATAATGGATACGATAGCTCTATTTTCGGAAGCATAAGAGGAAGAACGAAATGTTCTCAGAGAAGAATACGGGACAGGTAAAGAGGAGCAGTGAATGATTTCATGGAACTTGCGGATGAAATTTGTTTTTTTAATGATTATTTTTTGATTTTAATAAAGTTCAATATTGCACAGATTTATTACAAATGTGTGGCTTAATAAAGCAGCTGTTTTTTTAAGAAAATGTACACAATTTTCTTTAAAAAAATGCTCACGACGTGTAGCAAGCACGAAAACCTGTGAAATCCGCCATGATTTTGATGCGGGCGAGAAATGTCATTTGGTTCGGGAAAAATTCGTTTTGAACGTTTTCAACGATACAGTGAAACTCATTCACATTACCCACACGGGGAACTGTTCACTTTGCGGATTCGACGATACCAAAATGTTTTTTTCCGTGAATAATTCCCCCCGGCGGATTCCACGATAGGGGTGATTACTTATACTCTCCGATATTTTTGTCAGAAGTTCGCGACAAGTGAGGTAGTGGAAAAAACCTTAAGATCGTGGATCGAACATCGTCGAAACGACGAACATTAGCCTTCTAGAGTTAAGCAGAATACAGAGAATACTCTCTCCTTACGGACACCTCTCATAAGCGGACTCTCTTATAATCGGACACGGATCAGTGCTGCCAGTGTTTTGTCATAAGAATTCCCTCGCAAGTGCCAACAAAATCCCTTTTTTCCCTCACCTGGCTCAAAAAATTACCTCAGATTTTCCCACACATATTTTACAAAGGAATATCATTGGATCCAAATCAGTATTACACTATGACTATTTTAACACCCTTCAAAGGCTTAGGGCCAGCTTCAAAGGTTCCGGAAAATTTTTCGGATAATATTATGCGACACATAACGCTATCCGACAGATAAAGAAATATCAGTGTGGCAATAAAATCCCTGTGATACTAGTTTCTAAGATTCTTGTCTGTCAATTATTTAATATACAACTTGTTTATCATAGTGTTTATGTACTATGAATATTTATTAGTGTTCATGATAAAATTGTTCCAACTATACTTTGCACATAGAGACTGATGTAGAAATTTGTTTTCTAAAAATTCAAATAAATTCTTGTTGTGCCTGCAATCTACTCTCGTCAACTAAAAAATGCTCTGGAACTATATTTTTTCCACCCACTTATAATAAATATTTGCGTAAAGGCTTTAACAGCCACTTGAACCGCATGATAGGCTATCCTAGACTTTATCTGTTATATATCACTATCCGATCTGGCAGATAAGTTCCTGATAGGCTAATCGAGACTTTATCAGCTACATAGTCTTTAAACCGACCTTAGCCTCGGGAACAGAACCATATTTATGGTGGGTTCCTGACCATGAATTCTTCGAAGGAAACGAAAAGCAGACGAATTGGCCAGAATATGCTCCAAAACCCCTTTCGCGGGATCGGAATCTTTCTGATATACCCTCAAATTGGCTAAAAACTTACCCATAAAATCCTGGGAACATACAAAATGTATCTCATAATGATTCTCCCAGGTTTAACAATGCCAATAGCAGACATGATATCAGAAACCTTGTATAGGACTCCTTATAGGACATCATGGGTTACAATACTACCTAAACAACATTATATGCGAATTTGGAAGGAAGATCTTCTCCAGGGATCAATTGGATGAAAAAATCATCTGCAGCAGTATCATAAACTTTACATAAAAGTGGAGAACCCCTAGTCTAAACCCTCTTTCTAATGTATGGTACAATATGTAGCGATCTTAATCAGGTCTACGTGCCGCTTTTATTCTGTAAAATACGAAACGAAATCCACTTTCGTTTTCACTAAACAGTAGATAAAAGTGGATCTATCATATCTGTTGTAATAGACAGAGACATCGTTCGGTCGTTTTCATTTTACGTTATTTGGCCCCACGGCTTCTTCCTTTTTGTGACAATACAAGCGCTTGTTCATGGATGCAGTCAGGTGTATAAAATAATTTGTCTTCCTGAAGTTGAACACGAAAATTAAAGTAAAGTTAAAAAAAACAAAAAGTCCCTTTTGTTTGTTCTGGAAAGCAGAAAGTATCCCTTTTTCCCTTTTAGCTCATTTCGAGTACAAATATTCCCTCAAAAAGGGAAATTTCCCACATTCTGTCAGCACTGACACGGATGCCAATTTTCATAACGGCAAAAGAATTTCGTTCTCTTTTAAACGAACAAAATACAACTACATATGTACTTCTTTTTCGATTTGATGTTGCGCATCATGATCGGCTTAATTTTTATTCAATGTTAAAAGTCAATGCACGTGCAGTGCACGGCATGGTAACATCTCAGGCCTGAGGATGGGTTTCAACGTTTTAACTTTCTATTACGAACACTCGTTCAACAGTGTTTTCAAAGCTTTTAAGTCAATGGAATAAAACAGGATAATTACAGTATATTTACAGGGATTTATTGAAAATCACAGGAGTAATTTTTCTAAAGGATTTTCTTTGAAAATACAGGGGTATATCCTGTTCAATACAGGATAAATGGCATGGTTAGGTATACCGTATACGTATAATCTCTAGTTAAACGACATACAGGGACAATGTAGCGATATATTTCCTGGTTTTAAAGTTATAAGTAAATTGGTGAAACAAATTTGTTCCTTCATACAAAAACTATGTATCGAAAAGAGAAGTATAGGCTGACATTTAAACTGACGTTAGGGAGACTATACCTTAACTATCGTAGGTAGCTATTTATATGAACTAATAGCTGATGTGCTGATTGTTTTAACGATAACAACCTGGTACCAGTTTCATACTATACCCCTATGACGAGAAGTCGAGTTAGCGGCATCATTAGCCCACTTTACGCTTGAACGAGAGAAAGTGACTTGGTGCGGAAACACTCATCCCCCTATCACGTCACCGACCCCTGTCACTAACGACCTTCCAAAGGAGTTCGTTAACGAACACAGTTGTGGTACTAGCCACCAGTATATCACCAACTCGGAGGTAATGCTAGGTGTTGGTGGGAAGAACACCTGTGTTCTCATATCATTTTGTTTCCTACATTGTTAAATATCCTTCTTAAATTTAAATTTATGTGATTTCTTCATTTAAAGTTACATATTTCTTAATCTTTTATAATTTGGTTTCGATTACCGAGGTGTTCTAGAACGTTTTACTCACACTATACTATTGCCACCTAGAACTACCAAGTGTGAAGTTCAACTTTTGGTCATGGATTCTTTCATCTAGGAAGACTATAAATGCCATTTTTCAAGGTGTTAAACAAGCTCAAATTTTGAATAATTAGGTGAAAATGTTTTAAATATGACTTAACCTCAACGCCTAAAGTGGTACGAAGTATCTTCTTATTACAGACCCACACTGCCTTGGTGTTCTTAGAGATTTTCATCTTATATATAAAACAAGCGTATGTTTTCTAACTTTAAGATAATTATGGTATTTTCAAAAGCTTTTTCTATTTCTATAACATTACAAGGAACAAATTTCTGTCTACCCGTCATAAATTTCACTTCATTCCGCTTTGCATTTTTGATTACTTTGTCTCTGTCCCAATAACAACACCAAAGCAATGACAAAACATTTTAATCCATAGCAAATACAACGCCTTAAATCCTTCCACCATTTCAGTCTGTAGAACACCGTGACACCTTAATTGGCCGCAAGAGAAAACTGAAAAGAAAATCGTCCGCAAAGTGTCTGGACGCTTGACATTTTTACACGATGTAAATTACCCAATGTGTCATTTTTTGCCAGCTATTATGTGTCAGAATGTCGACGGCTGACACAAACGGTGTAGGTAAATTAATTGCCCCCATCGCTAAGGAGTATAAATCTTCTGCACAAGTCGTAAATTCCATTCATTTGAAACGGAGTAGAGACGCGACCGTTTTTATGTAAGAACCATCCGAAATGCTGTTGGTAGCTTTTTTGTTCGTCACGACATTGTTCTGGGAAGCGTCGGCATCGTCTTCTTCTCTTCGCGTTAAGTCTTTTAGTGATTTCCTTGACTATAATCACCTGAATCATGGCATCATTATAATGTGCAATGACGGTACTCCGCCCAACGAGGAGCTCAAAGCAATTTCAAGGAATCATTACTGGTTGTCATACTTTAGTGTTGACCAAACGCAAACCGAAGTGAACATTGCTTTGTCGTTCAAGGACCTATTCCACCATGGTGCTCCAAAAGTTGGGCTATCCCTTGACATTGACTGTCACTCAAAGACAGCCAGTTTCTTGGCATCCAGCAACGTTTTCAATTCATCGCAGGCATGGTTCATACTCGCGAAGAGTACAACGTCTGTACTGAAGGCTCTTGCGGAAATGGAGATAAATATCGATGCAGATATTACGCTGGGTATAAAAGTGCCAAAGTAAGATGTGCAGAAAATTCAATTAGCACGAAATAGGTTTTCAAAATTTCAATTCTATCATCCTTGTGCGTCCTTGCAAATTCTCCATTCCAGGGAGGACAGTTTGCGGTTGTATGATTTGTATAAAGTGTGTCATCAGTGTGGCACCGCGTTGCAGAGTACGGTTAAAGGCAGTTGGAGCCCAAATGAAGGCGTGCAAATTGTGCCATATTTTTGGCAATCTACAGTGCAGCGCAGGAGCAATTTCACAGGCATAACCCTGAGTGGAGGTATTGCGGTGAGTTATGCTTTTTTTATAGGTGCCAGACCGCTAAAATTGAACTGATGTAGATTTATTGTTAAAACAAATTGGGTTTGGCATAAATTTACTTTTTATTGTTAGCTGATATTTAGATCGATTTTCATCGAGGTGAGGCATTAGATACTTGCGTGAATATTTTTGTGAACTTCCACCTTTTGTCAGATAAAAAATAGTATTATGTGAACTATACAAATTGAAGGGGATGGACTATATACGAGGAGATTGTAAATCAAAAACAAAAAGAAGAATTCAAAACGAAACTAGGAAAGCGCATATTGTGAATGTACTTGTTGAAAAATTTTAAATTGGTGCGGTAAATTTGAAAATAAACCAATCGACGAAAATCTGAATGATAGAAGGACCTTACCATAATAGAACTTTTACTTTTTGATTGTAAGGATGCACCCAAATAATTCCTTAAGTTGCTTATGCAACTCAGAAAAAAAAACTACTAATATAAAAAAAAATGCAATGTCAGATCAACCGTTGATGAAATTCTGTAAAACTGGGAGAATCGTAATCGAAATATGTAGGTAGATAGATAGGCACGTAAATCTTATTTTGAGTATTTTTCAGATAAACATAAAATTCTATTAATTTAAGACGGTTCTATAATAATTTTGAACTGTCGAGAGCTTAAAATAATCCCAAAATTGTCTTATGTTAAGAACTCAAGACCTTAACTTCAGACTGTTGAAAGCTTAGATGCATTCTTAATCATAATAATGAAGAATATAGGAGGATGAAATAATCTCAAAATCATCTTATGTATTTAAAAAAAAAATCAAGAGCTTATTTTAAGACCATTGTACCTAGACTTTAAAATATAAGTTTAATATCTTCTTAAACTTATCAAAATAAGAATATTGTTACCTAAAATTAAGAATAATTACCTACTCTTGAAGGTATCTATGCATTGAAAAACTTAAATAAATACAAATTGTTGCTTATATCGAAGTTGCTTTCGGAATGCATCTAGAACTAGAATGTCATATCTGAATTTAAGATTGCACTGTTATATTCGTCGTAGCTCTAATAGAAGCCGTTACTATCCTCTTTAAAAAAACTAACCAATTATTTTTTAGCAGTAATAGATACTTATTTATTTAGTGAAAAATGGAACATCCATGGAACTTGACATTCATTCTAATTTTCCTCTTATTTCCTTCTTAAACTAAGAGCCCACGGTGTGGTTTGGCGTCTGGGTTTTTTTTTTTTTTTTTTTTTTGAGCAAGCTAAATAAGGTGTTAGTATTATTAAAAGTAAATGAAAAAAGGCCCCAAAAATAAATGAAAAAAGGCCCCAACAATTGGGGCAATATTTCATAATGAAAAATGGCCCCATTCCATTTATGAAAAATTGCCCCAAACAAATGAAAAATTGCCCCAAAATAATAATTGGCAAACAAAAACAAAACGTATTATGAAATTGTCATTGTTTTGGGGACTTTTTGCGTTGTTTTGGGGCCTTTTTGCATTTTATTGGGGTGATTTTTCATTTAATGGAAATTGTTTGAAGATCATTTGGGGCATTTTTAATTTTCTTATTTTGGTATCAAAACAAAAATCTACTAGAAGAAACGCGAATTATACCGTTGTTACAAGGGCAGGACGTTACAGCTTTCAAAGAGTAAATAACTTACTGACAATTGAATTTGTGAGTAGGTACACATCGATCAGTTTATTGACGAAAGTGCACGCGAATTCCTAACTTGTATTTTCTTAATTTTGTTATAGCTTAAAACCTGTTCAGATTTAGAAATAGCTTTCAATTTAAGCTGTAGAAAAGCCAGCTCGGTTTTTGAAATAACTTTTATTTTAGCTTTAGAAAATTCGCGCGAATTTTGAACTTTTATTTTCTCAGATTTTCTAAAGCTTAAAGCCTTCTCAGTTTTTGAAATAACTTTTAGTTTTAGCTTTAGAAAATTTGAGAAAATAAAAGTTAAAAATTCGCGCGAATTTTGAACTTTTATTTTCTCAAATTTTCTAAAGCTTAAAGCCCAAAATTCGAAAATTTAATTTTCTCAAATTTTCTAAAGCTTAAAGTCAGTTTTTCATTACTTACTTACTTAGATGGCGCTACAGTCCGGGGAGGACCTGGGCCTCAACCAACACGCCTCTCCATTTAACCCGATCTTTGGCTATTCGCCTCCATCCAGTTGCGCACTTCAACTTGGTTGAGGTCCCCTTCCACTTGTGCCCATCACCTAAGGCGAGGTGTTCCTCCGGGTTAGAATCGAAGACACTTCATGCCGGAGCGTTGGTGTCCATTCGCTGTAGATGTCCCAGCCATCTTAGACGACTGATGCCACCTCAGTGTTTGAAATAACTTTTAAATTTAATATTCGCGCGAATTTTCAACTTTTATTTTCTCAAATTTTCTAAAGCTAAAATTTAAGCTTTACAAACAGTTACAAAGAGGTTTTTACCTTTTCTTGAATATTTGTTGTAATTCATGGTTTTCATTATGTTTGGGGTATATATCATTCTTTTGGGGTGATATTTCTTAAGAAGATCCCAATATTTAGAATCGATTTTAACATATTTTTCGCGTTTTTCATTGAGTTTGGGGCCATTTTTCATTCTTTTGGGGCAATTTTTCCTTTTTTTAGGGTGATATTTCTTACAAAGGCCTCAATATTTAGAATCGATTTTAATTTGGGGCATAATTGCACAAAAAAATTGAAATTTTACCCCAAATTATTAATGAAAAAAGGCCCCAAAAAAATGAAAAATCACCCCAATCCTACTACAAAACGTTGTTGTTGCTTACTATATAAATTTTTGGGGCCTTTTTTCATTTATTTTTGGGGCCTTTTTTCATTGGGGCCTAATTTCATGGAGCCGCGGTAGACACCCAAGGCCTAGCTTCTCGCAACCATTCGTTTTGTGTGAGTTTATATTTTTGGAACGAATGGAAAGGACCTACAATTTTATGCCGAGTCCGAACGGCTGAATTGAGAAGCTTTTTCAGGACAGTCATACTCTCGGATGTTTGTCAGACGTTCGCGAGAGGTGGCGCAGTAGAAAAAACCTTAAGATGTAATTTGTGTTTTTCCGGGGATCGAACCTGGGATCCCTCGCACAGTAGTCCAGCACACTAACCACTGCGCTACTGCGCCCATTATTAGTATTATTATGTTATTATTATATTATGAGTAAAGTAGCCTATACAACTGATGGTGGAAAAGAAGTTTGTCAAGTTTGTATTTACGGATTGACTTTTGTGAGGGATATAACCACCATTTAACGACGCCAAGTGGTAGCCTTAGTTAGTTAGCCTTAAGAATTATCTCATCAATATGGAAACGGAAGCTAAGCTCACTATCGCACAATATGCCAAGGTCACAAAGAGATTGAAGGTTAACCTTTGAGAACGTGATAGCAGATCGGACTGGCAGTTGGTGACATTGAGCTCTTGTTATGTAGGCACCAGATGGAAATCTATCAGGATCTTGTTGAAGCAAGCAAGAGTAATTTTTTAATGGGTTTGTATATTTCATATCATAAGCTTAGAGAGAGAGAGAGCGAAAAGAAAAAGTGTTTAATAACAATAACACTTTCAAGATCGTTTTAAGATAAGAGAAAGAGAAGAGTGCCTAGATAACTGCCTTATGAAACACCAGAGACAGCCACGAAAGAAGCCCATAGGACAGACCTGAAATGAACACTATAAAAGTGGTTTTCCAGTTGAGTTTTGAGAAGATATACATTTCATCAATATAAGTTCAAAGCCGAGGGCAGACAATTTAGAAGGGATTAATGGGATATCTGTGGGCGCAGTAGCACAGTGGTTAGTGTGCTGGACTGGATCTTAGGTTCGATCCCCGGAAAAACACAAATTACATCTTAAGGTTTTTTGTTGCGCCGCCTATTTATTTTTATTTTTTTTAATGGGATATCTCCAAAAGTCTTACTGAAATTAGTTGCAATGACATCGACTTCTTTATCACTTTTAAAGGTTTAGAGTGTGGGTTCAAAGGTTTGTGAGAAAGAGACACGGACCAATGGGAATGGAGAAGTTAAGCGGGCAGTTTTTCGGCGAAAGATTGTTTAAAAATGTGACAAAATTGTCAATGATGTGGTGATCACTTAAAATTATTTGTTTATACATAGTTTATGAATTGGATAAAAGACTTATAGGCGGGTAAAAGGTTGGCCTCTTACCTTGTGTAGAAGGGCTACTACTATACCTCCCATATCTGGTCTCTTAAATAACTTAGCAGCTCCGTCCATTATAGTCTCCTTTAGAACAGATGGTTGATGTTGTTACCAAGTCTTCCTACCGGAGCTTGTCTGAAATTATCTTTGCTACTACTTCCATTGATTTGATCTTCATATTCAGGCTCATCGTTTCCAGGGGCAGGGCAGTATATTTTTATTTTTTTTTGCTTTAGGTTGTAAGAACCATTTGGGTAGCTTTCCCAATATCTACTGCGCTTTGCAGTGCGCAGCAGTTTTGGCGTTTCGTATCTCAGTTTTGACCAGCAATAGCTCTATCACGAGGTAAATATTTTGATTCTCCTTTCCTTGCTTACGCGGCATCTTTCTTTGAGCGCCCTTGTGATGTCATCTTTTATCCCCGTATTCGTTTTGCAGTTTTTCAAGTATGCTTTATCGTTACTTTGTTTCAGTAGAACATAATGATTCTATAGTCAAGCAATGACAGCTAATCTACTCATGCTCATACTCCCATAAGCACAAGGTCGAATACCATCGCTCTGGATTGACGCACGGCCAACGATGCTGACATTATAAATACCAATAAGACATCAGGCATCATTTTCTTTACAAAAATCATGGATAAGTGTTGGCGAATACTTTCTCAGTACCTATAGTTATACTATCGGTTGTTCGTCAGACGTTCCGGGGGCTAAATCTGAGATCCCTTGCTCAATAGTCCAGTACACTAACGACTTATTATATCCATACATTTCTGAATTTCAATACAATAAGGCCCAAGTCTATCTTCAGGTCTTCAGATATATGTATAGACCAGGAATAGAATAGCGCTTTGTCCTGCGTCACTTTGTATTCGTAGTATCACACAATAACTATATAGATGCAGATGCACTAACAGCAGGTACTATATTAAATTCGCAGATCAATGATGCTCCAAAGGATACGCCAGTAATCGAATACATAGAGAGCTTTGACAACAGACACCTTGATGCAATGCAACGCAAAACTTACCACCTATTAAAAATGTTACAGGACCTCTACAATTTTCGGTAAGAAGTACATACATACCTATTACATTACGGGCTACGGTTGTTATTTTTTTAGAATGGAATTTTTTTTTTTTTTTGCCATTTCTATTGATTTTCTAGACTAAAAGTTGTTATCGCCGACACCTGGGGCATTCAACAGCACGGCAATTGGACAGGTGTCATGGGTCTTCTTGTTAACGAAGAGGTAGCTATTTCATTAGCGCCATTAAGGTTTACTCAACAACGAATCCTTGCTGTACGTTTTCTACCAGAAGTGCACGTGGAGATGTACGTATGTGTATCAATAATTGAATTGCAGTTTTTTTTATCATAAGGTTTTTTGTCTCCCCTGAACACACAGAATTCGATTTTTATTTCGTCATCCACGCAGATCGCCCATACGCAATATATTCCTGCAGCCTTTTACCTCGACCGTATGGTATACCGTGTTGGCATTCATCGCCACTGGGATTCTCCTAATGGCAATTACAATGCGTCACGAGTGTGAATGTTTCGGAAGTGCCGGCTGTAGTGAGAATAAATTGGATTTTTTCACTTTGATCATCCTGGAGGCGATCTTCCTTCAAGGGCCTAGCCAAATGTTCCAATTGGTTTCCACTCGCACGCTAATTATTTCAATTTGCATATTCGCCGTGATGCTATATCAATTCTACTCAGCATTCATTGTGGGCTCTCTACTGGCAGATGTTCCAAGGACCATCATCAATATGCCAGCGCTGTTCAACAGTAGCTTGGACGTAGGAATGGAAGATATCTCGTATAATTATGAATTTTTCATCAACACATCGAACCAAATGGCAAAGGATATTTATGTCCATCGCATAATGAAAAATCCTCGGATGAATATATTGCCATTGGAGAAGGGATTGGAACGGATCGGTAGAGGCGGTTATGCATATCATGTGGCTTTGGTCAGGGCATACCGTACATTAAAAGGTTGTGTACACAATTTAATGAATTTTTAATTTTTTTATTTATTCTTTACATGAAACCGAATAGGTAAACATTATCATTAACATTGGGGCAGAGGAAAAAAAAAAACGTTGTGTTGAACTATTATACCAGTGGGTACCAAAAGTCGATGTTGATGCGTAGGTTATACTATTTTTTTTAAATTAATGAAAATTTATTATTTGATTAGTGGAGTTTTTACGTAAATCAGTAGTATTCCAAGGTATTTTTCAGTATAAGTTCTATATTATTTTTATGTTAATTTATAAATTAAATCAATCGTGCGCTCATTGATTAGTGAGTTGAAATTCGATGCTTTGCTTCCCACGGCTTTAATAACAAAATAATTCTTTGTTCACTAAAAGTAGGGGTCATTATTTGTCGTCTACAATCCATTTTGAAAATATCAATTACTAAATGTATAGGTACTGCAAATAAGCATTTTTAAAAGTGCTGCCAAATTGTTAATATTATTATAGGATGAGCATTGTAAATCGACTGTGAAACGCAAAATAGCTATACACGACTGACGCTTATTTGTTCGTTTCTAATCAAACTTAAAATTTATTGAACTCTGAAGTCTGAACTGTGAAACCAGACATAAGGCTTATATTAAAGGAGAGAAAATAGAAGATGAATACTCAAGAGAGACCGACAAAATCTTATAAGCAACAAAATATGCATTAAGGTTGTCAACCTCTCTAGTGGTCCAGTGCTTAATCCCGAAATGGCGCAGGTGGAGGTTCGCTTCCTGACAGTAGAAAAACTATGTCTCTTCAAGAGATAAGAGAGGTCCTAAAAACTATAATTCATATAAAGAATCGTCACGTGAGTTCTTATTTGTCCTATAGACCTCTAGCGTAACTTTTCAGGAGAGCGTTTTTAAGTTTAAAAGTGGTGGTTTGCTTATTTTTTTGAACATAATCACTGAGATTTTTATATTTTTTGAAAGATTGGGTATTTGGCCAACCATACATAAAGCAATTTGCATTTTATGGTTTTTGAACATTGATTTAATTGAGTTTAAAAAAAAAGTAGTGAAATGGATATAGGACACCTGTCCATACAGTTGCGGACACATTAAAAACCAAAGTTACAAATATTGTGTCCAATGAAATTTGTATTGGATATAGGACACACAGTAAAATACAAAAATTACGAAATCAAATATTTTTATTGAAATCGAAATTCAATTCATTCTTTATTTGACTTTAAAAAAATAAGCGAAAATTATTATAATGTTTTATAAAGGTTCAACAAAGTAAAAATAAATAAAAGAAACTTTTTTCTCTAAGCTTAATAAATTAATTTAAAAAAACATAACAAAAACGCAATTATTCATATTTTGTATCACTAATAGTGTGTGTAAGGTAACTTAGTCAATTTTTAAAACAGCCTTATAAAATGTGACATCTTCGCTGTTATGCATATCATACCAAAAATGTAAAAAACAACCAAGTTCTTTTATAATAGTAATAAGTAATGGGATCTAAATGTGAGTCAAGTTCATAGTTTAAGAAGTTAAATGTTAAAAAATTGGTAGGTTCACTGGTTAAGTTTTCAAATTCTACTATATTGTACAGTATAATGAAGTTATAAACGAAAAACTTGCCAAGTAAACCTATAGATTTTTTAACATTTAGCCTTCTTAAACTAAGAACTTGCCGCACATTTATATGGCGCAGCTGCATAATGGGCATCATGTAGAGACAGCGATAGGGCAAGAAGAGAACCCACGTCCAGTCAATGAAGAACTAGTTCCACCACCTAGTATAGAAGAAGTTGGCCTAGCTATAAAAAAGCTTAAGAACAACAAGGCTGCAGGCTCTGATGGTTTACCACCGGAGCTCTTTAAATACGGTGGTGATGTTTTGGTAGGGAGCATGCACCGACTCATCAACCAAGTATGGGTGGAAGAAAACATGCCCGATGACTGGACTATCAGCTCCATATGCCCCATCTATAAAAAAGGCGATCCTATGTCTTGCAAGAAATATCGAGGCATATCCCTGTCGCATACAAGATCCTATCCGACGTACTGTGTGAACGTCTAAAACCGTTCTGCAACACACTAATCGGCACATACCAGTGTGGCTTCCGGGCCGGCAGACAGACTATAGACCAAATTTTCACACTGAGGCAAATCCTGGAAAAGACCAACGAATTTCAAGTCGAAACTCACCACCTATTCATCGAGATAACATACATCGCCAGGAGCTCTATATGGCGATGGCCGAATTCGTAATTCCGGCAAAAATGATCCAGCTGTGTCCCGTGACGCTGGAAAACACGCGCTGCAACGTGCAGTTTGGAAGTAGCTCCTCCGAACTATTTCAAACATGCACCGGATTTCGGCAAGGAGACGCGTTATCATGCGACTTTTTCAATCTCGTACTAAATCAGTTAGTGCGCAGGGCTGGTGTCAACACGGAAGGCAATATCTTCAACAGACCAGAGTTGCTAGGCTATGCGAACGATATTGACATCATCGGTCGCTCCCAGCGTGCCGTGATAGAAGTGTTCACGGCGATTGAAGAACAGGCGAAATCCGTTGGCCTTGAAGTAAATGAGGACAAGACTAAGTACATGCTATCAACAAACAAACAAGCATCTGCACAAGCCTAATACAAGACGTCACTACTGATAGTAACAATTTCGAGGTAGTTAAGGAGTTCACCTACCTCGGAGTAAACATAAACTCCACGTATGACACCCTAGTCGGGATCCTACCTACACCCTAGGAAACGGTTCCTACTTCGGTTTGGCAAAACAACTGGGTTCAAGACTCCTAACTCGAAGGACGAAATGTGTGTTCTACAAAACCCTTATCCTGCCAGTTCTGCTTTATGGCGCCGAGTGCTGGACGATAAGCAAGAAGGGAGAGCTGATACTGGGCTCCTTGGAAAGAAAAATACTTCGGCGGATTTTTGGTCCTGTGTGCGAGGAGGGCGAATGGAGGAGAAGATACAACCGCGAACGCTATGAGCTGTACAAAGATGTGGATGTAGTCCAAATAGCCAAACCACGTCGACTACATTAGCTCGGCCACATCGAGCGAATGGACAATAATGCTCCAGCTAAAAGCATTTTCGAATCCTAGCCCTCATGTTCGAGAAGATAAGGAAAGCCGAACCTCCGTTTCAAAGACCAAGCCATCGCGGATGCCCAGAGCGCTTGGTCTGGACAACTGGAAGCGTGCCCGGGATCGTAGACGATGGAAGGCTGTAGTGTCTCAGGCAGAGATTCTTCACGGGTCGAGAGCCCGATAAATAGTTAAGTACGTTTTTCCTTAGTTGGACGATTTGATAAACCATAGTAACACGATTGAAATTATTTTTAAAAAAATAGTCAATTACTCTTTGCGAAATAGAAAGTGTGTTCCGAAAAAAAACAGGCAGACTTGATATTGAGTGTCTTGATTACCCAGGGACATGTAGTACTTGAAAGTGCAAACAAACGTGCAAATCTTAAAATTCTCAGATACATTCTGTCCTATATCCATATTTCATTGGATATAGGACATTTAAGCACAAACTTTACATAATTATATTTCCAGTATGAAATGTGTCCTACTGCATACAGAAATGGATATGGGACAAATAAGCATAAAATTCATCAAAAAAAATTGGTCTGTAGGACAAAATCCAATTTTTTATCTCGAAAACTAAAAGAGATAGGACAATTCTGATTGCAGCAATCGAAAGAGCATGGCCGAAAATATAAGATGGCATTTATAACTCATTTTCGGCCAAAATGGTCTGTAGGACAAATAAGAACTCACATGACGAATTGGTTGTGGGAAAAATTTGTTTTGGACTTTATTGCAATTTCAAAAGAGCAGTAAAGTCCATAAAAGTCAAAAAATACGTTTTGGAAATTTTTGCATAAGACTTTATTTAATTTATTTTGGCTCCTCTTAAGCATCCCGCTACCATTGTAATGGCTAGGCTAGGCAGGACATTGAAAACGAATTCATTTTTTGCGAAATCATAATATATATTATTATATATTATATTATTAGTTAATTTTTTGCCCTAGGAATCATATAGCTACATTGTCATCTAGGAATGCTTATCATCAATCGGCAAGGATTTGTTATTTATTTAGTTTGTATAGTGTATCAAGGTTATAGAGGTTATAATAAGATCACCTACGTACTAAAAATGCACTTAACAAAGTAAACAAAAAACTGGAGGACATACCTGATATTGTGTGCAAATATCAGTCTTTTACGTCAATTAGTTCTTTTTTGGATTAGACCTATTAACAAAATTAGCTTAGATCGTTCGGACAGACATCGTATCGAAAACAATAATTAACCATTAACCACTTTTGTCCTTAAATTCTTGAAATCATCCAAATGTCTTTTATTTCTCAAAAATCTTCTAATAATTTAATTCGTATTTACAAAACTTTCATAAGCCATTAGTAAAATAATAAATATTATTTACTAAACCTGCACAAAATAATTCATTATATTGTTTAGGCATCTCTCCTTGAACCACTACTAAAGGTAACTTTGCCATGCAATGTAACTGCAAGAATTAACCTCAACGAACATAGCTCTTAGCTCTCTCAACCTTGAACTTGTAACAGAGACTAAATTGAAACTAGTTTTCATTAATTTAATATTTTTGATTTTTTCTTAATATTTCCCCTGGAGAATAAAGGCCTAAATGTTTTAACGCCTGCGCAAAAAGCCTTCCGGTAAAAGTTGGGCATAAAACTGAACATAGAGCACTGGTTCTACACCGCTATTTTAAGACCTATTTCGACCTATTGCTATGTTTAATGAAAGGCTGTTAACATTAAATCCAAATTAAAGAATGGTACAGAGGTCCACAATTGGAGGGCTCACAGCTGATCCGAACCAAATCTTACTTACTTACTTAAGGTGGCGCTACAGTCCGGGGTGGACCTGGGCCTCAACCAACAAGCGTCTCCAGCCAGCACGATCTTTGGCCAGCTGCCTCCAGTTTCGCACGCTAAGTTGGTTGAGGTCCCCTTCCACTTGCGTGCGCCACCTGAGTCGCGGTCTTCCTCTACTGCGCCGTCCCTCGGGTGTGGATTCGAAGATCTTCCGGGCCGGAGCATTCACGTCCATTCGCTCTACATGACCCAGCCACCGCAGTCGTTGGACCTTCACTCTTCTGGCTAGGTCGATGTCGCTGTACAGCCCGTACAGTTCGTCGTTGTATCTCCTCCTCCATTCACCGTCTATGCAGACGGGACCGAAAATTACTCGAAGAATTTTCCTGTCGAAGCAGCCAAGAGTAGCCTCATCCACTTTTGATAGAGTCCATGCCTCTGCACCATAAAGTAGGACAGGGATGATTAGGGTCTTATAAAGGGTCACTTTAGTTGTTCGAGAGAGGGCTTTGCTACTCAATTGCTTTCTTAGCCCAAAGAAACAGCGATTGGCAAGAGTTATTCTTCGTTTAATCTCAGCGCTGGTGTCATTGTCTGAGTTCATCCGAACCAAGTCATGAAATATAAAAAATGTAAAAACTAGTGCGAAATACTCCTCAAAGTTTAACTTTATTCAATTCTGTAACGGACTAAGTCAAAAAGTGTTTCGTTCCTAAGGTAACGGTAAGAAACCCAAGTCAATGTCTCTCATTTTCGATTTTTTTCAAAGCTGAAACGAACCAAGTCAGTGTGATTCACATTTCATGAATATTATTCGTGAACACGTGTTTTTGTGTTTCAGTTTTCAATATTGTAAGAAATCAGTGTTAATTAAAAATGGAAAGTGGTAATAGTAGTGCTAGTGATTTTTACACTAATGAGGATGAGGAATATTTTCCAACCTCAGGTAATTAAACATTTGCTTATTAAAATCAATTTGTTTTATTAAAATTTTTGTATTAATTTGGCTGAAGGACCTGTGGCTGGGCCATCAGAATCATTACTACATCTGGGAAGGAAAAAAAAAATGAACCCGGTAAAGTGGAAAAAGAATGTGCGGAAGCTTGGCTGCAACAGTGGAAAAGAGTAGGTACACAAATCAAAAAGGTCGTACGATTTCCTCAAAAACATTTACTGGTAATTTTGATTGTGGATGTGGATGCAAAAAAACTGTAGCAGCCAGGTGGATGAGACCGACAGAGAATTATTTTTCACCTCATTTTGGAAACTGGCAGATCATGAAAAAAAAAATGTATTTTTAAGAGGTCTTATTAAATCATCACAACCAAAAGTTTAACGCATTCGGGAAGGAAATCGCGGCTCAAAAAATAAAACTTTTACTTACTCGATGTTGGTTAAAGGACAAAATGTCCAGGTATGTAAAATTATTTTTTGAAAACTTTACAAATTGGTTGGGGAAGAGTGTATCGATGCCTGGTACGGGAGGAGGTATTTGCTCTGATTGATGGCCGTGGTAAAAATGAAAAAAAGAAGATAGAGGATAGTTGGCGTTATCGCACAAATTAAATCGTTCCCAGCTTATCAGATTATCAGCGCCATTATAGCAGAAAGGATAATCGAAAATATCTGGACTCGGATTTAAATATTCGGAAAATGTAGAAATGTAGCTCTTAAACTAAAGTTCTACTGTATAATGTATTCAGCACAAAATTTAATTTATATTTTAAGCCTCCGAATAAGGATACCTGCCGAATTTGTGATGGTCTTGATATGAAAATTCGGTGACGGCGGAAATTCTAACTTACTTCTGCAAAAAGAACTTAATTTAAAAAGAGCACAGCAAGCACGAGACTCACTGAAAACAGAAGTGCCATCTGATGAGCACTATATCTGTAATTTTGACCTTCAAAAAGCACTGCCTTTTCCAAAGCTATCAACATCAGTTGCTTATATTAGTTATTACAAACGGAACATGTAGCTATGTTTATAATTTTGGAGTTCATTCAATGAACACAAAAACTGCTGATATGCACATGTGGAATGAGACTGAACACTCATGCCTCGGAGTATAAGCACATAATTACAGTGATGCTTGCGGAGGACAAAATAGAAACATCAAATTAAGCCTCTCTTTACTTAAATTAGTTGGGTCAACTGACTTAAATGTCGAAATAATAGATCTAAAGTTTATGGGTTCTGGCTACTCTTTTTTGACAAACGGTGCTGATTTTGGTGTAATTGAAAAAGCAAGAAACAAAAATTTATTTATTCTTGTAATGACTGGATTGAAATTGTCAAAAGTGCTAAAATCAAACGCCCACTATACGAAGTGATAGAAATGGAAAGACATGAATTTCTATCAACTAATATTTTAGAAACAAATATTACGAACCGAAAAAAGACAGTTGATGGTCACAATTTGTCATAGCTCAATATCAAGTGGCTTCGATTTGAACGCAAGCTACCTTTTTCGTTTAAATTTAAGGAAACACTCAATAAATAAGTCCAATTTGATGAAGTTTATTTAGGAAAAAACAAGAAAGGAAGAAGACTACAATCTCTACAAAATTTACAACAAACTATTCTGTACCCAACTCGTCGTACAGTTACGTCAGAGAAAAAACGAGATATGATTGATTTGCTTAAATTTATTCCACGTTCCACCCATGTACCACAGTTTCTATAAGAATCTACCAGTCAAATAAGAATTAACTACGAGACAACATCAGAACCAGCCCCAAAATGATGAAGATGAAAATGACGAATTTTTTTAGGTATGTTTAAAAATATTTTTTTACCTTACATTTCCATATCTTTTTTAATTTTTAATTAATTTGTTAAATAAATGAAATCATTTTTTTATTACTTTTTTTTAAAAGTTATACCGACTTTTATTTTCCTAAAAAATTACAATAGTTGTCAAAAAAAAATTAATAAATAGGTGGCGCAACAGACACCCAAGGATTAGCTTCTCACAACCATTCGTTTGTGTGAGTTTATATTTTTGGGACGAATGGAAGGGACCTACAATTTTATGCCGAGTCCGAATTGCTGAATTGAGAAGCTTTTTCAGGACAGTCATACTCTCGGATGTTTGTCAGACGTGGCCTGCAATTAACACGAAAATGTCATAATCCTAATATCTCTTGATAGGAACCAAATCCGAATGTTCGTCGGTCTCATTCATACCTAAGATTATCTTTAAATTTTAACTCAATCGATTCGGCAGTTTTCGAGATATAAGATTTTTAATGTTTTTTTGTATGGGCTGTGCCACGCCCCTTTGTCTAATTATCACCAATCTCCTTCAGTGCACTCCTGGACCAATACCTAAGATTATCTGTAAATTTGAGCTCAATCGAGTCGGTGGTTTTCAAGTTATACGTATCCGAGCACAAATCAGGATCCATTTTTATATATATAGATTAATTAATAATTCACGTACTAATGCCAATATTTTTCACTCTTTCAGAACGGCTTACCCAGTCGCAGTTCTGTGACCTCCAGGAAATTGCAATGGATCCCCCCTTTGCATCATGTTCAGCCGTTCCGCATGGTTCACCCTATAAGGAGCACTTTGCTAGTGCAACTTTACGATTCCGCGAAACTGGCCTAATGTCCTACAACGACAAGTTGTGGTCGGTCGAGAAACCGCAATGCAACCAAGTGATGATGGAAAAAGATACAATAGTCGACATGGAACACTTTATACCGGCTTTGGGACTCTTAGCAGTGGCAATGCTAATGAGTTGGTTGATCTTTGGAGCGGAACTTCTAGTGCACTCATTGGATGCTTTGAAATTGCAAAAAGAGCGACGACGACGCCCAGAGTGATATTAAGCACACTAACAAAGTTAACAACACTAAAACTTAAGCCAGATTTCAAATGTTGTAGTATGAAATTAAAGATAAACGTAAAAGCGTAGAAACTGCACAGACACGGAGCCGTAGATACTTTTTCGTAGTCATATTTGCATGCTTGACTGTTAATTAAAATTTTAGATTCTCTTGATATCCTGGGTGAATAATATCAAGGAGACTTCAAGACCAAAATTGTGCATTGTAGATGTAGGTTGTTGGTGTTTGAGAATACCTCTGTTGTCTGCGAATAGTTATTAGATATGACGACGACGATGAAATTGCATCGTCTGTTTGCGAAGTACGAAGTACAGCCAAATGATGAATAATATGATAAATTTAACTATAGGTACAATAAATTCTAAACTCTGGAAGAACTCTTTGAAGATATGAAATGTATTCTAGGTAGGTACATGCTATTTAAAGGAAAAAGGAAACGCATTTCTTTTTTATTATTATTATTATTATAACTTTTATTAGCTTATAAATAAATTACAGAACTAATACTATAAGTACAGCACTAGCTACCAAGGCTTTCGGCTATTTTTTTTTTAAAATAAAATAAAAACAATTGTTGTACAAGAATTGGGGAATATAGGTATGAATGAATAATTTATATACATATTTTAATACATTATATAGAATAATTATATGCTGTCATCTTGATTTAAGGAAGAAAAAAGTTTATAAATAGTTTTAATATTTTGTTCTGAAGGAACGCTGAGTAGGCCAGCTACGGTGAGGTTTAGAGAAAAGATCTTTGCTTTGGATTTAAATGTATTGCAGTCGAAGACTAGGTGCCTGATGGGGAGTGTTACATTGGAGTTGCAGAGATGACAATGGGGTGGTGGGGTCCGTTCCATTAATTATGTGACTGTGTGTGAGTCTTGTGTGTCCTAATCGAAGCCGGATGAATATCTTTATCATACTTCTTGAGCAGGACGTGGGGTAGATTGGTGTTCGTGCGTTAGGATTAATAGTTGTGTAGTGATGGGAATATTCCCTCCAGCTTTTCAATTTCTTGTCGTTCCAAAAGTGATGTATGTTCTTTTTGATGTCATTTTTGTTAAAGGTCCAATATGTGAGAAGAGGTTCTTTAACCGCAGATTTGGCTGCAGTATCCGCGTCTTCATTACCTTTGATCCCCACATGTCCCGGTACCCATAGCAGCTTTATATTATGATGTTTTTCTATTAATTTGTTCCGTATGGATTCAATAATTGGTGTTTTGTTATTGACGTTCATTATTGCTGAAAGCACTGAAAGGCTGTCGGTGCAAATAATTAAGTTTTTTGTGCATGCTAGGTTTATAGCTTCCATGATTGCAATGGCTTCAGATGAGAACACTGAGGAGGAGTCGGTAAGCAAACGTTTGGTTAAAAGATCGCCGCTTTCATTGACAACGGCGAAAGCTGTTCCAAAGTCAGTTTTTGAGCCGTCAGTGTAAATTAGGTGCCAGTTGGAAGTTTTTTCGGATTCCGATAATTCGTTGAATCTTTGTATTGAGGACTCACGGGGAGTTATTGTTTTAGGTAATTTGTTAAGTTCGGTGTTGATGGCTTTTTCATTTAGTGCCCACGGAGGAAAGGTGGCCGATTTTGATTGGTTGACTGGAACGGGTAGTCCGATAACTTTGGCTAAACTTAAAGTTTTGTGCAAGGTAGATGCATTTTTTGGCGTTTTTTTTATGCGAGAGATTTTTTTTACGTCTATGTTTAATTGGGATTTATGTGTGGGGTTAAATTTCAAGTATATTGTTGAGGTTAGGATATTCATTCTTTGTTTTATGGATGGTAGGCCAGATTCAGTTAGCAGATTTATAGGTGTCGTTCTAAAGGCCTTAAGACTAATTCGTATTGCCGAGTGATATGATGGTTCGATGAGTTTTAGAGATGAGTTTGAACACTTTCCATATATGGGCAGACCATAGTCAATCTTAGATAAAATAGTGGATCTGGTGATATTAAGCAGGGTGTTAACATGACACAAACTGTTTTTAGAGCTTAGATATTTAATAATATTAACCCTGGTAGCTAGTTTCTTCTTAAGATTAATACAATGGGACTTAAAGCTAAATTTGTTATCAAAAATTACTCCAAGAATACTTAGATTACTGACATGTTTTATATCTACATTGTTGAGATTAACTGATAAACATTTAGAACACTTAGTTTTTTTACAAACATGCAGTATGCTGCATTTTTCTGTGGAGATCTTAGATCCCGATACTATGCACCAGTTGTTTATATCCATAAGGATGTTTGAAAATGTCCTTGATAATTCTGCAAGATCTTTGCATTTAGAGAAAACAAATAGGTCATCTGCGTAGAGTGAGTGCTTGGTGGGATTATAGGTATTAAGTATTTCGCTTAGAGCATTAAATGATATGAGAAATAGTATCACGGAAAGTGGAGAGCCTTGTGGTATACCGTTTGAAAGAGTTTGCACAGAAGAGTATGTATTATTTATCTTGACACGAAACTTTCTATTCGATAAGAAGGATTTTACATAATTGAACATTCTTGGACCTATTTTCCACTCAGTCAACTTATTCAAAATGACATGAATCCCGATTCTATCGAAGGCCTTTTCGAAGTCTATGGAGAGAATAGAGACATGATTCTTGGTAGACAAGGCCGAGGCAACGTATTGATCGATGTGCAAGAGGGCGTCTAGCGAGTAACGTCCGTGTCTAAAGGCTACTTGGTTCATGTGTATAAGGTTTTTCTGCTCCAAGAACCAGAGAAGTCGTTTTGCAACAATCTTCTCCAAGATTTTAGCTGGGCAGGGAAGTAGAGAAATGGGGCGGAAGCCACTGATATCGGTTCGTGATTTGTTAGGTTTAGCAATTGGTATTATATTGGCTGTTTTCCAATTTTGAGGAATTGTTCCTTGCTCAAAGACATGGTTGTATAGTGTTAGCAGTCGACTTTTCAAATTTTTAGGACTATTTTTAAGCATTGAATACGAAATTCGATCATGCCCGGGTGAATTACCCTTGGATCCTTTGAGATTACTGTCAAATTCAATTTGTTTGATTGGGGATTCAATATGTTTTGCAGTTTGATCAGTGTCCCATGAGGACGGATCGAGTCTTTTAGCCGTAAGTTTTGCTTCGATGAATTCAGGGGAAAAGTTGGTGTCAGCAGAGTAGTTTGACCAGACTTTGGCGAAGTGTTCTGAAATTTGCAAGGGGTCAGATATGGTTTGAGAGGTGGTGGTTATAATACTAATAACTTGTAGTATATAGTTGCCTGTAAGGGACTTAACATCAGCCCAAAGCTTCTTTGATGAAGCTGTTGGGTTAAGGTTTGAAGTGAATTTCTCAAAGCTGTTTTTTTTAGCTGCTTTAGCAGTTTTGCGGAATATTGCATTGGCCTTGCGGTAGGCAATCAGGTTTGTGTTATTTGGATGTTTCTTAAATTGTCTCCAGCAATACTCTTTGGATTGCCGCAGTTGGCTTAAGTGATTGCTCCACCAAGGGACCATGAACTTTTTTGCATAGGTAGAGGTTTGGGGAATCGCTAGATTTGCCGCATAGCGGATTGATTTCTGAATCAAAGCTGCTTCCTTGTTAATATTTGCAGATTGATTTCGTAGTCCTAGGTATTGTTCGACTTCTAACTGAAAATTATTCCAATCAGCTCTATCAGTTTGGTATTTAGGGGATAGCTTTAATGTTTGAGGAGAATTACCTGTTGTGATAGTAGTTACAATTGGGAAATGATCGCTCCCATGTAAATCTGTGAGAACTGTCCATGTTGTTTTTGTGTATAGTTGAGGGGAAATAAGTGAGAGGTCAATATGGGTAAATGTTTTGTGGGTTGAAAAATGTGTAGGCCTGCCGTCATTGAGGACAATTAAATTGGAGCTGCTTAGGAAGTCTTCTATTATTTTGCCGCGGGAATTAGTATTGGGAGATCCCCATTGTGGGCTCCAAGCATTTACATCTCCCGTCAGCAGTACAGGTGTGTTAAAAGAGCTAACAATATCGATTATGTCTTTGGCCGAAAAGTTTTGTTCAGGGGGAATGTAAAATGAAATCACTGTAAATTTTAGTTTAGTTTGAATTTCTTCAGCTACAGCTGAAATATGTGAGTGGATATTTTTAAATTCGTGTGGGATGGATTTGTGCACTAGCAGGCCTGTACCTTGTTTTGCAGAATTATTTGACTGAAGGTTATGGAACTTTTCTTTGTATTGTTTGGGAGGATGTATGTTTTTTTGTTCTGGGTGGTCTATGTGTGTTTCTTGTAAACTAATAATTGAGGGGTTTGTTTGGTGGATTAACAGTTGCAGTTCGTGGAGGTTATTAAAATAGCCATTCAGGTTCCATTGTAGAATCTGGAGCATCATCATAACATCATTTTTCGTCTTTTACGACAATATAGTTTAATATATTGGGCAAAGAATAGAACTGAAACTGAGTAAATAGTAGAGGTGTCTCCGCCGGCGACTAGCGTTACACTAGGAGCCGTTGCACCCGCGATGATTTTGCCATAAAATGACAACAATCGCCGACGGAAACACCGGTTTGATGAGTATAATTTACTTCTACTATATGTCTGAGTCATTATCTGACGTGTGCATGTAGTAGTTATTTTCTTTAATTAGAGTATTTGCAATAGATGTGAAGGGGGAGTTGGGAGTAGTTGTGTTTTCTGTTGTATTTTGTTTTTTGGTTGTATTTTTTTCTTGGAGTTGAGTGTTGTGTTGGTGAGAGTAATGGGTGTGTTTATGTAGACTTTCTCTTGCCTGAGAGGGGTGTTGGATATGATGCTGAGGAAGCGGGGAGTGAAGGAGCCCTTACATTTTTTAAAGTTTGATTATTTGATGTGTCTTGTTCTTTTGGAGGAGTAACTGTTAACGAGATTGGTCTGATTGATACTGATGGTATTGGAGATTGGGTTGGAGTTGGGGAAACTGCATTTACGCTTGCGGTGATGTCTGTTTGATTTTTTGTAGAGTTTTTGCTATTTGTAGGTTCTTTTGTGGCAGGGGGAAGCTTAGGGGGATGGCTTGCTTGCTTTGCTTTGTCTGAAAACAAATCCAGATAAGTGTGAGATTGTGGAGGGTTTTGTTCTTTATATATGCGTTTAGCATCTGCGATGCTGCATTTTTTGTTTGTTTTTATTTTCAATATTTCCTTCATTTGGATGAATTTGGGGCAGTCTTTGGATGAGGAGGGGTGGGCGGCAAGACAGTTAGCACACATAGTTCTGGAACATCCGACGTTCTCATGAGGTGGCAAATTGCATGATTGGCTAATAGGGTTATTGGTACATCTTTTAGAAGTATGGCCAAGTAGTTGACAGATACGGCATCTCATCGGATTGGGGATATACTCCGTTATCTTGATGCTATCCCATGCTATATCAACCGTATTTGGAGGTTGGAATGAATCAAAGGTGAAGAGCATCAAGCCTGAGGCACGTTGTTTACCCTCATGAAGTTTAGTGAACTTATAAACATCTGTTACATTTTGATGCTTCATTTCTGCTACAATTTCAGATTCGGGGACGTTAATTAGCCAAGGGGCGTACGCAATTCCTTTTGAAGAGTTTAGTTGGGTATGTAAGGTGATTGTTACGGGGCAGAGATTGGAGAGAGACTTTGTTGCAATAAATCTGTCGGCGATCTTTTGGTTTTTGACCAAAATCAACATTTTACCATCTCTAAGCTGTGTAATTTGTTCGTATTCCGAACTGATTACGTCAATTGCTTTATTGAGCGCGAATATGCTGATAGATGACAGAGGTTTATTTTCGTTTTGCGGAGCGATTAACACAAATCTAGGGTTTTTGGCGGTTGTTCTGCTGGGGAGTTCTGGGAAGTCCTCAAGAGAGCTTGTAAATTTATTCCGTTTTGCCCGGGGTCCGGAAAGCGAAACTTCGGAAAGTTCGCTGAATCGATTCCCGGGTTTCATTTTTGGCCCGTGGGTCATGAGGTTAGGGGGTAGGGAGCACTACACACGCGAGAAAGAGACGATCGCGGCGTTGGTGGGTGAAAAAATAAATGTATGTGTTTTGGTGGAGGTGGAGAGTTTTAAGAAAACGGTTAAGTCACAGAGAAAGCAAACGAAAGAAGGCGATGCGTTCAGCACGAGAGCTAGACGGTGACTGCATTTCTTTTTTGTAATTCTAGGATAGGTACTTTTTTGATTGTTGGTAAAATGTTCATGTTGAATTAGATCGCATGAACTGAGTAGGTTTCTTTTTGTCACAAATTAAAACTTAATGACTTCTCCACAGTAGAATTCCTTGAGGTGTAATTTGTGGTTTGCAGGGATTCAGCCTGAGACCAGCACGAACTACGGCCATGACTAGTCTGGGTGGTGTATTGAAGAAACCCTTTACTCACTGAACCAAATTTGGTAGTGATATTGACAAAAAAGTAGGTAGATTTGAAGAAATGGCGATCAATATAAGGCCAACACTTCCTGTCCGTTGTTTTGACAAATATTTTGTTATATTATTTAATAAATAGCTATTGTCATTTTGAAAAAAATTTATAAAATTTTTCGTTGTGGTGTTAAATTCACAAAAATTTGTTATAGTGATAAAATTTCATCATTCTATCATGTTCTTCATTTAAAAAAAATATTCTTCAAATTGAAAATACATTCTTCAATTCGACGCATCGTACTCTTTAAATTGAAGAAATTTTCTTCATTTTTACGTATTCTTTCTTTAAATTGAAATTCAATTCTTCATTTCAACACTTCACTTTATTGATATTGAATACATATTCTTAAATTCTACGCATCGTTTTTCTTCAAATTAACTTACCTCTTTATTCAAATTAATGCATTTTTTCGTCAGTTATTGCTATTTTTTCCAAAATGACAATAAAACAAAAAAGAAACACTTTTTAAAGTCAAAAACAATTTTTTTTATTTTCTTAGCATTACGTAAATTATAAAGTTGACATTTTTTTTTGTAACTTACATATACATATTTATAAGTGAATACACTTGAAGATGGTTCTTGTCATATTTGGAATTGATGAAAGCAGGTTTGGATAAAGGTCCTACAAGGTCCTAGCTATATTTGGAAAAATTAAACAAATTTAAAATATTAAAGTTTGTTTATACTTTTTGTCATTGGAAAATACAACGACGTACCTACTTACGGTTCATTTAATGGTGATCATTGGCTGAATGTTCCTTTTGTGTTTGCTTTTTGGGAAACATAATATAATTAAAAGTGATTTTTTTTAAACTCATTTAACTGCGATTAGGTATAGGTAAAAGGATCATAGACGAAATTTTGAAAAATATTTCTATACATATTAGCTACTTACGTTTTCCTTATACAAGTGTGTTTGAGAAACACCTCCAAGCGTTTGCACTTATTTAATTGCTTTACTTTAATTTATAAATTCCTTTTCCCGACCTAACTTTGGCAATTCACTTTCTAGAATAAAACTTATCACTTCGAGCGCAACAGCGAACAATAACATTTTAAAAGAAACTTCTTCAAATTGATGAAAAACCCATAATATTTAGAAAATTTGTTATGAAAAATTGTTGATTTGAATAACTGATTCTTCTAAAAATGAATAAAATATTTTCTTCAATATTACCTACGGGATTTAGTTCAGTCAACGACTTCAGTTTGTCAATATGACGAAATTTCATTCGTTTGAATAAAATACTAAATCGGACAGGAGTTGAAGAAATTTATTGATTTTGAATACTAAATTTTCAATAAAACGAAAAGTTTTATGAAAAATTGTCGATTCGAATAATAAATTCTTCAAAGATTGGCAAAATATTTTCGTCATTATCACCTACGCGATTTGGTTCAGTGTTGCAATCCCCAGCTCTCACATCCCCAGAGCGGTAAATATTGATTTCTGGCAATGGCATATTCCGCATGTTGTCATAAGCAAAACTAAAGATTATTAAAATGATCGTCAATCTGTGATCGAGGACATATGACGGATGGGATTGAAGCAAATAGATAATGTTAATATGTATACTTATCCTTAAAAAAAATAAAAAGGTGGCGCAAAAGGACCCTAGGCCTAGCTTCTCACAACCATTCGTTTGTGTGAGTTTTTTATTTTTGGGACAAATGGAAGGGACCTACAATTTTATGCCGAGTTGGCCGAACGGCTGAATTGAGGAGCTTTTTCAGGACACTTATACTCTCGGATGTTTGACGGGCGTTCCTTATCCGTATCCTTTTAAAATAAATTTGTTTGTCTCTCCAGCATGTTCGATTCATAGCTAGCTGCGTAAGGTCATCCTATACCGCGTTGTCTCATTGGAGTAGAGTTGAAGATACTCCGGGCCTTAGCAGTGATGTTCATGTATCAGTTAGCATCTTCAAAATCGATAAAACCACAGATGTCTTTCTCTGAGTGGAGCCCAAAAATATCGGCAGTTTAGAACAGGTATACGAGTAGATAATAAATGCGTATGATTTTTGAAAGCTAATGCAGAAGAATCTCAGAAAGATAAACGAATATATAAATCATAATAAAAGAACTAGGTACTTAATTCAAGTGCAGTTTCACAGTGAAAAAGTTTAAATTTCAGTTCACAATTAATTCAGTTTCACAGTTTCGTTTAAATCTTGAGCAGAGTTCCTTCTGCAGCTTAAGTTAAACGACAATAAAACGACACTAGTGTAAATTCAATTTAAAAGCTGTCGATTGTCAAATATTTGACGTTGTTTCGCGTGTTCTTTGATGAAAAGGACAACGATAATGATTTTGGAAAAGTTGTATAAGAGCTAAGTACTGTACAAGTGTACAATACTGCCAAATCCTATTCATTAAATCTAGTCAATCAGCGTTTAATTGAACTAAAGTTCAGATGAACTTCATATTTACTTTAGTTTAATCTTCCCCTGTGAAATTGGGGGTCAGAGTATTCCATAACAGACTCTCGCCTGGAAGAAGTTTTTTTAAATATTGCTTTCTCTTTAAAAAAAAAGTTAACTTAAAAGTGTGGAAACATCGGCCTTACATTACTTTACAAACTTTAAGCAATACATAATATATCCATTAGTGCTAGATTGCTAAGATTCTAATCCCAATCTAACCATTTAATTGTTAATCGCTTGCGTTGAATGAATTTGTCGTCTTAAAATTAGGGTCCAACTTTCAGTTTAAGTTCCAGTTTTTAATTCTCTGAAAACTTGACACTTTTGGTGTAGATTTAAAAACGTAAATATGCCCTTTAACTGTCCAAGAACTAAAAACAAACTCAATTTAAAATGTTGGGAAATTTTGTATAGGTGTAATGACTGTTTAATGAACCGCAATAATTTTTATTTTGACTTTAAATTTAAGGAGTTCACAATATCTAACTCTATTGTCTTTTTATACAAATTTTGCAATTATAAGCTTTCATAATAAGACTCAATGTGTTTTCGACAAATTATATTTTTCATAGCATTACAATGAAACTTTATTTGTCTGCTGTTCTATTACATTGAGAAGGTCTTGGTGTTAGTATCCCACCAATCCCGCTAGTATTAAAACCAAAGTCCGAAAGTGACAAATTGTATTTTGACTTTTTATTGCTAAAATATTATATTTCGAAATATTTCAAATTTGGAAACAATGTTATAATTCCGCTTTTTAATCCCGTTTAAACCCGTTAATCATTCAAAATTTAATATTCCCTACGCACACAAAATGTGTAAAGCTAACACGATTGTCAGATCTTACAATATTGTCAGATCTATCAGTAAAAACTATGTCCCTAATGTCTTCCAACCGTCTGAACTTAAAATTTTGACTGTCATTGTCTGAAATGTCATTGTCAGCCTTCCATCTGATAATATTCGTCAGGTTGCTGACAATCGTCTGAGCAGGTCTGAACACAAAATTTGTATTATTTTTTTAGACAATTAGGACTTTTTTTTTTAATTTCCCTGTCCCTTTGGCTGATACTGCAACATAAAAAGATCCATTGTATCGAAGAGGGATATAGTTATTCTAAGAGACGGGTATATATCCGCTGCCGGGCAATCACAGAGAATGTGTTCGGAGGATTCTTCATCCTCAAGACAGAACCTGCATTCTATCTCCGGGCTCAAATTCATTTTGTTAAAATGATATCTCAAGCCACAATGGCCTGTGAGAAACCCCAACAGCGGTCTGATATTATCCTTATTTGGGTTGAGGATTTCCTTACAGGTGTAAGCTTTAATTAAACTTTTAGATTGTCAAATCTAATAGTCAAATAATTTCCCAAAACTATATTCCCTAACCTTAATATCGGGGATGGAGCAGAACATGTCCATGTTTGGGATTGAGTTAAGTATTTCCAGGTGTTCTACATGGTCAGCTGGTTTAAACTTGTATTCTAGCTGCAGCTTAATAGCACATCTATCTGCGACTTTCCTAATAAATATATATGTAAGGGTGAAAGCCCTATAATAGCTTCTAATGCTGTAGTACGGCAGGTGCGCATCGCACCCGTGATGCCGAGACAGGCAATACGATGTAGCCTATTTGCCGTTGTCCGTTCAAGAACTTTCGGCCACCAGACAACTGCCGCGTATATGATAATGCGCCTTACCATCATGATATACAACCAGTGTATCATTCTGGGGTTTAGACCACAAGTTCTGCCATACAGTTGCCTACTGCCCCACATGGCTCTAGTGGCACGTTCTGTGGCGGACTTGATTTGTGAGTTCCAGTTGAGCTTCCTATCAAGGACAATTCCGAAATATTTGACTTCATTGGAGTAACTCAAGGTAGTGCCGTTTACGGTTATGGTGTCAAGTTTAACCAATCTTTTCCTTGTAAAAGGCACTAGAATGGTTTTACTAGGATTTATGGAAAGTCCTTCCAAATTGCACAATTCTGAGACATGTAGAAGTGCGTTCTGCAGCCTACAAGTAATGGTAGCGTTGAGCTTGCCACTGATGATGATCGCTAGGTCGTGAGCATAGCCGATGGCACTATAGCCTCGGCTGTGTAGACTGACTAGTAGACTGTCGATGACTAGTGACCACAAGAGAGGAAAGAGTATACTCCACCTTGAGGGCAGACTTTTGCTGCTGTCACAGACACCGACACACCTCTGGAGGAGGATGTTATTATTCGACTTTCCAACATGGCTCTGATCTGATCCTCTGGTTGGTCGAGTCTTCGATACCTTTACATCTGATTGCCTTAGTGGTCGAGTCATAACCAGTATTATCGAAGGCAATCTCAACGTCCAAGAAGCCACAAAGGGCAATTTTATTGGATCGGAATGTTTCTTCTACCTTTCTGACAAGGTAATGAAGATCACCCTCAGTGGATTTACCGTTTCTGTACGCAAATTGACTTAAGTGGAGAGAGTTCGATATATCTAACTGTCCTCTATACGAACATCGATAAGTCTTTCCATGGGTTTAGGACACCAGGATGTTAGACTGATAGATCTGTAAGATTTAGGCAGTTCACTTGGCCTGTTGCCATTTTTTGGGATGAAGATCACATTCACCTGTTTCCAGAAGATTGTCAGCCCTATTATGGCTATCAAATATCAATTAGTTGATAGTTGATAAGATCTATCAATTCATTGATAGTTTGGTATTATGAGTATCAATTGATACATTTTACCTCATTGTGAATACTTATCGAAATTTCATTGAGAATGGGTTCTGTATTGACGTTTGACGTTTCAAGTTTAATAGATGTGCTATTAATGGTAGCGTTGAGCTTGCCACTGATGATGATCGCTAGGTCGTGAGCATAGCCGATGGCACTATAGCCTCGGCTGTGTAGACTGACTAGTAGACTGTCGATGACTAGTGACCACAAGAGAGGAAAGAGTATACTCCACCTTGAGGGCAGACTTTTGCTGCTGTCACAGACACCGACACGCCTCTGGAGGAGGATGTTATTATTCGACTTTCCAACATGGCTCTGATCTGATCCTCTGGTTGGTCGAGTCTTCGATACCTTTACATCTGATTGCCTTAGTGGTCGAGTCATAACCAGTATTATCGAAGGCAATCTCAACGTCCAAGAAGCCACAAAGGGCAATTTTATTGGATCGGAATGTTTCTTCTACCTTTCTGACAAGGTAATGAAGATCACCCTCAGTGGATTTACCGTTTCTGTACGCAAATTGACTTAAGTGGAGAGAGTTCGATATATCTAACTGTCCTCTATACGAACATCGATAAGTCTTTCCATGGGTTTAGGACACCAGGATGTTAGACTGATAGATCTGTAAGATTTAGGCAGTTCACTTGGCCTGTTGCCATTTTTTGGGATGAAGATCACATTCACCTGTTTCCAGAAGATTGTCAGCCCTATTATGGCTATCAAATATCAATTAGTTGATAGTTGATAAGATCTATCAATTCATTGATAGTTTGGTATTATGAGTATCAATTGATACATTTTACCTCATTGTGAATACTTATCGAAATTTCATTGAGAATGGGTTCTGTATTGACGTTTGACGTTTCTGGTTTTTAGTTGGTTTTTGTTGTATGTCTGACTACTAGTTTTGGTTAAATAATATTGTTATTTTTTATAAACAAAATTTGTTTTTTTCGCAAATCAAAAGAACGAACAACACTGTTGATTGTGCAATGCAAATGCTGAAGTTATTCCCAACGCTCAGTTGATAGTTTCCTCATTGAGTAAATAATTTTAAAATCGCTGCTACTCGTGGTTTGAGTACATTTGGGATGTCTACCGAAGACATTTCGGTCTAAAGTCGTTATTTAACAATAAAAACGAGGATATAAATTTTTTAATTTGATGCACCGAATATTTGATACGTATCAACGAGAAATTTATGGTTGATAGAAAATTTGATGAACATCAACTTTTTTGATAACCGTAATACCAAGTTTATCGATAAAACTATTCACAATAGATCTTAAATCTAATACAATTCACAATTCATCAAAAATGTTGATAGGTTGATAGCCATAATACCGATTCATTCATTTTGTTGATACGTATCAATTATTATCAAATATCGTGTTGATATTTGATAGCCATAATAGGGCTGTGTGTTATATCCCCAGTTGTAATTAGGACATTGTTAGACTCATTAAAAATCGTCAGATGTCGTTGTTTATGGAAGCTGACAATTGATTCCGATTTCTTTATTGTCAGACAATATAACCAGTGATTTATACATGAAAAGAAAGTTTGCTTTTACACGATCGAAAATAATTCAGAAGATACAAACAACTGTGGAAATTTGAATTGGAAAACATTAACAAACATCAAACATCACCGAATTGTTTTGAATCCATTCCCAAAAAAATTCCGATATCTACATTTCAGTTCTTCAGCTCGCAATTCGACGTGCAATTTGGAGTTGAATCCTTCCTGCTGATGACGGGCCACCCAATCCTTCGTCCAAACACTACTTCGTTTTTGTGGCAATTCTCGCTGTCTTTGAACACGTAGGCAGTTAAAATAGTCACAAGTGCAACATTTTGTTCCATTATCCGTAATGCAAAAAAGAACGAACAGAACGTTTAATTTGGCTGACAATGTCTGACAACGGCTAGTCGAATTTTTCATAATCAATAGCATTTGCCAACGGTGTGAACATTTTCAACTTGACAACGTTGTCAGGTCACACCTTCACCTGATAATGGAATTGTCAGACTTTGGGCAATGTCTTAAACCGTGTGATTTTGCATTACAAGGTAGTTGGCTATAATAGCTATAATTGTCAGCACATTGCTTGACATTTTCAGAGCATTGACAAATCGGACAATATTGTAAGATCTGAGAATCGTGTGTAGATACTAGATACTCAGTAATCTGTCAGGTAGTAAATTAGTCTTTTGAACGTAAAAATAATTCATTTATCTTAACTACTTCGTCATTATGTGGGCGCAGTGGTTTCAGTAGTTAATATGATGGACTATGAGTGAGGCGTCTTAGGTTCAACCTCCGATAAAATATAATTTAAATTTAAACAATTAAATAAAAATTAAATTGCCGCAACAGGTACTTATAGGCAGCACCTTAGGCATAGTCATAGCTCTTCACAACCATTTTACGAACACAAGCTACAAATTTAAGGTATTTTCTGCTGCACTCTGTACTACATTTTATTAACGTCGGCGTCGCGTAGCAATATCCGATAGAACAGATTTCCTGTGTACATTCTTAATTAAGTCGTTCTGATTCGACATAAAATTATAAATCCCTTTAATTCTTCCCACATGCCTCACTCTGTTTGAGTAGTTAATTCTTCTATCTCTCAAAATAGTATGTAGTTCCCGATGACAGATTTTTGGATTTTTTTCTGACGTCAAATGAAAAATCGAAGTGACAGCTAAAAAAGTTGTAAGAAAAAATAGTCGTTTTATATGACAATAAAATTAGCAAAATTATATTTTGTCCATGTTTTATTAGTAAGAGCAAACATTCCCATTAATTATGTAACACAACGTCGTTCAAGTGGCTAACTCGGCTGGCTTCTCAGTGGCGCATTCTGTCACTCCAATTTTCCAAGACCTTGTTGATGGTTTCGGGCTGTAGTTTACGGACTGCTTGGATGATATTGGCCTTAAGTATCGTTTCCGGATTGGTAACATAACTTCGGTCCTTCACAATTCCCAACAAAAAAAAAATCCAAAGGGGTCAAATTGCAGCTTTGAGGCGGCCAATTGACATCGCCAAGACGGCTGTTAACACGATTTGAGAATTTGGTGCGCAAATTGCGCCATCCTGCATGAACCAGAGGTCGTCCAAATCCACGTCTTCAATTTCAGTAGACAAAAAAGTCGGTTAACATTGCTCTGTAACGCCCACCGTTGACCAAAACGTTGTTCCCAGCCTCATTTTCGAAGAAATATGGTCCAATGATGCCACCACTCCACAATAACCAAACTGTCACTCTCTGTAGATGCATTGGCTTCTCATTACGTTCCGCGGAGGATTTCGAGCGGGAAAAAGCTGTCAGTGACAAAATAATCTATGATTTAAAAAGAAACCATTAGATGGCCCACCCTTTATATAGAAAAAGTATAAATTTATATCAGCAAAACTAAAAAAATAATGTTTGATGATTTTTTCTTGATGTGTGTTATGCATTTTAGTTCTGCAGCTTAAACTAATATTTTATTGTAATAGATAATGTTAAACAAATTCACATTATTACAGTAACTACCCATTTGTATTTATGTATGCTTTTTAGTGAATAACAAGTTGGTAATAAATTCACCACACCGATAACACAATTTGCTTAACACGTCCCGATAACGACCAATTATTTGAATTACCTATACTTTGAATTATTTCAAAGTTACCACAGAAACTTTAAAGTTACTATGATTTTACAGTATGCGTGACCAAATTTACCCTCATTTAATTTAACATGGCCATGGCCACGTTAAATTAACTACATACTTAACCACGTAGTAACTTTTCAAAACTGGCTCTATGGGACTCTCTTCTTTGCCCGAAGCTGTCGGTCTATTGGTTTGTGGCTCTGGCCATACAAAATGGTAATTGTAATCCTACAAGTTTTTCTATGTCGGTAATCCCAAAATATAACTCATCCGTCAAAGATATGTGTCATTAAAAATCCAAAAGTACACCTACAGTTACGGCAAGTGTTTTTTTTTTATATCAAATTATGAACATACTAAATTTAACAAACAAACTAAAAGTTCAGGCAAAATGAGGGAAATTAATAATTAGCTCTGATTTGCATTAACAAAATATTTTTAAATTAGTTACGTAAAGCTACGGTTTAAAAAATCGAGTCATCTAAAAGATTTCGATCATTAAGAGACTGATCTATGCTTAAGCTTTTTCTATACACTATTTCATAGCAGTATCATTTTTTTTTTCAAACATGTGTATCGTGATTAAATCGATTTTAAAACCTAACGATTTGTTTTTATTTTTAATTTCTCCAGAGCACGTGGCTAACACAAACTGGCCCAGGTACCCTACCAATTTGAAAAATAAATAAATAAAAAAAAAAAACAATTAAAACCACTCACGCGAGACTCCAATAATCGTCGCATACATAATTAATTAATGCAAACGGTCACACTCACTGTTGTTAATTATAATCTAGTTTATTGCTTATCTATTATACAAAAATAAAACTGCAGACTTAAGTTGACTATACTTAGGTACAAGTTCAATCAATTGATTGAGGCGCCTCACGTCTCCTCCTCTTTAAATCAGAAATTATGTCTCTGCAGAACACCAGTAATGATGGAAACCAGTTCCGGTTCAAGTTTGGCATTTCTCAAATTTAGCGTTGTGCCGCCATGTGGTACTGTTGCCTCGAAAGACACCGAAGGGTAAGTTTGGATAATTCTGCTCACACCGGAAGATGACACTGGCCGGGACCAAATAGCTGGTTGGTGGACTCTTGTTGTGTGAACTTGTTGTACATAAGCCGGCTGTCTATGCAAAGCATATGCGGAATGCTGATGATATACTGCACTCTGAGTTACGGGCACCGAATGATGTGTGTGCTGCAGGGCTGGTTCGAATCGCGTGCCATATGTGTTTAGCTGCTGATGATGATGACGAAGATCATGATACGAATTGGTGCGCTGATACTGCTGATGGTACACTACGGTCTGAGGTTGCAACCTGTTTGCGGAATGATGTGTCTGATGATGAATTGTGTGCACAGATCCAATTGATTTCGGTTGAACTACTGACCCTAACTGCACCACAGGATTTACGACTCTTGTATCATAGCTTGTAATGTGCGAATGAACTGGAACATTATGATGTAGATGCGCAGGTCCGGAAGCCACTTGTTGAATTGGACTCTCCACTGGAGGGGGAACTAACCCGACCGTATAATCCTTAATTGGGTTTTCGAACGTCGGCGGTGCTAAGGTTTGCAATGGAGATGGTATCCTTCCGAACGAGTTAAAGGGTAGCTTCAGGTTTCTGCTCCCAGATACATCTGCGTTACTGTGTAACAGAGCGGAGAGTAGAACTGCAGTGATTAAGTCGAGGCCCTGTCGTAGATGCAAACGATTTGTGAAAATTTCAATATAAGTTATTTAAACCTTACCTTCATTTCAGTTCAGCAATTTGAGAACACGAAAATATCCAAAAGAACAGAGTTTTATCTAAAGTGCGACTAGCCGCACCACCGTGTGGCTTATATAGTTTTTCGGAGACGGCAACTTTTATGATGATACAAACCCGTTCCGTAGAGATTAGGTTTTTTCCGGCGTTGGCAGTTATGTTCTTATGCTAATAATGTTCGATGATTTAGCGGATGAGTGTGATGTGATGTGACACACTGAACAAAATCTAAGGAACGAGATAAAAATCCGGTTGGTTGTTAAGTAAATATAAGTCAGGGCAGACTTCTAGTCTATTTGGAATCAATCATCGATTCGGAATCGGTGATGATAATAAGCTTCTACTTACCTTAATCCAAAGAACGCTTTTAACCTTTTGCAGGCTTGCTTCCGAATGCCCAATTAGTCGGGGAATCTCAAAGAAAACGAGTTTGTGTGGGAATTTGGTATTTTACAATAAATTTTGTTTTATGATCGTTGAAATCAGTGAGTAGGGGCCTAAGGGAACACGTGCGTGAGCATATAAGACCACATGCTCTGCTACTTGATTATTCGTAAAGGTTTTAGTTATTTAGGGAATATGCGTTTGTATTTTGGTATACAACAAACAATATCTGAAGATGAGATATGAGATAATAAAGGCTCATTGATATTTTTTTAAAAGGCACTTGTGTGTTGCTTCTCTCGGGAAAGGCAATCCTATAAAGCTTCAAAAGCGTCCCAAGTAGATATTTATTTTTACTTGTCCTGTACTAACTTGAAGGAGTTTTGGAAAAGTTATGTCCTCACGTTTGTTAAGTGTATCTACTGATAGGGGATGTGAATTGGTCGTCTGTCTTGTATGACGCTCAAATGTCACATTTCCAGGAAGAATTTCTGTACGCCTGTAGATTAGTTGTTAGTATAGAATCTTCTATCAATCGAGCTTCTTGTCTCTGTCTACTATCGCTAGGTAAAATTCGTATTTGGAGCCGAGCTCCATATATGGGAGCAATATTCGAGGCCTGTTTTTACATGAGCTTAGATTAGTAGAGAATGAGGAAAGAATGAACTAATTTCCTCGCATTTTTGTGATGCGTCATGTCTCATGTATAATTACATTAACAGAGTGAGAACTGAGAAGGAAGGTACGACGAGTGTTGTCATCACCAAAACTATAAATATTATAATTTGACGACCCAAGCTGGCTATTGGGGGCTGCTACATACAGTGAGCATCAAAAGTGAGTGACCACCAATGCTATTTTCATTTTTCATGGAATTTATAAACATTATTTTTAAATAGATTCTTATAGAGTATTTTATGCTATCGAAATGAATTGCCTACGTTTTGTTATTTCGTTGTCAAACTTTTTTCAGATTGTTGGTTTGTTAGACCTGTTTTAAGACCCTAAAGATAATCCAAAAAAGTATTGGTTTTCATTCACTTTTGGCGCTCACGTATGTAAAATTCGGAGGATGTTTAGAACTTTGCGACACTCTTGCTTTCCTATCAATGATATATCCCGGCCAATTCGTATTGTGGTCATTGAAGTCGCCGAATATAATAACTTCAGCGGTCGGGTGATATACATATCTACATGTATACATACAGTATTGGTAAACTCTATCGCAGTGGTTCCTAACCTTTTCAATGTTGTTACCCCTTTGACCTATTAGCGAAAAATATTTTACCCCCTCCCCCCCTCTCCAAATTTAAAGCATAATTAAAGGAAACAATATCTACATGAAAGTACAAAATATTGTCTTTATCAATTATAATAAATATTGCACAAAAATATACCTTAAAGAACTTACATGCATTTTAAAAATAGATAATGAATGATTATTCATTGTGAATGTTGGTATTGTGTGGCTTTCACAAGTTTTTGTATGTTAAGCTAAGTACCACGTTTGTCAGATTTTGTCCCAATTTCATTGTCAGATGGAGGCGTTACAGTGGTCAATGGGACAATGACTTTTCTGACAACCTCTGGTAAGGTTGAAAATTGTGTGTTCACATGCTTGTCAGATAATTGAATATGAAAAAGTGGTCCATCCGTTTTGAATTTGGATCGCGACAGCGACCTCTTACCACAGGGCTTCTTTGAGTAGTTTATACTCTGCGCATCGAACAAAGAACAACCCCATTCACTCTGAATTTTCTTCCTGTACGATTTTTTTTGTTATTTTTTTCGACTGTTCTAATTCAAATCGGAATTTAAATTACGCTTTCCATTGTTCTTTGTATCAATATCTTCTGAATTATTGTCCATCGGTTATATTGTCTGACAATGAAGAAATTGTTAAACAATTGTCAGCTTCCATAAACAACGACATCTGACAATTTCTAATGAGTCTGACAATGTCCTAATTGTCTGACAATAATAAAAATTATGTGTTCAGACTTGTTCAGCCGATGGTTAGCAGCCTAAAAAAGTAATTGCCAGATGGGGGTGACAATGGGCTGACAATGACTTTTCTGACAATATTGCCAGACAAAATTGCAAGTTCAGAAGGGTGTAAGACATTTATGGGACATATTTTTCACTGACAGATCTTACAATATTTTAAAACAATCATGTGTACTTAGTTCAGGTTTAGTTTAACTTAAAGCGCATCTAAAGTCATGTTCCACATAAAGGTGTGTCTGGCCTTTATTATAGCTGTTAATATAAAGTTGAGAAACCACTCTCACATCTACAAGTGGTGGCAAACGTTATTAACATTTTTAGAACTCTTTCAGCTGTGGTACGATATTCGATACCCACTTTTCGCAGTCCTAGAAATTCTGCTTTGGCTGACACTTAACACCATCTTCGTCTTTCTTCGCATCATTCCTTATCTACTACCAAACGGTCTTAATATCCAAGAGTTGGACCGATGATTGTCCATGTCCGGGAAATATTGCTTCAGTGAGTATTATGACTGAGGATATATGTTGAACCACGGAATTTGTATATGTTATTTTGTCAGATTCGTCATTTACCAATTTACTTGAACTCTACGGTGGTAAAGTTCCAATTTACGCACAAAACTTGCAACTTTATCTTTATCGCTGTCAAGATGTTCGTTATATTTCCTTGTAATGAGATATTAAGCAAATAAGCAAAAAGGAAAAGCCTATCCTTGAATTAAATGGTTCCGTGACATTGTCCCAAGCGATATTATGCACAATTGCCAAATACAAACATTTGGCATAAATAATGACACTTTTAAAAGTAACAGTAGGCCGAATATTAACATTTGGGATTTATATACGTCGTAAGGCTAAACTAGTTTGTGACGTTATGCCAAGTTTGGGCCTATGATGCCTCGTATAAGTGACATATGTGCTGCCAAATGGCACTAAGAAGAAACCTGAGACTGTACTTCAATTGCTAGGAAAATGAGTTTTTTTAATCAACTGTTTTTACAGTAGGTATGTATCTAAAACTATAAGGAATATTTGCCTAATGACATTTATTTATTTATTTGATTTGTCAACAAAGTACATAGCCTTTCTAAGACATTTGGATATGAAAATAAAAGCAAACAAAAAGCATAAAATTAAATAAAATAATAGTAAAAAAGAATACAAAAAAAAGTAAATAAGTAACAACTGTTGTGTATGTAAGAAAATTAATTAAACCTTTTGAGTAAGCAATTATAACTGGCAATAATTAGCCAAGAACAATTTTATTAAGGGTAGGTATCGTCATATTGATGAAAGACGGAACATTAAGATTAACAAGACTTAAAATGTCAGGACAGACAATCTCCCCAATAAGTATTCTGTGGAGAAAAATCACTCTTGACACCTTTCTCCTAAGCTCAAGAGACTCGAGACCAATAAGTTACAATCATGCTGAATAAGGGGGTAAGTTATTGAAATCAGACCATGGAAATCCTCTAAGGGCAAACCTAAGAAATCTTTTTGTGTTGCTTCGATTCTTGAAATATGACTGTTGCAGTATGGACACTAAACGACCGACGCATACTCCAACAAAGATCGAACAAACGACACATATAAAGATTTTAGAGAATAGGGGTCGATGAACACTCTAGCATACCGCTTTAGCATACCCCACGCTCTGTTAGCTTTATTTGCAATGTATTCTACATGGTAATTGAAGGATAATTTACAATCTAGCATAACACCCAGATCTTTTATCAAAGAAACACGAGGAATAGCACTGAAATCAAAGGAATAATCGTGAATACAAAGTGAAGTACGACGGGAAAAAGTAATGACAGAACATTTACTGACATTAAGAGACAAGTAATTTTTTGATCACCACAAAACAAACTTTTGAAGATCAGCATTCAAACGATGAAAACTAAACGAATCACTGTATGAGGAAAAGATTTTAAAATCATCGGCAAACATCAGTACATTACAATGAGGAACAAATTTGACAATATCGTTAACGAATAAAATAAATAAAAGTGGACCAATGTGGCTTCCTTGTGGAACATCTGATGTTACCACGATTTCTTGGGATATGTAACTTCGAAACTTTACAAATTGGTAAATAGGATGATAGCCATCTAAGAAAATCAAGAGGAAACCCTATACCTTCAAGTTTGTAAAGAAGAATGTTGTGGTCTATTCTGTCAAACTATGACATTTAACAGAGTCCCCCGGTTATCAGTCGTAGTGCCCCGGCCTATTAAAATGATCGGTGGTAAAATTGTAAGTTCCAGTTTTAGAGGGAAGTGAACTTCTTTACATTGCAGAAATTAAACATTTGTGTAGGTTCAAAAGTACTATATACTTTACTATACAAACTTTTAGTATAAATTATCAAATATACATATTATACATAGTTATTGTGATAGTCTAAGTACCTATATGTAACTCAAATTACGGCAAAAAGATACAAATTGTATTCAGGGCTTAGATTAGATATCCATTCATTTATTAATAAATCGGTAGCTTATGAAATAAGAAACGCACTTTTAAGTCAATAACAAAAAAGAAATTTCCCAAAACATGCAAGTTCAAAATTTAACTGAAGGAGAATGCGATATTCCTGAAATATTACTTAATGTTACATACATATATGTGACAATAGTACAAGGGCTTGACCTTAGACGCAAAAATTCGGATGAAAATTTTGTTAAAATTAAATGGCATACAATTTATGACAGGATATAATTTACATAATACCGAAAGGCAGGATTAAGCCAGCTTAACATCTATAATGGTGGGATTAGCCTTGAAATCCTTAACTAGTAATAGAAAAGTTTTAAATATTCTAATAAGATAGGGCCACAGTATTTCCTTTATACTGGAGCTGAAGAGTTAGAGACCGAAATGACCCATCTGTAGAAGAAAACCAACTTATACTATCCAGTAATAAAACTGTCAATTTATTTTCGGTTAGTGCTTCAATATGTTAAAACTTAAACTGTGCCAAGTTTTCAATAACACTAATCTTCTAACAAATTGTGAAAAGATGAACCGATCCAGAAAAATGTTGTCGTTAGCATTAAATAACATTAAGATAAATTCAGTTAACGAGCAGAGCAGATCCGACGTCAGTAGTTGCAGCAAATATGGTGAATTTTTTTTTTCGAGATTTCAGTAAATCAAATTGGTGTTTCTATATTTGTTCTTATTTCTTGCAATAGATATGCCATTAAAAAGGAATTATTTTGAAGAAACCGAAGTTTTTGTAAGCCCATAGTTTTCAATTAAACTGCTTCGTCATACAAGACAAACTATGGAGTTCAATTTGACGTTCAAAAATTTTCTCGACACTTTTCTTTTTTTGACTTTGAAGGTGATGATGATAGCATGAAGAATCCTGATATAATCTTAGCTTAGACAGCGATTTAAACATTGAAAGTGATATCAGCGAAAACACAAGAAATGCTGGAGCCCATTTGGAACAAAATTTATATGATCTTCAGGAGAATATGGTGAGTAACAGTGTAGTGTTGCGCGATAATCCAAAACCGCATCGATACATCGATATTTTATTATCAAGATGAAAATATCGATGCAAACAAAAAATCGACCCAAAAAAATCGATAGTATCGATAATATCGGTTTATATGCAAACTTAAAATTATCCTGAGTTTTCAATTCTTTTTTATTAAAAAAAAAAATATTTTTGTTGTTTAGTTTAGAGGACTCAATCAATTTCTATATGACAAAGGAAATAATTCAAGGAAAGAATTTAACTTTTTTTTAATGATTCTTGAAAAAAAAAATATAAAAAATACAAGGATATGTAGACACAGATTTTGGCTAGTAACTACAAATTTACAGAAAAAAACATCCAATTCTTGTAAATTAAAATAGTTACCAATTAAACTATTTTTTCTTCAGAAATATGTACATAATAAATTAATAGCTTATTTGAAATAGTATATTGTACAAATATTATGTATACATTAATCCGATATTGTAATTATAATAAAATGTAAGGTTCTTGAATAGTAACGAGACGTGTTATTATAGCTGAGACAGTGGAGTTTGAGTGCGCAAAAAAATCGGAATGAAAACATCGATGCATCGATAATATCGAAAATAAATTATCGAGTGAAATAATCGATATTTTTTTACGAAAATATCGATGAATCGAGTGATTCGATATATATCGCGCATCACTAAGTGACAGTGAAGTGAAAGTGACTATCCCCAATGAAAGTGTTAAAAATTTGTTTGTCAAAAATGCTTACGGTCAGTTTTATTAGAATCTGACCAGTTTATTAAAACATTTGTTAAAAAGAAGCTGACTTCATCTGGAACAACAAGAGATCCAGACCGACGAGGATGTGGGGTGAAATTTTGAATTCGAAAATAGAATTGGGAGTAGGAGAAGAGGCAAGATCAAGAAGAACACCACAGGGCTGCTGACATGGCATATAAAAGCAAGAGCAAGGACAAGGAATATGCTAGGAATGATGTACATAAATTATCATTTGACTTGCAACAGTGTCTTCCCACACCATTCCTTAGAACAAATGTGTCGTTTTATAAGAGACAACTTTGGATATACAACTTATCAGTTCATGTTAAAAATCAAGCTTACTGTTACATGTGGGATGATTCAGTAGCAAAACGGGGAGGGAATGAGATTGCATCTTGCGTATTAAAGCACCATGAAACAATTCAAACAATTCCTCATAACATAAAACATCTTATCTTCTACATCGGTTGTTGTGCAGGACAAAACAAAAATGGATATGTCGCTACATTGTTTGAAGTGTTTAGTAATAACTCGAGCATTGAAGTTATTGACCACAAGTTTTTAGTGCCTGGTTACACTCACATTGAGTGCGATGTTGATCAGACGATTGAGTGGAAGAAGAACACGTCGACAGTGAAAATCCATCATCCAAGGGATTGGTACCAGCTGGTAAGATCAGTTAGAAAAAACCATTCATTGTTCATGAAATGATCCGGAGAGACTTCTTAGACTTTGCCAAAATATCAAAAGAACATTTTATTTGGCGTAAGATTGCTGACCATAAAAGCAGATGCATTTGGCAAGATGTAAAATGGTTACGTTTCACCAAAAACTTTGGAATTGTTCAGTTCAAAACAAGCCTAGGCTATAATGAAAGGTTTAAATGTTTTAACATTAAGAAGCGAGGGTTAAATAGGGTTAACCTTTTTTTTTATACCAAACACCCTACACAAACCACTGCCCATTGTCAGTTTTTGTATTCAAACCAATATTTTCCTACATTTAAAAGAAAAATGTCCGAACCCAAAGAAAAAACCAAATAAAAAAAGAAAATATTCATATAACGAGTGCTGGGAAAAAAGTTTCGAGTGTTTAAAAAAAATGCAAAAAAGGTCCTGAATATGCGGCGTGTTTAATTTGCAATTCAAGTTTTAAAACCTGATGTTCAAAAACTAAAAAAAAAACCTTTTTGAACACTTGTCCCCCTTAGAAAACTCACGATGTCCCCCTTTTCGCATTTTTTAATCGGTAACCCTACTTTCGGATATCCTTGAAGTCGTCGCCTGGAAGCAGCCGCATGAGACGGTTTTTATGCTTAAATTGCATATTTTAATTTTTCTATTTGAAAGAGTGTACCTAAACATTTTATGGTGAGTTTTTTCTTTTTGTTTAAAATATATTTTTAAGGCACAACTTTAGTTGAAACCGTATAAAGGGACTTCTGAAAAGTACCTAGGTTTTTTTATTTTTTATTATTTAAGCACATTCTTCTATCGCTTGACCTTGACAGGTTTAAACAAAACATTGAAATAAAAGCTAAGCTACCACCAGTCCACCACCAATCAACACTATGGGTGGGAACATCGAGAATTTCACCGAAATTCCTGAGCAGCTTTTTGTTTTTATAAAGTTTCTCAGTCATTTGTAAAATGTGTTGTACCTAATTTGTGAATGTGGCATTACTGCTATTCAACGTCGAAACGGCAACAGTATCTAGGTACAGCTAATCTTCATCTGTTTTCTTCCAGCCACGGCCAAGTCATCATAGAAATGTCAGTTGATATCTTTCATCGGCCTTATAAAAGCGGACACGAGGAGAGAAGCAACGAAGAAGCACTACGATATTCCGCACATCCGCACCTTTAAAAATTTTCCTTATAATTTGCTTTTATATTAGTTTAGATTTAAATAAAGATTATTATAACGTTAAGTGAATTGAAAAGAGTTCTTTTTATTAAGTTGGAATCCGATTCTTCATAGGTTCCACATGAATTTCAGTTTGCTTCTGTTAAGTCGTTTTTGTTTTTTTATTGAAAACAAGATTAATTTATTCTATAACTAAAATACAAAGCTTGTAATAGGTTATTAGCTGCCGAAAGCAATTACAAATGTTGCCGTTCAAAAGTGCCCCAGCCTAGTTCAAAACTGCTCAGAATGGGTGGTACCTTTGAACATAAGGGCCTACTTCGTTACACCACACCAACATAAAATGGACAAAATATATTGCAATTGTAATCCTCCTTTGAGGAGGACAATCCTCCTTTGTAAGGCGATATCCTTATTATTATTATTATTATTATTATTTAGTTTATTCCACACTATTAGGTATACAATATTACAAATTGACTTAAATTATTGTAACTTAAATTTATATAAAAAAAAATCTTAATTTAGTAGTGGAGAGAAACGAGACCATTCGTAACTTATAAAGTTAGTGTGAATGGCTCTCAATTACAAAGGAAACATAAAACAAGTAAAAGTGTTATCATCGGCCTGGCCGATGCTTTGATACCCTCCACTGCATTAAAGTTATGCAAAATGTTTGCCATGCCATTGGTTTGGTATAGGAGGTACCAGAACTACTTGACCGACATAGACAATTTTCAATACCAACCTGACGACGATAAAAAGTCCTCTCACAAAATTTCATTCGCCTAGGTCGATTTGTTTGGACGCTATCGTGTTTTCAAGAGAGAGAGAAACATGGGCCAAAGATTGTTTTTGTATGGGAGGTACCAGAACTACTTGACCGAAATAGCCCATTTTCAATACCATCCTGACGACCGTAAAAATAAGATCTCTCACAAAATTTCAGTTGACTAAGTCAATTCGTCTGGACGCTATCGTGATTTCAACAGACGTAGATACACATGGGTCTAATAGTGGTTTTGTATGGGAGGTACCATAACTACCTGACCGACATAGCCCATTTTTAATACCAACCTGAGGACCGTAAAAATAAGATCTCTCACAAAATTTCAGTTGACTAAGTCGATTCGTTTGGACGCTATCGTGATTTTGTATGGGAGGTACCAGAACTACTTGACCGACATAGCCCATTTTCAATACCAACCTGACGACGGTAAAAATAAGTCCTCTCACAAAATTTCATTCCCCTAGGTCAATTCGTTTGGACGCTATCGTGCTTTCAACAGACGGACAGACAGACAGACAGACAGACAGACAGACAGACAGACAGACAGACAGACAGACAGACGGACAGACAGACAGACGGACATGGCTAAATCGATTTAGAATGTGATCCTGATTCAGAATATATATACTTTATAGGGTCTCCGGTGAATCCTTCTTGGCGTTACAAATGTAATGACAAAGTGAATATACCTTCCTGTGGAGGGTATAAAAATTCTGATGTGGGGTACAACAGACTATAAAATTAAACTTGTACAAGAGAAGAATGATAAAATTTAACAAATGCAAAATTACAAGAATCATTAATGACAAGAAGTGTGTAAACAGTAAAACATCTATGCTAGAACAGATGAAAACAAATAGAAACCCTTTGTCTAAATCAAAACATTTAAGACACTTTCAATGCCCACATAGTCGACAGTAAAAATCCAGGCTTTAACTTTTTTTAAAAACATGACAGAGTTATGGATTGTTCTAATATTCATGGGTAATCTATTGAAATAATTAGGGGCGGACGAAAGATAAAAGCGCGAAAAATGAGTTCTGCGTGCAATGGGTACATCAACTAGAGACATATTATTTAAACGTAAATTATAAATTCTGGAATATCTTGTAGCAGAGTTCCCACTTTGTTTAAAAAACTCCCTTAAAACTTTAAAGACATAAAGGTGTCTTAGTGGCAAGATCTGTAGATTGCGAAAAAGGGGCAAAGAATTAGCGAACCGATTTTTTCCACACATTATTCTTATCAAATGTTTTTGTGCAAGCAATAAGGAACCAAAACAATTAGCATAAGCTCCACCCCAGCTAACGAGGCCATATTGTAATTTTGAGTTTGCCAGGCCATAATAGATCATTTTGAGGACACGTTGCGAGCAATATGGTTTTAATTGATACATTTTCCGAATAACAAGCATTAAATGTGACCTAATATGTTGAATATGAGGCTTCCAGTTTAATCTGCTGTCAATCACCACCCCGAGATATTTGAAGGAATCAACTGATTCAATTTTAAAACAGTTGGAGGAACACTGACGGTTCAAAGAAAAGTTTTGCTTACCACAGGAGTGAAGGGGTAAACAAAACTGTTTGCAGTCGTGAGCATGGTAGTACAAGTTAAAATCCACTAGATTACTACATGATAAGTTAAAAGACATCATTTTCGTTTTTTCACTAATAACAAGCTTATTCAATGTAAACCAGTACCTTAGAGTTTGTAAATCCTCTTGTATTTTACAAATGCACTCTAAGTCTGTAAACTCAAGATACGTAAATGCTATCATCAGCAAATGCAATCGGTTGGCCATTGAACTTTTGTTTAAGGAGAGAGTTGATAAATATCAAAAATAAAAGAGGTCCTAGGACTGAGCCTTGGGGAACGCCATTCTTTAGCTTACGCGATAAGCTGAAGGTCCCATTTATATTGACTGTTTGCTCTCTATTTCTTAGGTAAGACTTAAACCAATCATATATAAATCCTCTGAATCCAGCGTGGTAAAGCTTATTCAAAAGTAGATCATGGTCAACCATATCGAATGCCTTAGTCATATCTATGAAAAGAGCCATTGTGGACTTATTTTCATTAATACCCTTATAAAGTTGACAGCATACTTTTAGAATAGCATCTACTGTTGACATACCAGATCGAAAACCAAATTGACTATCCACAAAAAAGTTTATTTTACTCAAAAACGACACCATACGTTTTTTAATTAGTTTTTCAAAGAGTTTGGAAAATGATGGAAGTAATGAAATCGGTCTGTAAGCAGAAATAACTCTGCGGTTACCTTTCTTAAAAAGAGGAATAACTTCAGCACACTTTAACTTATCAGGAAATACTCCACAACTAACACTGAAGTTAAATAAATAGCTCAGAACATCTACAACGTACCAAGCAATTCTTTTCAGTACAATATTGGAGATACCATCACTAGAACAAGAATGTTTGTTTTTCAAATACATGATCAGCCTGTAAATCTCAAGAGGATTGACGTGTTCGAAATGAAAACTCTCGGTTTGCATTCTATCTCCAAGGAGTCCTGAAGATATGCTGCAGCTACAGTTGTTACACGAGGGAACAGTCGGTTTTAATTTCTCTGAAATTTCAACAAAGTACTCATTGAAAGTATTCGCGATAATATTTGGATCTGAAACAACTACGTTAGTATCATTACCATCATTAATTCCATATATCTCATTGGTTTTCGTACCTTTTCCTAAGATGGAATCAACTACTCTCCATTCCTGTCTAACATTACCCCTAAATCTACTTAGTTGGTTGGCGTAAAAACGATCGCGAGTGACAGCAACCAGTTTTTTTGTACTTTTGCAAAGCTTATCGTAATACTTTTTTAGACGTCTATTTAGTGGATTTTTTTTGCATTTCTTAGCAACATCATTTTTTAATTTAATTTTTTCCAACAAAACATCATCCATGGTTTAATACATTGTTTACTTCTTTGGTACACCGTGATCCTCCGTCCTCCACAAAAAGAAAAATGTCCTCCACTAACATAATTAGTAGATAAACAAAAAAATTAAATTCCTTTCACTAAGAGTACGATTTTATTTTACAAATGTGGCAACAGATACATTAGAGCTAAGTTTTAATATAAATAGCAGCACCTGCAGAAGAGCAATAGAGTTTGATGTTTCTCATCTCTTCAGGGACTTCAGCTATTGACTTCTGCATCTGCATTGAACTCAGTGATGCCAGACTTTTCGCACTGACTTTCCCACGACGATTATCAAAAATACCCTTTTCGCCCATGCCGTTGTTAGAAAAAACCCTACGATATTCCCCACGAAAATATACATATATAAAACTACATACCTACATAGTATGTAGTACAAAAATTAACAAAAACAAAAACAGTCTTCTCTTTTTATTGAACGCGCGCAATGGTTTTTCTTTATATTTATATTTTTTTAAAGCATAAATAATATATGTTTTTGAGTTGACAAAATGTAAAAATAAATTATGTTACCGTTTACAGTAGATGGCATTTGGAAACGGAGCCATAGCGATAACCATCTTTGATTTTTCCATAGAATGCTAGAGACAACTATTTAGTTTAGTACCTAGTGAATTTGGCAAGTAAAACGGTTGAAATTCAAATTGTTGCCCCATTGTTAACAATAGATGTCACTTCAAAAAAGTGTGGATTTTTAAATTATTCCGCTCCGAACCAAGAGAGCTAGTGGTTATGTTGGAACCAACACGAAGACGTTGACGTTGACGTTGACAACACAATGACAGACAGATGTTTATTTTGCAATGAGTGAAATGAGTGCATTCATTGAATGAACCTAAATGGGTTGCTTCAGAGTATGCATTAGGTATTTAATGATTGCATTCAGATATAAAAATAATTTAATAAAATTAATATTGCTAAGAGATTGGATGAAGTATTTCAAATACCCTTTTTTTGTTCTGAGAGATATAAAAATGCCCTTTCGCCCTTTAAGCTAATTTTGAAATGCAAAATGCCCACGAAATGGGTAATTACCCACGATCTGGCATCACTGATTGAACTTGAACGTTAAAGCCGCTGCGGAACGAAAAGTCGCATACAAAAATGACAAGACGAAATCATGAATGCAAAATTTCGCTCTACCAAATTTCAGTTTTGCAGTACGCGCGCCGCTGCTGCGAAATGATGACGAAAAGTGGATAATTTAGTAGATTGGGCTAGATTTTACTTTACTGCCCATTCGAAAAAAATACTTTTTTTTTAATCCGATTAAATTTAATGCGCTAAGCTCAAATGTGCAAACAAATTTTGGCGCTATATTACGGTCAAATGTTTCCAAAATAATTTGTTTATATTAAATAAATGTGCAGTTCACTAATAAAAAAAGTTTAATCAAAATCGGATCATAAAAACCGAAGATAATAAGGTAATAATTAGAAAAACGCGTATTTTTTGGCAGTAAAATTAGTACCCAAATTTGCACCTACTCCAAATCCTACAGTGACCACAAGCAGGGAGGTTGCAGGAGGACAGCAATCCCCTATACGTATCTTACAGTTTCTGCGATTTTTGTAAAAAAAAAAAGAGATAGGTAAGTCAGTAAAAAAATTTGTAAATACAAAATATTAGGCCGTGCCCTTGAAAGTAATGAAATGTCAGTACAAAAAAGCAAAAGTTCATAGGTTAAAAAGTAACTTTTTTTTAATTGCCTCATATCTTCGGTCTATATGTTTTAAAAAAAGTTTTATTTTTTAAGTCCTCCACGAGATTTTCTAGAAGGTGGGGTGGCAAGCCTAATTGCAACTCAAAATTTGAACTTCGGAAGAGATACTGGGACCAGACTGGAACTGCTTTAATGTGAGACCTCTAATATAATTGAATGTAAAATAACTGTGAGCGATAATTTATAATATTGCGTGTTTCCTATTGTCAGTTGCTTATTGATTGTTGCCTCAATGTGAGATCCGACTTAATGTAAATACACGCATCTGCGACCAAATAATCGCAACGGCTAACGAACTGCAGTTTGTTAACGATTGTTCTGTCGCAAAATAAACTGCATCATAATAATATGGATGATCATAAACTCTCACGCACCCCAGTTTGTTGACTAAAATTATGCAGTTTGCATATTGTCTGATAGCGAGTCGGTTATAAGTGGTGGCGAATTACCATCGAATTTTTGTAATAAATGTACCTAGTTGGTTTGAGTTAAATTAGAAAAAAAAAATATAAAAATAAAAGAACTTATTTAGTTTTTGAAGTATTAACTATGGCTTTACTTCAATATCACAGATAAACTAAACGCTCCTCAGGTGATATAGATTTCCGCCATGTTGCGTCCTGGTATTGTATTCTGTGGGCCCAATTAATTGAAGTACCTAGTTCATCAAAGCCACTCATTCTATAGTACTGCATACATTTTGTTATGTAGTCTTGCACTTACTTACATATAACGGGATGGACCCAATATTTTCTTTTAGGTTTTTTTTTTTTTTTTTCGATTTTAAACGCAAAAATACAGCTACAATACTACACTTCGCCGTGAAATTCATTTTTATACTAACAAGAACAAGACTTCTATTCAAAGTACCTAGCAAGTGTGATAAGATTCATGCTAATCCATATGTTCCATTTTAACTTGCTGCATTTTTTAAATCGCGGCGATTATTATCGATCGTGTATAAAACAATGGGTCTCATATATTGCTATGTACTAAATTATGATGCGATAGAAAACGGCGTGCATACCCACATGACACATATTGTTGCGACAACGATTTTTTAATTACAACCATTTAAATCGCAAGTGTGTGTCTACTGCTTGAAGTTGATATGGCTACTTTATTTTGGCTATAATCGCGTCGCTCTAGTCATCGTTGTCTCGGGCGAGATTTTTTCGATTTTCCGCTATGGTCGCCAAACGATATTGCTGCAACATTATGTATCTACATTTTCTTTGATTGAAAATTATTGGTCAACTCGCGCTAGATTCGATCTCGCTCTCGTCTCGCTCTCACGCTGCATTGTTATGGCTGATAATCGCTCTTGTCTCGTTATCACGCCGCCGGCCGGCCGGCATTAATGAGCCACAGACTGTGCCAAAAGTTTGACGCGCACACAACCTACACACCGCATGTGCGTATTTTTATAGAGTAAAAGAGACGAGAAAAAAATGTGGATTTATGTATTTACATAATATTATGTATTTATATCTCTTTTAAAATACGAAGCTTTTTCTTGAAGTGAATTTCTTTTCCAAAGCTCATTTCTTCCCATATGGATAAGACATGAACCTATATATTTATTGCAAAATAAGCAAAATATAGAAGCGATCTAAGAATATAAACGCACATTATAACAAAACCTCAATTTTATTTTCCATAAAAATACAAGTCTAGTAGCATATCAGTCCGTATTGCCATTTCTTATTTCACATATTGTTGGTATCTTTTGGGATAACAATTTCATTGAAAACGAAATACTCAGTGTTAGACACATTCTTTAGATAAAATTCATCACCAGCCAGTTGTATATTCCATAATTTTGTATCCACAGATGCAGGGTGTCCAATGTACACAGTATGCCAGGTCTCATTGTTCATAGTAACATTATTTCCAGGTGCACAAAAATAACCAAACCCGAAAACATTTTCAACTGCGAATGCATCGTTTTTTCTACTTACTCTGAATGGTACAAGCACATTACCAAGGTCAACCTTTCTAGCATAGTTGAAACCTTTCTTCGTTTGCACGTTCCATATAAAAGTTTTCGGCTCGAAGAAAAGATTTTTAACACAAGCAGGAAGGCTGTCCACAATATTTTTGAAGGTATCCTTTTCAGTCGGATTTAGGCTGGCAAACTCGGTTCGATTTTGAAGTTCATTTAGATTTGATGCCAGATTCAGTACAATGCTGTTGTTGAGGTCTCCGGCAGCTTTGATTTTTTCAAAAAGCCCATTGATTCCCGAAACAACCTGAGAAATGTTTTTATTTCTGACAATAAGTGCAAGAAGTCGCTCATAATGAAGTCGGCTGTAGGTCTTTTCAAGTTCTCTTTCTATTATTTCACTATCAACTTTAGAGTCTACATCATTGAGTTCCGGAAATAATGAATTGACTTCCCAGATCCCCTTATTGTATCTGCCCTCCAAAGTATTGATAACAAATTCCGTAGCGAACGCCTTCAATGCTTCTAATTGCTGAGTACAATTGTTCTTTTCCTCCTTGTGGCTCTCAGTCAATGGTAGTGGTGTTGTGGTTGTGCTCGTCAATTCACTAGCCACAGTGGGATCTATCAAAGCGTCCTTCAAAGGAATACCAATTGTCCCTTTTCTTAAGTTCTCTACAAGTGTGTTGATGCGCAGTTGAAGGTCTGCCAAATTTTCTAAATTTATTACGCCGGTGAGTACTCCAACGAGAGCGTTATTTCCGGTGTTTATTATAACAAGATGGGGCTTGAAGGTAACGATATTAAAAAAGAGCGATAAGCAACCCAGAAGCAAATGTGAACGCATTCTACAATATGGACTGTGAACTACGAGATAATATGTGACAAACTGAGTCCGATTTACTGACTACTTATGTTTCGCTTTTATGCGATCACTGTAGCTGTGGCCGGATATTTTCGTTCCGCCAATAGCGGAATTCAGAATTAATTATTCAGAATTGCCGCCGTCGCAGTTCGATTTATGTTTATAAACCATTTTACAGTAACAGCCTCTTGATCTATTCTATTCTTTTAAAGAAGGCAACCAGTCTTTTGATAGATACTTACCTAGATAGATTTTTATTTCGTCACAAAATTACAATGGAAAGCCATCACACAATTTAAAATACAGAGATATGATTTTATGAATTAATCTTAAATATTTTAAATACTATTTTATAAATTCAGATTTGAATTAGTAGAAATTAATTTTGATATTAAATAAGAGTGTACTAGAAAGTAAGCAAATAAATTAACATTTAAGTAAATTAACAAATAAATAAATAAATTAACAAATACGTATATAAATTAACAAATAAATTAATGAACAAATAGGTATATAAATTAACGAAGAACTATATTAACAAATATGTTTAATAAATAATAACAAATAAATAAATAATTTAACGAATAAGTAGATATATACATAAATTAACGAATAAGAAAAAAAAAAAACAAAAAAAAATCACGAATAGATAAATTAACAAATTTGTATAAATTAAGAGAAACACTGAAACAAACAATATAGTAACAATATTATTGAAAATTGAAATATGTAGATATATTATTAGGCGTGTTTTTTTGTGTTATTCTACAACGGGTTTCACAACATAATGTCATACAAACCCAATTCTATACTCGTATAAGATAATTGTGGGGGCTATTATTGCTATAAATGATATCGAAAATTTTAGCAAGGAATTTAGCTAATGTTTGGAGAAAAAAATTGGAGAGCAGATAAAATTTAGTAACGTTTCGCTCGAGCTGAGACTTAACTTAAATTTTGAGTTTGTGAATGTTTCTTTTTATTATTTCGTTTGCTTAATTTTACTAAAACTAATTTTATATGACATGTTTTAAGTCAGTAAAGGACATGTTTTCAGATGATTGTAGGTATGCTTTTTTCTGGAACGTGTGTTTATTTCCGATTTATATATCCATAATTATGTGTTGTTCGTCCATTGCACATTAAGATAATGATTTGCTATTTCATTCTTGCGCCCTTCTCTCTCTGTTCTCAAGAAAGGAATTGCATGTTTGATCTTTGATGCTGTAAATGTCCGACTATTCTCAATAAATTGGTTTCTGTTTGAACTTTTGAGTGAAGTTATGGCAAAGGTTCCGTTTTATTAGAGAAACGTCTAGTCTATAGAACAATTTTATTTGCCCGGTCAAAAAAGGATTTTCCGGTTAAAAAATTTGTTCGTTCCGGTCAAAAATCGGTTAGACCGGATTCAAAAATTTCCTTTGGTCAGAGTAAAATGATTTCGGTCAGATATGTCGTTTCTTATTTACCCTTTAATTTTATGACTTCCATAACTGTCAAGCTTAATGCCCCGCTTTCTAATTCTTAATTTTGTAAACAAATTAAGAAATTATATAAATACCAGTTTATATCCCTGTGCACTTGGCACATATAAAACAAACGTAAAAGCTGTTAAACGAAGAATATGAGCCCATGTATATTCCATGTTAAATTAATTGTCAGTTTTGTTTGTCTGTAATTTTTTAATCAAAAGAAAACAGTTTGATGTGAAGTTAAGTTGATTAAATTGAGAGTTGTAGGTAGGTAAATATGAAACAACTCCAATGTTATCTACCTAAATAATTAATAATATTAACTCTTCATTATACCATAAATAGAATATGGCATCCACTTCAACATCAGCAAACAACAAATGTAAGAGGGAGTGTAAATTCTCTGAAGATTAAAAAAACTATGTCCATTTCTGGAACTGACCAAACGGAACAGACTTATTGTAAAGACTGCGAATGTGAATTTTCTATATCAGCAAGAGGACAAAGTGATGTAATTCGCAACGTCGAAAGACAAAAATACAAGTCCAAAGTAGGTAACGGACTATGCTATATCAATGATGCTGGACACATTTTTGTGTTATGATTTGATGTAGCACTTGCAGAGGCAGTTATGTATTTTCATACCATTTGCCATAACCACAGCTTCAGGTCAATGGATTGTAACTCAAAATTGTTAAGCAAGCTGTTCGACAAAAAGTTCTCCTGTGCTTGAATCAAAATTGAATTAATAGTGAAAAATGTACTCTCTCTCAAATGTAGGTACTATGAAAGTTACTACAAGAATTAAGTGATATAATTTTGTGTCAATTTTCTCCGGCGCATCCTGTCTGACAAAATCGTTGGTTTCTGTGCCGATAACGCCAACACAAACTTTGGAGGTTATTTAGAAGCGGACAAAAATAACGTTTTTAGCCGTTTGCATTCTAATTTAAAACTTAAAACAGGGAATACAAACACCATAATGGAGGTGAGCGAACATATTTTTGATCTCATATTTAAATTGGAGGAGAGGTTGGCAGCCGAATTTAAATCAAATCGATTTATTTTGCATGTACAACATTTTTACAAAAATTGTCAGCAGTACTTAGAGAAATGGGCATTTCAGTACAAATACGCCAGAGATTTTCAATGAGCTTGTCTAAAAACATACATACATTAAACGGGAGGATGTTGCAAAAAGTGTTGTATTTGTGTCTCAGAAAACAGACCAAACAATTTCGGGAAACGACTTGTTTGGCGAAGTTGGGTATATAAATAAATACATTGACGATAAATTAAAATTAAGTGAGTGGAAAGAGCAAAATGCTTCTTTTGATTTTTGAGATGGGAAGACATTTTTCAACATTTTTCACTCAGAGGAGTTCCCTTTAAAAATATATTGAAAATTGAAAATAGTTGAATACATTTTTTGTCTTCCAGGTACCTAGAGTAAGTTCGGCAAATGTGGCCCAGGTGGGTAATATGGCCCACCATTATATATCCTGAATCAAAAAGCGCAGGTAGATAAAAACTAATACATTTCAAACAAGTTAAGACCGGTTTTGTCTCTGTCGATTATGGTAGGCGTAGCTCGACGGATCTGTAAAATATAGACCATAGTAGCTTTTTTTCGTTTTCGATGTAATTTTTTGGGAAGTTTTGTTAATTTTTTTCGCATTGAATTTTGCTTAAATTCGATAATCTTTTTCTAAGAGTGAATAATGTTAAATCTTTTCTTATTTTGTGTGGCATCAGAAGTTAAAAAAAGTTTATCAGTTGTATTAAAAATAAAAATGAGTGAAAAAATCACGGTGTGTTTAATATGGCCCACCCATGTGGCCCAGTAGGCCATATTTGACACCTGATATTAATTGAACGTTTGACAGATAAAATGGCTTCTAGCTCCCACAAGAGCACAAAACAACAATAGACCAGGGTCGAAGAAGAAATAATTCTAGCAAACCAAACTAAATTTTCTTGAAAACGATAGTGTTAAATATGGCCCACCATGGGCTAATAGTAGATAGCCACCCTGGGCCATATTTAACGCAGGGTGGGCCATATTACCCGCACTTCTTTTAAAATTTAAAAATTGAGTTCCTTTACGTTTTTGTTTATATCTTTTTGTTACGTTTTTTTTTATTATTTTAGATAATAAAGACTGAAGTACAAATGTTTTGTAAAACTGTTAAAAAAAAACAGAAATGAATTCGACTTAAATTCATGGTTTTATTCTAAAAAATGTTAAGGGTGGGCCACATTTGCCGCACTTACTCTACTAATGAGGTCACAGAAAGAATATTTCCATTGATAAATAAAATCTGGACCGTTGAAAAAACTCAACTGTCTGACGAAACAGTGAAGGCAATATATTAGTATAAATATTGTGATAATTTTTGTGAAAAAATAAAAAATAATACCTAATGAAATTCTGAAAGAAATTCTGCTTCTGCTTCTAAAAGTTAACAATTAGATTTTAAAAATTAAATCATGTGACTGTAAAACTATTTATTATTATTTTGCCTAAGTAGTGTAAAACAAAGCAATATTTAAACTGAATTTTATAAGTTTTTTTTTAAATATTACTAGATTAATGTTTAGCTAATAATCTCATTTTTAATAAAAAAAAAATATATATCTAATAATAGGTAATTGTTATGAAGTAAATATGTTATTTATCTTTTGTGTTGGCCCACTATTTTAATAGTTTACTAAAAATAATCATAATTTCGAATAGCTGCGAAGTTTTAAAAATGTGTCCCGCTTTTGCTTCATAATCATATAAATCTGGTCACTCTACTGTTGGGAAAATATGTATACCTGTTCACTGGTAGTAAAAGTTTCCGGGTACGAAATAGCAAAAAGTATGTATCATTCTAGTATTGTATATGTTGTTATATTTATTTACAAAAATATATACCAAACAACCAGAACCGAGTGGAAGAAAAGCACACAACCATTCGTTTGCGTGAGTTTTATTTTTTATTTTTAGGACAAAATTAAAAAAAAATCAGTAAGACAATTATCTTCGACTATGCCGAAGCTCAAATACCCGGTACTATATTATTGTAAAAAAATAAAAATATTTTAGTATTAAAAAATTATATACATATTTGTATGGGAGGTATCAGTAGTTTTTATTCGACCAAGCTTATTTTTTGTCAAAAAATTTCAAATATTATTGAAACAATATGTGCAAAGTTTAAACTTGCTATCTTTACGGTAGCTATTTAAATTTAATTTTTAACATCAAAAAGCTATATAAATCCGATATTTTTGTATTTTCGAACTTAGCCTCAGTTTGGTGGATAAAAGCTTACATACCAAATTTCAAGTCGATAGCTCTTAAATTACGGCCGTAATCGTGACAGACAGACAGACGGACATCGCTAGATCGACTAAGAAAGTGATGCTGATCAATAATATATATAGTTTGTCATACCAACAACGCCTCCTTATGTGCGTTACAAATGGAATGTCAAAGTGAATATACCCTCACCACAGTGTGGTACCGGGTATAAAAAAAACAAAAAGTTTATCACAAAATACATAGATATATATTTTTCCATTTAATGAAAGGTACCTACATCAAAGAGATCACCTCAAAACATACTCTCGACTTCAACCAGCTGGAGGCCGACCAAAAGAGAGACTCTGAGTTGCATGTGTTGATTTCATAATCAACGAACAGCGTGACGTCACAAACTATTTGATCGTGTGCATCAAGCACACCTCCGAAGTACAATCAGCTGTCAACTACTATATTTTGTAAACGAAAATCTTGTATATAACCCAGGACAGTTGTAACTAATAAATCAATCATTTTATATCGTTTTAACAACACAGTACTTTTATTTCCGCAAAATTAACAGAATTTCTTCTTAAAATTAAAACCGGTAGATAACACTGTCTCTTGAGTTCAAAGTCGAACATTTTGGTCCACGAGCCGGATTTTTAAGAAATTTAATTCGACACTACACAACTTTTTTGTTGTAATATCACGGCTTTTGTGTGTGCAATTTGTGTGCTGGAGTTTACGCATTGGATTTTATACAATTTATATAGGATTTGGTGAATTTTGCTCCTTTTTTTGTGTGCTGTGTGCCGCCGTCATCTGAAGAACTCAACCAAACGATTTAAAGAAACGGATTCGAAATCCCGATTGGAAAATGATGTTGAAAATTTCGGCAAAAGGGAATCCAGTACTCGGACGGCAAATTACTTGTCGGGTCGTTTGATTCTGCTGAAAGAAACAATGGAGAATGCTGAAAAAGTGTATACGAACATTTAGTAGATAGTCAGGATGAGGAAAGTGATTGTTCTAAAATAGGGGAAGTGTATGATAGATTGCGCGGGTTGTATTTAGATTACAGAGCTTCTCTTCTTGATGCCATGGACAAAGTCAAGGCAAAAGAAACCCAGAGTGATGGCACGAAGGCAGAGTCAAGCGACTTAAAGCCGTCTCAGGATGCAGATTTTAAATTGACGCATATTCCAGTGCCTGTTTTCTCGGGGAAGTATGAATCCTGGCGTGGATTTCGTGACTTTTTTCTTTCGCTTGTCCTTCAGAATACCTCGTTGTCTGAAATACAGAAAATGCACTATCTAAAAACCAGTGTATCAGGTGAAGCAGACAAAATCTTGTCACATTTATCAATTTCCAATGGAAATTATACAAAGGCATGGAAAATTTTGGAAGATAGGTACGACCACCAACGTTTCCTTGTCAATACTCAAATGAAGTTGTAGGGGACTCTATTCGCCACTTCCAATTTTTAATAAAAATATTATGGCATCTGAAATTATTTTATTTGCTGCCTGAACACAGCCAAAAGTCCGTGTTTACCCTGTATCCGTATTAAATTTCGACCATTCTACCAATTTATGACAGTAGACTTTTGACATGACAAATTAACACCGCATGCTTAATTTCCTCGAATGGATGTTGAGTTCTTTCCGTTCTTAGCTCTTGCCGATGGTGGTATTCTTTCGTGGTTAAATCAACTTACACAATTAGTGTAAAGTATTTTTAGTATAACCCTTGGTGAGTTGATTACTCAAGTTAAAATGTGGGCTATTTAAACTTAAAGTGAAAAGAACCAACAAAAAGGAAGGAAAGAAAAATCCATCAAGCACATAACCTCCAAACTTTGCATGCAATTGGTTACAGGTAGTTTTTTTTGTCTCATGTCCCGAAATGATAATTTAAGCAAGTGTTCTTTTTGTCCAAATCAGTTATCACGATCCAGGCCTACGTAATCCCTTTCGAACAGTGACCCAGTGGTTTCATAAAGACGTGGATTCCCAGCGTGCTGCAGTCACTCCGCCTCTATAGAGAGTTGAAAGCGAGTAGCGACACACTCACAAGTTCACTAAAAGTAGTGATCCAGAATCCAGATCACTCAATCCACAAATCCATCCCAGGCGTGAACATCGAAGTACATCAACTGCTATTAGAACGCCCGCCTTTTTTTTTTTTTTTTTTTTAAACTGACTCGCCAGAGCGATGTGATGCTCGTTGACCTAAAAGATCTATTGTGCTTAAAAATTGTCAGGTTTATGTTTAGGTTAGTAGCGCCTCTACCTTCCTAATGTAGCTGATGATGCATTCAGCAGAGGATTTTCTTAATTCTTCGGTACTTATTACTTCCCTGAAAAATGATTTCCTTCTAATACCATAGAGAGCCGGGCATTCACATATGATATGCTCAGCTGTTTCGTCTTCCTCGAGACATAGTCGGCACTCCGGTGAGTCGACCAAGTGCAATTTGTTTAGGTGATATCGCAGACCGTGGTGACCTGTTAGGTAACCTACTAGATTTTTGATATCGTGCCTGCTTAGATTTAGCAACTTTTTGGCATCGTTTTTGAAAGGCTGTATAGCTTTTTTGGCCTGTCTAAGACCTGGGATGTTCTCCCAATAGGAAATGTTTTTGCTACGTTCCCAGCTGCTTATAGCAGAATTTGTAGCTGATTTGGGGATTGTACAGAAGGGTTCAGGTCCTACAAAAGGGGTTTCCGAGCCTTTTCTGGCTAGTTCATCAGCTTTTTCGTTTCCTTCAATCCCCTTATGGCCGGGGACCCACCATAAACTAGTTTTGTTCCTGGTACTAAGTGTTTGGAGGGAATTGAAGCAGTGTAGTACTGATTTGGAGTCAATAGTTGGTGAGCTAAGGGCTTTTATAGCTGATTGACTGTCCGTGAATATATGGATGTTTGCGCCTTTTATACCTGAGTTTTGTATGAGGTTTGCGCATTCTTTGATGGCATGGAGCTCTGCCTGAAATACACTGGGACTTTTTCCCATTGGTATTGAAACATTTCGATTTGGTCCGTGAATACCAGCTCCTACCCCCGAGTCCATTTTGGAACCATCCGTATACCACTTTAGGCCGTTTTGGCAATTTGGTGGGTTATTGCTAACCCATGCTTCCCTATTTGTGATTTCTGTGGAGAAAAGTTTGTTGAAGCATAGTGTCTTAGATAGGCGGTCTGTAACCGCACAGATCATGTCAAGTTCTGGAATTTCGGAAAGTAGTTCCATAAGTTCTGGATGTTCGTTAATATTTAACTCTTTCGCTTGCATCAGACTTGCAGAGCTGTTTATTGCCACTTTTTTGATGTGAATGTGGAGGGGTGTTAGTCCTATTAAGGCTTCTATAGCCGCAGTGGGACAGGTACGCATGGCTCCGGAAGCGCCCAGACACGCGAGCCGTTGTACCTTATTAAGCTTTTTTATGGCTGTTTTTTGTGTGGCTTTGTTCCACCATACTATCGAGGCGTATGTTATAATGGGTCTGACTATGACTGTGTAGATCCAGTGTGTGATTTTTGGAGAGATCCCCCAGGTTCTACCATACATGCTGCGGCAGGCCCAGAAAGCTTTTGTTGCTTTTTGGATTTTGTTGTTTATGTGGGAGTTCCAGCTTAGTCTTTTATCCAGTATCACTCCAAGATATCTGACTTCGTTGGAATACTCAATGACAGTGTCATTGATCGAAATTTGGTTTAGATTTAAATTTCTTCTTTTCGTAAAAGGAACTATGACAGCCTTGCTGGGATTAATAGAAAGATTTTCTTTCCTACACCAGTCTAAGACTATCTTAAGGGCATTTTGCATGCGCGTAGTAACGTCGTTTGGTTCCTTGCCCCTAATGATGATGACGAGGTCATCGGCGTATCCAACTATGTTGAAGCCTGCGTTATTAAGGTCTTGAAGTAGGTTATCGATAACCAGGGACCATAGTAAGGGTGAGAGTACTCCTCCCTGAGGGCAGCCTTTTACGGCTGTTACTGATACTGAAGTGAGTGCTGACGAGGCAGTTATTCTCCGACTTTCAAGCATCGCTTTGATCCATTTAATAGTAGGGTGATCTATGTTTCTGTGTGTCAAAGCATTTGATATGGAATTATATCCAGTATTGTCAAAAGCACCCTCTATGTCTAGGAAGGCGCATAGCGCTACTTCTTTGCTCTGATATGCGCGTTTTATTTGAGTTGTTATATTCAAAAGAGCGCCTTCAGTGGATTTGCCTTTCTGATAGGCATATTGACAGGGGTGTAGAGGTGTGCTCTCTTTCAAGCATTCTCTAATGTGAACGTCTATTATTCTTTCCATTGTTTTCAGGAAAAACGATGTCAAGCTTATTGGACGGTATGATTTAGGTTGTTCGCTTGGTTTGCCTGGTTTGGGGATAAATACCACGTTTACCTCCCGCCAGGATTGTGGTATATAGCCCCAGTTGAAACTGAACCTAAATAAGGCAATCATGGTCGATAAAAAGAAGTCCATACCCTTTTGAATAAGGGCTGGGAAGATACCGTCTGTACCTGGTGCCTTGAATGGTTTGAATGAGTTTATGGCCCATTTAACCTTATCCGGGGTGAAAAGTCTGCCGGATAAACTGTTAATTCTGTTTAAATTTCTGGGGGGTGAGTCCTCATAGTTTTGTTCATGGGGCCCACTCGTGATAATGGAGCCGGGGAAGTGGACTTGAAGAAGTGTGATCAGCGTATCTTCCCGGTCGCGTGTGATTGTGCCGTCCGATTTGACTAACAATCCCATGCCGTTAGTTTGATCTTTTGACAGTGCCTTCTGAAGACGCGCCACTGCTGGAAGCTCTTCGAGTTTTTCACAGTACTTGCGCCAAGAGGCTCTTTTAGATCTACGCAACTCTAAGTTGTATTGGGTGAGAAGGGATCGGTATTGGTCCCACTCTCCGGTGCGTTTTGCTTTATTAAAAAGTTTTCGCACTTTTTTACGAAGAATTTCAAGGCTTTCGTTCCACCATGGAGCGCACCTTTTTACTACAGTACGTTTCACCTTGCAGCTATTTGTGAAGGATGAGATAATAATGTCGTTTAGTTGACATTGTGCATCTTCCGCGTCGCTTATGCGTACGGGTTTTTCTGGAAGCATGTCACATTTGATCGCTAGATTTTCGCGATAGGTTCTCCAGTTTGTGAGTTTGTTGTCGTATCGAACCGGCGCATGTTCGGTGTTGCATCTTAGTTTGAATCTTATATGCATATGATCAGATAAAGATGCCTCGCCGGACACATGCCAGTCTTCAACAATATTTTGTACAAAAGGAGATGAAAGGGTAAGATCTAAAACTTCCTCTCTGATGACGTTTCTGAACGTGGGCTTGTTGCCCTTATTTAGTACAACTAAGTTATTGCTATACAGGTATTCCAGTAAAGACTCACCTCTTTTATTCGTATCTCGGCTGCCCCAAACTTCATTGTGTGCGTTGGCATCGCATCCGATGATAATTTGTAGTTGCTGGTTCCGACAGTACTGGACGAGTTCCTGTACTGGTTTTGGTGGCGCTTCGTCTTCGTCTTCAGCAAAATACGCCGATGCACATACAATTTTTTGTATTTCTCGGCCGTTGTGGCGTTCTATGAGGATCGCCACCAGGTCTCTGGTGATAAAGCCTGGAATTGGAGAGAATTTTATATCTTTCGCAACAAGAAGAGCTGCCCTTGGTCTAAAATTTCCTCGGGCGAAGATGAGCTCCCTGGTCTTACTATTTAAACCAAATATCTTACCCTCTGTTGCCCATGGCTCCTGGATTAGTCCGAGAGCGATGTTCCCTTCGGCACATCGTTGGCTATAGGTGTCCGAGGCACCCATAGCGCGGTGCAGGTTTGCCTGCAACACGTTTAGAAGAGATGTCATCGTCTTCTTGAGTATTCAGGGTTTCGTACTCTGTTTGGCTTGTTATCGCCTCTGCGTCGTACAATCCCCTGCTGAGAGTGGCCGTCTTGCCTACTTCTCGGAGAGTGGCCGTCTTGCCTACTTCTCGGATTTTTGCCCGGCATTTTCCGTTTGTTGCCCCCCCTGTCCTCATGAGACAGTTTTGGCCTGAACCTAGTTCTGCTAGTGGTTGCTCTGTCTTTTGCAGCCTCAGCTGATGTACCTGGATTTGGTACGGCTGTCTTAACATTTGTGGCGGCGGCGCTAGTGCTGGGCATTGGTGTTTCACTTTCACGCTCGCTCGGCCTTGTGGCTGACGGTTTGTCTTCAGGGTGAACGTCTTTCTTTCCCTGTGTTGCTTTGTCAGCGCTCTTCAGGATTAGCTTGATCTGCCCGAATCGGTAGGAGACCATTCCCTTGAGCTCAGCAAGCTGCTTCATGGTACTTTCATTTATGGCAAAGACCAGGTGTGCGGTGTCACGTTCTTCTGATCTTTGCAGGACCCTCCATGTTCTGGTGTTGAGTCCTTTGTTTTGGCCGTCTAGCATTGCCAGGATTCTTTCGTTGGCTACTCCGGTACTCTGTGGAAAGAAACCCCTGATGACATGTGGTTTCGGAAAGTTATCCTCTTCCACAAGCATCACCTCCAGTCCACATTTCTCCTTTAGCTTCGCGAAATTTGTTTGTATCTAACGCCCGCCTTAACACAAGTTCGATAGAGTGCCGGTGACCCGAGGTTATATAGCTAATTAGCGCAAGGTTAGACAGAATAACCCCGTCCATCTGTTTATTTGATAAGCCAAAGGCAAGCCGAATTAATCGATCGACACCAAAATCGACAAATCGATCGTGAAAGGGCCAACCAAAACTAGGCACAGTCATTTGTCGACATTGTCAAAACCGCGAGGCCATCAATGCACCAAATTTCCGCCCGCGCGCCGATTAAATCAATGTCCGTCAGACTAACTGCTGCTAATTATCTACTTAGCCAGCTTATAAATTAGCAAATCAAGCCTGCACCTATGTTGGAAGTTCGAGACAGCCTAGTATTTCTGATGCTTTCGATCGCAAATATCCTTTGTGCTATATGGGAAGTGCAGTTTTAAAGAGACGTGTCGATGATGCAAGAATAAGCGGGGGTTGAGCGAACGCTGTTCTTTCATTTAGGGGTTATTGCGAGAATATTTGAGTGACGCGATAACCATGGAAGTTCCTACATCTCGGAGTGTAGTGAATAGTTAGGCATGTATTACATATGTGCGGCAGTCTAGTAGCTAGTGCAAGATCCCACCCCAACGACGAGCTAGTTTTCGAGCAATCACAAGCATGCCTACCCGCACTACAGCTAGCTAGACAACCTTCCTTACGACTCATTTCTTCTCTAGGGAATCCTGTGCTCTTGAAATGTTGTGGGATTGAATTTTTAGTGATTCTCGTGAGGAAGGACCTACAGTACCGTTACAAAGTGTCAATTCAATCAGCCTTCAATAACCCAGGAGCGATCTGAAGCGATAAAAGAATTGTTGGATACGTCTACCGAAATAATTCATAGCTTGGGTAACTTGAAGGTGCCAGTAGAACACTGGGATGTGGTGTTGATTTATGTGCTTTTACAAAAATTACCGACGAAAACGCAGCAGCTGTGGGTAGAGAAACTGGGGTCAAAGGAGAATACCAAGGAGCTACCGACGCTTGCGGAATTTAAACAATTCCTCGAAACAAGGTTCCGCACTCTGGAGGCAGTGTCTTACCAACAGGGAAAGATATCTTCTGAGCCACCAAAAAAGGGACTTATACGTAATTCTTTCCACGCGCAAGCAAATACACCAAAGTATGCATGTATGCTTTGTAATAAAGGTCAACATGCCATCCGTCGCTGCAACCGTTTCCCAAAAATGAGCATTAATGAGCGCTGTCAAAGTATAGGTAGACTAGGTCTGTGTAGAAATTGCTTAGCCTATAGTCATTCGTCCGATAATTGTCCAAGTACTCGTAGATGTTATTACTGTCAACAACCACACCACTCCCTTTTGCATAATTCTTCACACAACACTCATCCGTCTCACTCTTGTAATACGTCAAACCATAGTCAAAACTCGTCACAACAACAAAACTTACAAAACGGTTCACAAAATACAAATGTTCTCACCTTGTGTAGTGATCAGTTTAGGCTTATTGGTCTTTATTTTTAAATGCGAATATTAAAAACAATTATTCCATTCTTTCACCCTACGTTTCGTCGGTATTTCCCAACATCATCAGGGGTATCGATTTATTGAAGATAGATTGGTACAATTACATTTAAAATGTCTTATTGCACAAAAATAAATAAATAAATAAATAAATTAAGACAATAACTAAATAAATAAACACTACTAAAACTTCAACATACAACTTAAAACATATAGTACAGAAATATGTAATATATGTTCTCACCTCACCTCAGTTATCAATCCCGAAGCTCCAAGCTTTAAGCCACACAGTATAGAACAGTCTGGTTCATCTTCATCTACAACTCAACGTCGGATTGTGCAACCCACAAATGAAGAGCAGCCTTGTTGCAGCTTGTCTCTTAATACATACCACTCTATCCAGTAGTCGATTGGAGGCACCTCGATGGCTTGAGCTTAGCCGATCCTTCATTTTTTAAGCCAGCCAAAGTTGATCTGTTGTTAGGAAGTGACGTGTTAGCCGATGTTCTTTTGCCGGACTTGATTCGGGCAGATGATGTCAATTTACCAGTTGCACAAAATACCAAGCTGTTATGGATTCTCTTTGGACGAGTACCATTTTCGTCTCAACCGATAAAAACTTTTCATCAAGCCTGCACGTTGGACGCAAGCATGCAAACATTTTGGGAGTTAGAAGAAGCTCCATTTCTAGTCACAGAGACTCCTGAAAATATTGCGTGTGAGGATCATTTCTTGCATAATGTCAAACGCTTAGTAGACGGTCGATGTGAAGTCGCCCTTCCCTTCAAAGGAAATGTACGACCCCTGCTAGGAAGATCAAAAGAAGGCGCGCTACAACGTTTTAAGCAATTGGAGGGTCGTCTATTGAAAAACAAAGAGCTAAAAATGGATTATACTGCATGTATACAGGATTACTTACTTTTGGGACACATGAGTGAAGTTAAAAACGAAGACATTTTGGAGAGTATTCCTCATTACTTCCTGCCACACCATGGGGTTATAAAAGAGAGCAGTTCGTCCACCAAGTTAAGGGTAGTTTTTGATGCTTCCTTCAAAACATCTGACGGAACTTCTCTTAATGATCATCTGATGGTGGGTCCGACTCTCCAAAATAATATAATCGATGTCATTCTCAGATGGAGGCTATACAAATACACATTTACAGCCGATATAGAGAAAATGTACCGTCAGATCTGGATAAGTGACAGAGACTCAATGTATCAGCTAATTCTTTGGCGAAGTGATCCAAGTGACATGCTTAAAACATATCGACTCAAAACAGTCACCTTTGGTACGGCATCCGCTCCTTATCTAGCTATCCGTACTCTGAATTGGTTAGCAGAAAATGATCGCTCTCAATATCCCCGAGCTACCAAGATGATTCAGGAGGAAATGTACGAAGACGACTTGTTATCCGGAGCTGACACAAAAGAAGAAGCTGAAAAGAAAATAAGGGAAGTAAAAACTACATTCGAAGCAGCAGGGTTAAACTTAAGGAAGTGGCGGAATGGACCTGATTTTCTACACACATATTGGAATTTTGAAATTCCGAACCAACCAACAGACTTAACAACCCATGAAGGCCAAAGGCGAGTTCACCGACTAGAAATTAAGGAAAATCAGATTATTCATTTGATCGGTAAAGTTTCCAAGTTCCAGAAATTACTTAGGATAGTCGCTTATTGCAACAGATTCGTTAACAATTTTCGACAGCATTACCCTAAATTTTGTCGTTATATCCGAGGTCTTCGAGATGAAACAAAGAAAGCTCAGGAGGGGAACCCTATTACGCCGATAGAGCTCGATAAAGCATCTATGTCACTTATCAAAACTGCACAAATGGAAATATTTCCAGATGGCATTATCAAGGCAAGAGGCATAGGATCGTTTAACCCATTTGTAGACGGCAATGGTGTCATTCGAGTTGGCGGAAGATTATCTAACACATGCAAGCATTTCGTATCAACAGCATCCTATCATATTGGACCCAAAACACAATCTGTCAAAACTTATAATACGCGACTCACACATAAATACGTTACACGGAGGAATTCAGCTAATAATGACACAATTAAGACAAAAATATTGGATTTTCAATCTTAAGAGGACGGTGAAAAAGTACATCAACAGCTGCACCATCTGTCATAGATTTCGGAGCCAGACAGCAAAGCAATTAATGGGAGAGCTACCAGCACCTCGAGTCACGGCGTCAAAACCCTTCACGCACACCGGCATCGATTACGCAGGCCCGATCAATATTCGAGCGTGGAAAGGTCGCGGAGCTAAGTGCCACAAAGGATACTTAGCTATATTTATCTGCCTGGCAACCAAAGCGATGCATCTAGAAGCGGTTAGCGACATGACCACCCAAGACTTTCTCGCCGCCTTTCGACGATTTGCTGCAAGACGGGGGGTTTGCGCTCAGATGTACAGCGATTGTGGCACGAACTTCGTGGGAGCTGAACTAAGACGCCTTATGCAGACTGGAATTCAGGACTGGAAAGATATTGCCAACGTTCTAGCAACCCAAGGAACTACGTGGAACTTCATTCCACCTGCTTCTCCCCACTTCGGAGGATTGTGGGAAGCAGGAGTGAAGAGTGTCAAGTTCCACCTAAAACGGATTGTTGGAAATGGGACACTAACATACGAAGAGCTCGCCAAATTGAAGCGTCTCTAAATTCGAGACCTCTCTGTCCCCTAACAGAAAACCCAGAAGACTTTCAGGCACTAACCCCAGCACACTTCCTCATAGGAGAACCTCTATTTACTGTTCCTGAACCAGACTTAACCATAGGCAAACAAGGCTACGTTGATCGGTGGAAAGCGATTCAGGCGCATTTACAAGTATTTTGGAAACAGTGGCAAACAGAATACTTGAGCCGCCTTCAACAGCGCCCGAAATGGCTAAACCACAACCTCTGCTGAAAAAAGGAGATTTGGTGCTTATTAAGGATGAACGACTTCCCCCTGCAAAATGGAGTTTATCACCAAACCAATCACCAAATAATCACCAAACTCTGTCCTCTTCCAATTAACGATACAGAACAACAAGCGAATCTAAAACAGACAACTCACTACACATGCATACTCAGCCAAAAATAGCTAATTTCAATAAAATTTATATAGGTAACAAATATTTTCGAATCAACAATATATAAAATTATAATAATAAATAAATTAATCAAATCACAGTACGAAAACTCATGCGCACCACTGTCGTCATACCCAACACAACAAATATAAACTAAAAGCACTCAACATCAACTTGCAACAATTATTCACACAATTGCACACACACTTCGAAGATTCACACAAGTCAAATCACAACACATTATTAAAATACAGTCCGCTCTCTATCACCAATTTCAGTACTATCCAAATCACTCTAAGAAACTGCAAAGAGAACACCCATTAACACAATAAATCAGATTCAGACCACATACCTACGCCAATCATCAAATTCAATATTATATATTTCCATTCATCGATCACACACAGACACAACTCAAAATAATTGTACGCACACAACGAATTGCATTTAAACTGATGCTAAGTCACTCTCTCACACAACACAAAGCGAAAGCCGAATCAAAATCACACACACACATACGCACACACACCCATACACATATTCGATGGACGCAGCAAACGAGCAAAACAGAGAAGAAAAACAACAAAATCACCAAATGAATTAAACACAGTTTACCAATAATGTACTCACCTGAATTATATATAATACACAATATCTACTATAACACACATGAATTAATAAATAATAAAAACGATATGAACTTAACTTAAATAAACTCCCGCACAAGAAAACTAGCAACAGCACCAGATAACACCAATCAAGTATGTAATTGCTAATTGCAAGTAATCACCGAACTGCTTTGCATCGTCATAGTTAAGATACAACTAATGTTAAGTCAGCACATTGTAAAATGCTACGGCATTCCTCTCACATACACAACAGATAAGTTAAGATACAAGACAACCAATGTTATTTCAGCACGAGATATCGAATTGCAATATGCTACGGCATACAGATAATTCCTCCCACATATACAACAGATAAGCTAAGATGCCACAAATGTTATTTCAGTAGAAGATATCAAACTGTAATATGCCGCGGCATAAAGATAATTCCTCCCAACAGATATGAAATATGATAGCTAAGAAATGCAACCCATGCATTTCTTCCTTATAAATAACCCACAGAACAAAAATGTATCTCATAGTATTAAGCGACTTCAATAAAGAGAGACGTAGTCTCTAAAGAATAATTTTTTTTAAGTTCAATTTAATTAAAATTGATAACTTCATCGTCGTCGTCGCCAAGCAACAACAACAATCGCATGCAAAACAAACAGATAGGTAGTGGTACAGCACATCGTTCACCGATTCAAGCGAGAACGGGAGCTTGTGTAGTATTACTTCAAGAATGATAGTACAGTCGTGTCCGCTTAACTGAAACACCAATTTGCCATAACTTTTTTTTCAGTTAAGCGGTATTTTCACTTAAGCGATCTTCGAATAACTGAAAAAAAAAACACTTTACCGGAGTTTAGATAACTAAAATACAATTTCACCAATCCAACCTAGAATCCAAGTAGGTAGGACTTCTAATTTGGTAGGTATAGGTAGGTACAGATTTTTTCTTAAATCCTTAAAATAAGTACAAAAACTTTAGCTATTTTAAATGGCAATATGTTAAATATTATTAATTTAAGTTTAAATATTCATATTATTTGCTAATATATTAAATAAGAGGGGTCCCAATAACTATTTTGAAAATGCCTAAAGCGAAGAAAACTTATGATGCGGATCGGTATCAACTAACACTTTCGGCAATAAAAAAATACCGATTTCAAAGAAGGAAGCTTCGGAAGTTTGCAGCATACTAAAATCAGCTATTCAATATCGACTTGTGCTATTTTTAAGAAACTCGGTCGGAATAGACGGAGAAATGCATTTACTTATTTTTTTTTTTATATTTTTAATAATAAGTTATCAAAGGCCGGATTTTTTATTAATTTCAAATAAAGGAACACTAAGTGCATTTTAATAAATCGGTAGATATTAAAAAAAAAAAAAAAAAAAAATAGGCGGCGCAACAGGCGGTAGACACCCAAGGCCTAGCTTCTCGCAACCATTCGTTTTGTGTGAGTTTCTATTTTTTGGAACGAATGGAAGGGACCTACAATTTTCTGCCGAGTCCGAACGGCTGAATTGAGAAGCTTTTTCAGGACAGTCATACTCTCGGATGTTTGTCAGACGTTCGCGAGAGGTGGCGCAGTAGAAAAAACCTTAAGATGTAATTTGGGTTTTTCCGGGGATCGAACCTGGGATCCCTCGCACAGTAGTCCAGCACACTAACCACTGCGCTACTGCGCCCACATCGGTAGATATTATTCTATCATAATTTTTGGGTACCAACTATTGTAGGTTTTGAGAGGCATTTTTTATAATCCATTTAATTACAAATTGAAACCCTATTAACTCAAAAATTAAATTTTTAGTAAAAGGAAAATTCCTTAAGGAATATATAAATGCATAACATTTTGAAATCGCATTTAAAATAACAAATCTACGCTTGTTTAAAGTCCAAATTTCCTTATGGGTGCCAACTACTGTACCCGTTACGCTATAAATAAAAAAAAAATAAAAAATTAAATGGTAATTCACAGCTCAGTTTTTAACATGTATTTCAGTACTTAAAAATGGATTTATTGTACCAACCGTTTACTTAGACGGCTTATAAAAGTCGTATATATGCGTTTTCTTATGGTTCCAGATATTGGTTAAAGATATTTTGTCTTCAAGGTCGTCAATTGAATCGCATGTCCATGTCCATTATTTACGTTTTTGTTCTGAATAATTGCTTTTCAAGAGGTTTTTTGAAAACAAATTCTGAATGACGTAAAACAGCTATGCAAAGTATACTGGGATTAGTAAGAGTATATGTGTAAATCTCAAAAAATATCGAGATCTGCAAAAAGTGATCCGGATCAAAAAAAAAATTGATTTTTTTGCCCAATGGAAAACCACATAAGTGGTCGGCGTATTCAGCTTTTTTATTTCAGTTATGCGGAGCAGTATCAGCATAAATGAATTATTTTTCCCGTACTTATTTTTTCATTTAACCGAATCTTTCAATTAAGCGGGTTTCAGTTAAGCGAAGTAGTTTGTATGAAAGTTGTGAAAAAATGCTGTGTGACAAATTTTGTGTTTCAAATAACCGAATTTTTCAATTAAGCGTATTTCAGATATCCGGACTCGACTGTATTACATATCAGCGTTGTCCAGGGTTGCCGCTCGTTTACTTTTCTGTTTTCGTTACCTTTCTTGTCTGACTGTATGTAAACAAATATAATAATTTTTTTTTCTCTTTTCATGTGTTCGCATGGATATACATTATGATTTATGAGAGAAATTGATTACATTACAAAGCATGAGCAAAGCACGCGCCAAACACATCAACAAAGCCAACAAACAGAAGCAGACCAAAAACCAGCACCAGCAGCACATGATGATGATGATGAGATAGATGATCTTCGCTCATCGGTGGGGGAGAATGTTGATTTCATAATCAACGAACAGCGTGACGTCATAAACTATTTGCCTTTTTTTCGATCCAACCGCCATCAACGGAGAATTAGCAAAAAAAAAAATTAAAACTTCAAAATTTATATATAATATATTTTTGTAATATTTAAACAAGGTAATTATGCACCGTTTAATAGCAATAAAATATATAAATAAATATAAATAAAATATATACTCCTTATTACTGAGTGGAAAGGTAATCAGCAAGTCCACTCTCGCCACACCACGCCTTTACCCGAAATCCAATTTAACCCCAAAGCTAGGACGAAACATATGGCATGTGGTACAAATTCGCTATGCAAAAAGACCCAGTGATTGCCTTTTAGCGAAGAGCGGTTCAAACACTAAAACAACCGTATAACACAAAATTCCGTCAGCCACGCTACGAGTGCAACAACAGTATTTGAGAGCATCCATAACGAAGCTGCAGGTAGTTTGCGAGAAGGCCTTTTTATCGCCAGTAGTGCCGTGACGTATTTAGATCAATTTTATTATATTGTAATATTCGGCTAGGATTCGAAAAGATAAAACACTATTCTGTTTACCAAACTTTAATAAATCACTTTTTATTACAAGACAATTCACTTAAAATCAACTTTTCCACTTCTTACAATCTTTCACTTATTTTATAACACTACCGATACTATTCGAGCTTCACTTTACACGGTTTAAAGATAAACTGTCCTCTCGTCGGATTTCGCAACCCTTTTTATACTCCCCACTAAAGCTTCTCGAATATTCTATACTCCAACCGGAACAATCGAGAATGTACTAGTTTCGTTTTAGACCATTCACCATTCGTTGAGTTTCGATGATTCGAAGTTCCGTGAAGAAGTTCGTCTACTTTCCATTAGATGGCGTTATGGTCAATAAGTAGTACTTTTCAATCCACACTACAATATTTCAATTTGGAAAAAGGTGAAGATTTGCGTATAATAAGAAAAAAAAAAAGTGTAAGAAAATATCTGCTGTATAAGTGTTGTTGCGTGAAAAATTGTTGTGAAGCGTGCATCTATGTTCTAGTCTAAGATTTGGAATAATTTGACGAGTGTATGAAGGTTAAAAAAAGAGAATATGTATGTTAAGTGAAGAAGAAAATAATGTCAATTTTTTAGCTCTGCAACTTTACCAATTTCGTCGATTGAAAATATCAAGAGAAAGATCATCCGTCGTTTCAATGTTTGTGCGCACAATCAATGGACAACAAATTTGATCATCGTCGTCAATTAAATCCGCATTGGATATAACAAGTGAGTTGGTACTTTTTTCTTCTATTTTTTTTTTTATTTTTATATTCAATTTATCTAAATGCATTAAGTAACCCTATTTATATAATACTTAACCTACCTATTCCATACTTTATATATATATACTATACATACATATATACATACCCTAGTTTTTTTTTTACATATAACGATAACTGAGTGAATTTATATACCTGAATTATGAATCGATTAGATTAAGTGTTGCCAATGCGTAGCAAGAACCATATGTTGAAGAATTTCCTACGAGCTTACTGAATTCTATAAGTACGAATCTCGTATTAATTTTAATAAGATGAATCTGGTTTAAGTTGAAATTCAGGGGGCAATTTGATTGATCTGGGTGTAAAAGTAATGTGAGTATACGCGAAGAGTAAATAAAGGGGCAACAACAAACTCCGAGTACTTATGTTGCCATGGTGTATTTTACGGGTGGGAAAAGTGTACTCCGATGGTGAAAATCTCATCTTCTTTATTTTTTTTATTTAACCAGTGCTAGTCATCTGTTCAAGTCCGTCCGATTTAAAATAACTACGCGAATGAAATGTTCGATTTAATTCCTGGCATGTAATTTATCTTTTGTTTGTGAATAGAGTTGGTATTCACAAGAATTCCTCCCAATCCGACGAGCTAAGCTTTCAACCACAAGCATGCCAAACCGTGTCTTATCAGCTCAAATTTACTTATGTATCGCAGATACAATTTTAAAAATCAGAGAAGTTACATGTTAAAATCGATTAAAAACATGAATGGCAGCCGAATTAATATCTGATGTATCAGATACGTACTTGAGACTTCAGAGTTCAGACCATTCATTACTAAGCATTTTCGAAATATCGTTCTAGCACAAATCCATGGTTTGGCACATCTTAGTAATCGAACAACAGCAAAGCTAATCCAACAATGATTTGTGTGGCCAAACATGCTGAAGGATTGTGCTTTTTTCGTTAAACACTGTATTGCGTGCCAGAAGTCAAAAACTCAGCGTCACAACATAGCACCATTGCAGTCGTTTGTGAAGCCGACCGAACGTTTCGACTATCTTCATATCGACCTGGTTGGACCATTGCCGCCGTCAAACGGTTTTACGTACCTGAAGTACAAATGTTTTGTGTATCGACAGGGCCACCCGCTGGCCAGAGGCAGTTCCTATCCATGACATCACCACAGAGAGCATAGCAAAGGCGTTCGTATCGGATGGGTATCTCGCTATTGTGTTCCATCCCGCAAACGACAGATAGGGGGCGGCAGTTCGAATCAAATTTGTTCCGCCAGCACAACAACATCCTGGGCGATCACTTACAGACGACTTCTTACCACCCACAAGCGAATGGGGTGTTGGAACGTTGGCATCGTTCTTTGAAGGCATCATTCAAGGCGAAGATGACAGCCAGTTGGTCAGACGAGCTGCCACTTATATTGCTCGGCCTCCGCGTGGCATGTAAAGAGGGAGTTAACGCAACGCCGGCAGAAATGCTGTATGGTAAGACACTTAAAATACCCGGTGAGTATCTTATCTCGACATGAAAACACCAGCGACAGCGACTTTGTCCGGAACATCTCATAGTAACTGAAGAAGTTTCGTCTCGGAGATACAGTACACCACGGCTCATCGAGTACATTTTTCATCCAGCCGGCACTATCAACTTGTACCATGTGTTTGTTCGAGTAGACGCAGTCCGCAAACCACTTCAACCGACATAATAATGGGTCCTTCAAGGTGGAGCAAAGACACGACAAAGATTTCAAAGTGAACCTAAATGGCAGTTCCCAAAAGGTTTCCATCGATCGTCTGAAGGCCTATCATAGCACTCTTGTTTTATTATTATTCACCAACAAATTTAATATAACTTTTTTAAATGAAAAGCTTAAGTAAGAACTGCAAGTGATTTGGGTTTTTGCTTAAATTTATTTATTTATTTATTCAAATTGGCATAAGCCCTAAAAGTATAGAATTCCAATTTGTTAAATCATCTTATGTCATCACTTAAGTAAGTACCTTGACTGAAAACAGTTTTTTTTGAAAAAAAAAGCTTAAGTTACTAATTATGCTATTAGCCACTCTGTTATGGGTTAAAAAAAAAAGTAATAATACATTTTGTACATTGTCAATAGGTATCACTATTCTGAAAATAAATTTCATTTACCTAGCACCAGTACCTACTTTTTCTGAAAACTATTAAATACACTTTAAAAACCAAATGCAAGTTTTTGTTTGCTCGTACTGAAAAATAACAAAAATTGACATAAGCTAATTTAACTTATCACCACAGAAATATCGCTGGAGATCTAAGTAGGTACCTATATCTACTCAAATAGCTTTTGACAATTTTGATCGCTTCGTGAATACTTTCTCCGGAAAAGATATTTTGCATGATATTGTCGGTGTAATTTATCAATTTATTTTATATGAAGAAGCATACATCGACAGTTAGAGATCCTTCTACGAGTTAATGCTTCTAATAACATACCTAGAAAATGACGTCGTTTTGAAGAAATTCCGCATGAGATACTGCCCTATTTATCAAAACCTCGCGCTAAAACTAATTATTTAATGAATATGGATTCAATTTTAAAAATCATAAGTGAATGTTTAATGCATAAAACCAATTCTGATACCAGAAATTTTATCTGAGCCATTTCTTTATCTCCTATTCCAACAACACCAATATGAGTTGGATACAATATTGCATAATAACGATCGATGATAGCCAATTGCAGATTGTTGATTACTTGCCACAAGTAAATTTGCCACCAACTTCATATTTTGACGTCCAAGAAACCAAGTTACATTCTCAAAAAATAGGTAGTATCGAATGTAGACAAGAAAAAACCATTGTGAGCTATGATCTGGCTATAGCTAAAATGGCTATGCAGATAGCGGAGACCCCTAAATTTGAAAATCTTTTTATTAATCTATAGGAGGTTTTCACATAGAAATGGCTTTTTTAAGGGCAGTGGGGAAGGATGTTGATTTCTCAGTTATTTTTAATATTTTGGTTCAATCAGAAGCCCTATAGCAGAGGGGTCTATCAATATCTTAATTGAAGGTTAACATTTTAAACGATGTAGAAGAATACATCCATTGCTTTCAGGTGCTCTTCAGTTTTTGCATCTTGATCGATTTTTAAAAGAGAATGATGTTGAAGTTGGTTTTTTGATTGAGGAATTAAAAATTGTCCAAAGTGCTTTTAAGGAAAATTGTCAACTTTCCTCAGGCAACGGAATGTTTTCGGCCAGACTCTGAGCCAGGGATGCCCTCGTGAATGCCCTCGTGTATTCAGGAATGGTTCCAAAACCGAAAAGGGGTCTGGTTCTGGAGTCTTCGTGGAAAGCGAGAACATTAGACTACACTACCTCTTAAGTAACCATGCGTCTGTCTTACAAGCGGAGATCTTCGTTATCCTTATGGCTATGCGCTATATTGTGACAAACAGGTGGAGGACTAGAAGCAAATGCATTTGTAGTGATAGCCAAGCTGCACTAAAAGCGCTGCTTAACCCTCTTACCTCGTCCAAGTTAGTGCTCGAACTCAAGATTTCTCTGAACTTGGTCGGAAGGCTAAACACAGTGAAACTTGTTTGGGTCCCAGGTCACACTGGTATCCGGGGAAATGAGATCGCTGATGGGCTTGCCAGGCTGGGTTCAGAAGAAGTACTCTCAGAATCTGAACCTGCGCTGGGTCTGCCTGCATCTATGGTTAGTATGGTCGAGTGTCGGTGGCGTGACTGTGCTGGGTGTAGACAGACCCAGGACTGCGTCCTGACATCTGCAAAAGGTCCGCGTCTTTCCTTCTGTATCTCAGGAGAATCGACTGCAGACTGCTTGTGGGCGTCCTTTCGGGCCACCAAGCTTTTGCCAAACACTTAAATGTATTGGGCTTGAGCGACACCACCATTTGTCCTTCTTGTGGAGAGGACGACGATACAGCGGAATACATCCTCTGTAGTTGTCCTGCCTTTGCTCGCATCAGGTGGCAGATCTTTGCGGCTGACGTGCGGTGAGTGTCGAAAATCTAAACACTTCATCACTGAAGCTCTTTCTCATCTTTCTTCAAACGACGGGAAAAGTAAGTACAGTAAAGTAAGGTGTCTGTTTGGCAGTACAATGGACCAGTAGTTGTGTCTGAGTGCTCCATCGGATAGTAGCAACCTTCGACAAAGAAGAAAGAAGGGAAATTGTCAACCCATTGAACTACTTCCACTTTCAGACAATATCATATTCGGATATTAAAGATTTTCGGAATTAACCCTAACCGCCGCCGGCCGGTACCTTCAGCCAAGAATCGTACTGTTATAGATATATCGCCAGTACTGACGGTGACAGTATACTTTGCATGAGCTTACCTTTTATTTCGTCCAATAGATAATAATTTGTTCAGTGAATCTAATTCGGAATTATTCCACTCGACATTGCTGCTGAAAACAGCCAATAATCATGGCCAGGTCACAATAGATCATTTTCTATTGAAAATAGTTGGCATTGTGAGATCGTAAAATTGAATCTGTACACTAAAAATGATTATATTAGTACCGCGGACTTAAAGTTACTATGCAAAAAACAGACGATACACGCAAAAAAAACTTAATTTCATTGATGGTGGTCATTACTTTCAAATACCGCCTATTGCATATTTACTATCTACCGAGAGGGATAACTGAATACAAACCAATAATGACACCAAATGTTGAAATGTTGAATACAAATTTATCTGCAAGGATCGAAATAACCGTCTTCATTTTGAGCTACATTTCCATTTAAATTATTCAAACAAAATCTCTGTTATTCATATTGGTTTGACAAGTGGCAGCAGATTTCAAATTCATTTTAAGTCACGTCCAATTCGTATACACTTCCAGTGTCACTTTTAAGATTATTGCCATGACATATTGTAACCTTGAAGGCACCCTCTGTCCCAGAAGAGTCTTATGTGCAAACAATAGCAGCGGGGAATCTTCATAATTCCGCTTACTTGGTCGCCCTTAGATATTCAGCCAAAATTTAATTTATTTATATAGATCTTGGTTTACCCTCACATTTCTCGGCATCTAATCGCTATTCACTCACGTACAGTGTACAGAGACATCGCACAGAATTGAAATTCAAAATAAAGCCAATATCTGGCTTTGGCCCCAAATACCAATGCTACCATCACTGTATGTGTAACCCTTTTAATATTTAATTTTCAGCAGTCTCATGCTCATCTGCCAATGGTCCACACCACACCATCAGAAACACTGTTCAAAACCAAAACAATATACAAAAAAAGCGAAACACTCCCAAAGGATGATGTTGGTGTGGCATTGGAAAAGTTTTCAAATCATCGTCTCTCACTTCTATTGCTGGTATAGGTGCCCATGAAATATTCAATGCCACCTCGAGGAGCGGGTTCGTATAAGGGCGACGACAACACGAGGTCAATAGCAGTCCTACTCCTAACACAGTTTGCTTTGGTTCTGATCTCTTTCTGTGGTCGAAATTGATGTCAGAAAGATAGTAGTGTCTGTCTACCCGGACAGGAATCTCAGTCGTTCCATTTATATATTCCAAATATTGGGTGCGGGGTGCAAAATTATTAACTTAGGATTGAAGGGCTTGGAGATTTGAACATCCTCCACGACGGCATTGAATTTCAATCTTGACCCCAGCTATACTCAAACACTACAAGGACATGAACTGGTATTTCGTTTTTATTATCCTGGCATTCATAATACAATATTGAACTGACTTGCGCCCCCATATGTGGTAGCCACATAAAGGCCAAGTGCTATACTACAGAGTATAGTGCAGCCGGAGGCTGCGGGGTGGTAGATGTTATTTTTGTATTCCTAAGTATTCTAAAATGAAATGGGATTGCTCTGGAATGTAGTAATATGAATCGGAATCAATATTTATTTTTTTTATAGAGCAATTGTTCAATTTGGGCTGGCAAAACTGAAAATCACTCTTATCTATTGTTATTGCTGACCAATAAGAATTGAATTTCGAATTTGAGTCCTTTGAGGATGGCGGGATGTGATTTAATTAATGCGAATAAATTTCATTGTTATGGTCTACATCATCACAATAACATTGATTGATTTATCGGGAATGAGGTTGAGGAAAGATTTTTGTCACAATTGTCATCATACATACATTTAAGTGCTCGTATTTTACAAAAAAATACCCTTTTTAGGTGGTGAACAGAAAATGTAATGGAGGGCTCTACGTGTACAGGTACACCTGCCTTGACGGCTCAATAACACGGTGGGCCTTCCCACAGATGGGGTCAAAAGAAAGGCGTTGACCACTCCCCAGGGCAGTACAAGTACTACCCCAGTACAACTCCATAGTCATGTATAAGACATGAACTATACTCCTTGCTAGAGAGCGAGGCCTATCTAACACCTCTTGTGTCCTAGAACACTTATGTTCCCGCGATTTTGGGGCAACCACAGCCACCACGATACTCTCACTAGGCGGCCTACCCCTCAGGCAGGCTGCGCTAAGCCGACTGATAACATGTCATCAGAAAATCGACCTAACACCCGTGGTAACAGAATATAGCTTCCGGTGGAGCTTCGCAATCGGACAGTAACATAAAACGTGTTCCCAATCTTCATATAGGGCTCTCCACAGCTCAGAACTACCCAGACATCTATCATGCAGAAATGCATTTAAAGAACCATGACCAGTCGTATCTTCCTGCATCCAATGAAACATCCGGAAGAAACTTAAAAGTTACCCTTCCCGTCTCACTAGCGTTCCACCTTAGCTGCCACTTAGATGAAACATCATCAGCCGAAACCTTTTTCCTATCTCGAGAATTCAACCCTGCAAGTTTTTCACCACTGACCCAGTCAGATGATAAAAGAATGTAGAGGTGATCTTGACGAATCACCTCAATATCCAAAGAGAGAACCCCTAACAGCACCTGTAGGGCATTAGTGGCGACGGTACGGCCGGCATACCTTTAGTGCACTTAGCAGGAGAGAATCTTGCTTCATCCAGTCACAAGCAACAAATAGTCTACAGTATATTGTGTGCGCCGCTCTCCTGGAAAGGCTCCACTCGCTCTTGAGTACTCTGGTTGTCATGGGGGCTACAGCCATGAGCTTCTCTCTCACCCGGGAAAGGTGAGGCAAGAAGTTCATTCCTTCGCCAATTGTTATCCGCAGGTACTTGACTTCCGTCTTATACCTAAGTCTAACTCCGAAAGGTCTGACAGTCGGATGACGGGTAGAATGAAAGTTTGCCGTTAAGCAACATCATCACCGTCTTATCTACTGAAACGCCGACGCCCAAGCCAGAGCCCCACTCACACACCATTGCCATTACTTCTGTGTTCCTTTGCTCAAGGTAAGCACGAGACTGACCGTGAACAAGGAGAAGAAGATTATCAGCAAACGCAGTACACTTATACTATGTTGATTTAGGCGTACCAGCAGGGGATCCATCGTTCCAAATGAATGGACCTACCACTGACCCATGTGGGCACCTTCTTTCAACGGAAACACTCACGCAATCATTGGCTCCAATGACGCTAGCCTTCCTATCGGAAAAATAACTCTTCCAGAGTTCTAGGTCACAGCAACCAACTTCTACTAAATTAGGTGGTGAACAGTTTGACAAATAAATAGGATAGGATCTTGTATGCGACATTAAACAGCTACTTGTCTCGGTAGTTTTTAAAAGACATGATAGGCTCTCTATTTTTGGACGTGAAATATGGAGGGTGGCAAAACTGATCCTTTACTGAAGCTTCGTTAATCCAGCTGTTTTGAAGATTTTACGTTCCTATGTTACGGCTAGCAACTAGTTGCTTGGTTTCTTATAAAACCCCGCTGCCATTTTTTCTGCTACAGTGTCGTAAACTATTTCATCAACACGAGCCCTTTTGGTGAACTAGGCGATATGGTACAAGGCACCAAGTAGTATTTCTTGTTCTGGATGAGGTTTTCATCACTAGAAACAGATTATATACGTACATCTCTGATGCGATAGATCAACTGTCAACGGCCAGAATGGGTTTTCAAAAACACCGTACGAGCGACCAAAGCTATAGTGCGGGGTGGTTAGAAATGGATATTATCTTTATCATATCAAGGGAAAGCTAAAATTATGTTTTTCGGTTCCAACCACGACATTCTTCCTCATTACGGGTATACTATTGGGGAGGAAAGGAAAGTTGGCACAACCGATCAGTATACAAGATTATTGAGCGAGGGGTCTCAGACTCAACAGTCAACACTCAGAGAAACATAAAATACACCTTAAGATTTGTTTTACTGCGCCACCTTTCCCGAATTTCTGACAAATATCGAAGAGCATAAATATGGGGTTTACCACGACCACGATATCTCGAAAAAAAATTTCGAAAGCAAAAATCTCGAATGTAAAAATCTCGAAAAAAAATCCATAAAGCATAATCTCGAATTACGAAAATCTCGAATTAATATTAATTTTTGAGACAATGGTAACAATTTGCTCGCAACAGAATTAATAGCACCAAATCTAAAAAAAAGTGTTAAAATGTGAGATACGTATGGGGTAATCTCGAAAAAAAAAATCTAGAAAGCATAATCTCGAATGACAAAAATCTCGAAAAAAAAAATCTCGATACGTATGGGGGGGCATGCTGCCCCCTGCTTGGGTTTACTGTCTGGCTATGGGATGGGTGCAAAAAAAAATCTCGAATTTACTTTTTATTTTCGAGATTTTTGTACAATCGAAATTTTTGTACATGCGAGATTTTTGCTTTCGAGATTAAAAAAAAAACTTTTCGAGATTTTTGTCATTCAAGATTACGGCATGATCCCATCGAAATCTTTCAAATTCTAGTTAGTCATGTTAGAATTGACAATTATTTTTCAGTCGCTGATTATACACTTTCAATCTTTTCAAAGTAAATTCATGGAATAATCCTAGGTAATGGTCTCAATTTCATCGTTCGATGTCAATGTGGTCTATAAATCGGCGTAGTCTTACTTTCCCTTCTGAATGTCTATTTGCCTTCGAATCGCGTGTCGTGTGTCGTTTGAAACTGGTCCATGTATTCTGAAATCTTTGCAGACATTTTTTAGATCTGCTTTGACTGAGTCCACTGAGGAACTCAGTTCCCACCTAGTGGGAAATAAAACCACTTTCGTGAAGTCGACTTAATTTCCACGTAAAGTCCAAAATCCAACAAAAAATCCTAGCAGTGATTGACAGTGAGAATTTACTTCACATTAAAAGGAAATAAAAACCACTCAGAGCTTTCGGAATTTTTTTCCCACTTTACATGCGGGTCCTAAGTCCTGCCCCGGATGGATTTCGGTGATGCGGCCTATCAATCGGTTCATTGGAGTAATCGGTCTTCCTTAATCAAAACGAAGTCGGCAATGTTTATGTTATGGCTTTAGTGCCCTTCCACTTTAATCGTTGTTGAAGTTATGACGGATAGATACTCAGTTGACAAAATCTTCCAGAAATCTTGATTGAGTCGTAATAACCAACAGCAGTCAGTACTATTTTTAATATTTCTGTATAGACAGAGAGACAGAAGTTAAGGACAGAAGTCTGCAATGACTAGCGAAAAATCCACCCAATGACACGACGAGCATGTCAACATCGCTGAAGTCGATCGGACATCCTTCTTCCCCTATTACTATTGCTGTAAGTTCTGGCCTATACATTGGAAGGGCTAATTAAACACCATTATATACTTACACAACATTATAATGATACAAATTATTGTCTTTTTCATGGTCCTTTGTCTGCTATTATATGCGTAAGTTGAAATAATAATTACTCTTTCCGCAGTTGTAGTTTTTGTCTTTTTAATACGTAGTGACAAAATATTTATTAACAGCCTACTTAGCCCTTGGCACTATATAATGTAGCTCCGTGCTCCGCATCGTACCTATAGTTCTACGAATTATAATTGGAGGACAATTTAATTAAGCATAAGTTCAAGCATCAGTTAATTTTCTATGGTGAATTCCATCAGCACTACTCTATTCTTTTCGGAAACTTGTTAATTACGAAACATGACATCGTGTCAGCATCGTGTATACAGCTCTCGCAAATAATAAAGCACACACACACACCTCATTCTTTCTCAAAAGTCGTTATGTGTAAATGAAAACAAAAAAAGAAAAGAAACTGACACCTCTTCTCCACCCGATGCACACTACATGTACTATATTACTTCTCTATAAAAAAAGGATGCTCCATTTTCGCACAGCCCTCAGAAATACTCGTAGAATAAAGAAAAAAAAAATTATTGAAATAAATGATGCCATAATAAGTTTAAGGTTGAGGGTCCTTTGAATGGTTAATGGTTATGATAGGGTGCACGGTGGCAAAAAAAAAAGAGAGTACTAATTAATCCTTAAATTATATGCACAGGAGGAAACTACCAGGATATCCTTTGTGCGAAGTAATAAATTCTCCCAAAGGAAAATGCAAAAGTGTGCGCGCAGTGGAACAACATTATAGTACCTACACAAGAAAAGGGTGCGGAACACTACCCTTTCCCATCTTCAATGCTCTGCCTCTATATATGGCGCCCGACAATATGGCACAATCTTTTGAATACACTATATGGCAGACTTATGAGGTCCTTTACATTGAAACAGGTACATAAGAGCTGGGGGGAAAGCTTCAGCATCTAATGACAAGAAAACTATGGAGGAAGCATAAATCAGCACAAAACTTCGATGCATATGTTCTCGTACCAGCAGAAGAAAAGAAACCATTGTATGCTAGAACACACATAGGTACACTTTGCTTGAGGGTGGTGGGTGGTGGTGGCGGGGGTGGTTTGAAGCAGGTCATAGAATGAGGCATGACTCTTTATATAGCCTAAATCATACTGCTGCTGGTAGAGTTTTCGTGAATGCATGGCGGCAATTTGTGGCCTCCTAATGAATTCCTTTGAATTGTACTCGAGCGTCGTCGTCATATTTCATGTAGTTCACGGGGAGACGGATGCATAATTACATGTTACACTGGAGTGTGGCATATTTATGATGAAGGTGGGTGGCAAATTAACTATTACCTCATTTGTGGCGCAGTTTTCCACATTAATTAAAGACATAATAGCAGGTGTGCATGATAGCGATGCGGGGGAGGCAGGTGTATTAATTCTGCGTACCTATACTGTACTGAGGTAATCCGAATGAGATTTGAAATATGTAAGCTAACTCTGCAAAATTTGATGCAAATTGCATGCAGTATGCAGTCAATTTGAATTGAATTTGGTTTATTTATACCCAGCCCTACATCCCCACCAGCAATGAGTGTGAATTTAACTAAACCTGAAAATACAAAGACCTAAGAACGGTAGGTATATATTTTACTAGGGGTGGTATTGTAAGTTAGGTACCACGTAAGTTTATAAGGAGTTCACAATAAGGATATTTTTCATTCCACCTAAAGTAAACATCAAAATTGATTAAGAGTATAGGTACTTCACAAATTGAATTTCAGGTTTGAGTAGCCCAACAGGTAGGGTGTGTCTTAGCAATGGCATTAAAAATTTAGCAATTAGAACTGATGCGATGATCGTTACAAAATTACAGAAATGCAGGAAATAGATCACGTGGCTTGGACTCCAATAATTAGGTTATAGGTTGGAGAGTTCTGGCACCAAGTGACTATTATATCAGCCATTACCTACTCACCATAACAAGAAAAGGGCTAAATTGCAATAATAGCTCGATTTTTTCACAATTGTGTTTGGGTTCTTAAATAATAGAATGTCAACTATACAGGGTGTCCCAGTTAAGAAGGACAATCCTCCAAATTAGAGGTCACTATAACGGGAAATAGGATGAAAATAGACCCCCCCCTGCAATACAATTTTTTGTTCGGCATAGCTTCAGGAATCTTCCCTTAAAGGATTGTCCTTCTTAACTGGGACACCCTGTATGCATATAAGCCCCACCTTACAATAATTCTCTTAGACAACAGCACTGGCTTAAAAAATTTCCTTGGTTAGCGCTATAACCAAAGACCTGAAATAAATCTCTCGACACTAATCACGTAATCACTATAAAGGTTCAGCACAATTTCTCCAAACTTCGTACCGCCTTCTACTCGAACTCCGTCGCATCTTTCCATGCCGAAGAATCGAGACGTCACATACGTAATTGCCAACCATTTAAAACTGTTTTGTTTATATTCGCTATCTGTGGACTTGTATCGTAATCACGTTAGGGATTTCCTACATTGCCAATGTACCAAAGCAATGCATATTTCTTGAATGGGACAAGAAATAAAGGCCAAAACTGGGTCGCATGCATCTGCGCGTATAACTACAGCGAAGGCTCCCTTAGGCGGACCCGAACAGTGACAACAGTTTTTTCCAGATGAAAGAGGTTTCCGGCTAAGGGGAGCAAAAATATTTAGTTATTTTTATTAATAAAAAGGGCAATACGTTTTTTATATGAAACGTTAAGCAAATCACAAAAATTTAGTACAAATATTGCTTCGGTGATTTGACAATTTTTATTGACTTTTTTGCATTTTGGTTTTAGGCGGCGGTCTCAATGGTGCGATAGGCGAATGCTTTAGACACCTCACCTCACAAAATTTCGGTAACAACCTGTAAGCTTAAGGGGATATAGGGGTTGAGTTAAATTTCATTTTTGGTAGCAGCATCGGCACGCTTGCGGTTGCACGGCGTTCACTCGTAGGTGGGGCGGGATCTTGCTGCTATGTACCCTAAGCTTGCCAAAATTAAAGAAAAAGAAAGAAGAAAACTGAAATTGTGACATAAGGTCAAGTTATCACTGCAAAAGTGGCAGTGATTCTATTGAATGGTGAAAAGGTGGGTATTAGGAACATTCTTATTATTTTGGGGTGTCTTAGGTGTCATGACACTTGGAGGAACCCTCCCCTTGCGACTGGCAGTAGCCATCGCACCGTGACTATCTCTTCTCCGATCTCTGATGGAATAGTCCCTAACTCGCGATCACGAACACCTGTATCAGCGACTCATCTCAACGACTAAAAAAAAAATGGTTTAGCACATACTCATGTTTACCAAAGAGAAAACAGAACCGTTTAACATTTCAAAGATGAGAGCATCAAATATTTATTTATTTTTTTGAAACATAATCAATATCATATGCTATGCACTTGTGCATCAAATGAAGAGAATCCGAAACGAAAATATTCTCTTAAAACTATTGTATATGTTTTTGTAGGAAGTGAATTCATAGAGTATTTTAAATTGATGTGACGAATTAATATTGTGGATAATCACGAATGTATTGGATGTCGATAATGTAAATCGGTAGATAAACTCAGTACTATGTCCGTAATTAGATAAATTTTATATGTCAATATGGATAGTAGATATAGATAGATAAATCAAATTCAAATATGTATATAAGTAGGTAAGAACAATATAAAAAAGGAAACTATGATATGTTGTATGTATGTATATAAGCGACTTTATAAATGATTAATTTACGTGTATATGATATTTTTCAAAGATTATGGTTTTAAGCCAAAGAAAATAAGTAAAATTTGCAAAGTATGTACTCACGTTTTGTATGATGATTCTGGAGCGATGAAATTTGTGCACAAAGTTCCGCTGATGAATTATGTACCTTTTGATTAACTTTAAAACACTAGTATTTTCAATGGCTATGCTTTTAAGAATGATATGTAAATATAAGTTTAAAGTAAATAAGTTAAGTTTAGGTATATAAGCAAGCAAGAAAATGTCAAATTAAGTTATTGTTGGACTATGAATTCACTAATGTTTAATTATTGTAAGGTAATGGTTGATTTGTTCTGGATGAATGTTTGTTGTATGACTGGAACTGGATGTTTTAGGGTTTTTGATTGATCCAACGGGATGCATGTGTATGGGCTTGATAATTTGATGTTTTTGGATGTTTTCTTGTGGGATGAAATGATGTATGAATGATGGGTTTTATTTTTTTTTTTTTTTTTTGTGACACTTTTTAAACTGATTTTGGCGCGTACGACCACCATGTAGCTGTGATGGTTAGAGTGGTGGTGTACGGAACCGGCGGGTTGGAGGAATTTTTATAATCCTTTTGCGGGGGATAGTTTGCGTTCATGTGGTTGAGGTATCACCCGAATGCGAATCACTGTGAGAGTCAATCACGTGGATTTCGTCGCAGAACGGGGTGAAACGTAATAAAATGACTTTAGCGGAGCACTGGGACACCAGGTTTTCGGTCTCAGCTAAAGTCGTTTGCACAATGCCTGTGGGAATTGGCTGATTAAAACATATTGTAAAAAAAATTGGCTGCGGGCTTACCTTTGTGGATTTTTATGTATATTTTCCACAGGCTTAGGATGCGTGTGATTGGTTTAAAGCAAACTAAATTCGTGCCGCGTGTGGAGGATTTTTATTAGAGATTCCTCTGTGGTGGTTACCGCACTTTTGCTTAATTTTTCCAACACTCAATCTATGCAATCAATAAAGAAAATTATACGCTTATAATTGGGACGATTCGAAAAGAATCAATAAAAAATTCGCATATGCGAATATCTTAACCTCACCAGGAGGTAACTTACATCGTGCCATGCAGTAGTCCAGTCCAAGAGTAAAGTGTTTTAAAAGGAGGACAGATAGATAGGCACAGGCTTAAATAGCTTTCGTTTTCGAAAGAAAGTGACAAATATGGCGTTCGATGTCGAAAATATCCATAGAAATGGTATAATCCGCCATGAGCAGCGTTCACAAAAATGTATCCGGTTTTTGTCTTGGGTGGATAGATCGACGGTTGAGTTTGAAAAAGGATACATTTGTGGTGAATTTAAATTCTCAAAATTTATGTTTTTTTTTTTTTTTTTTTTAATTTTTGTATGAATATGCCACAAACCAGTCGGGGTATATCGATTTAATGACCTGTTCCTGTTGTTCTTCAGTCTCCTTCAGGGCTGACAGAGACTACAGGAGGTAGACTGTTTCATACACTGCTTCCCTTAAAAAGAGAAATCAACACCAGCGATGCCAATTTATTCCAATTAGTAGATCTACTTCACTTATTTTAAATTTCCCATTATCTACTACAATTTCAAATTTGTAATCCATTTCTTTATTTTTTTAACAAAAAATATTTCATAATTTATATTAGGTAATGGCAATTTATAGATTTTGGTTGTTGCAGTTTTCACCCCACAATAAATTTCCTGACTAGGACTGCTGAAAGTATGTATGAAATATTGGTTCTATGGTTATAGGATATAATAGGTTGCTTATAGTATTCAGATAGTAACTGAATAATTGTCGGTATGTTAGGTACCTACTTCTCTGACAAAGCTTAAAAACCCTATATGTAGGTAGCTATATTCCCCAATTCCCCAATATGCAACCAACAGACATACGACCCAAAAATGCTTCCAAAAATGTTTTAACAAAGAACCAATAAACGCAACGAAAAACCTGTCAAAATGTGTTCTGGAAAATGTTTCAACAAAGCTCCCGAAAACCGCATAAAAATCATATGAAAAAAATCATCACAAATGCCGAAATAAGCACGACAGTAGAAGTCCTAAAAACCGCTACCAAAAATCGCTTCAAAACCCCTCCGAAAATCTCGTCAAAAGATATGTGGAAACGCAACAAAAATTAGTCAAAAAAGCCCCAATAAGCACGCCAAATAACGCCCTTAAATGTGTCAAAAAACGCACCCAATAATAAAATAATAATTTGAATAATAATTTGAATAACAAATCAAAAACACCCCAAAAACTACATCAAGAAACGCGCCGGAAAAAAAAAACATTTCAAAATTAGCCCAATAAACAAGCCAAAAAACTCCAATAAAACTTACCGGTAAAAGCTTCGAAAACGCCTAGAAAAATGCCCCCAAAAACTCGCCAGTCCCTTCTTGAGCCTCTCAACTAGGTACGAGTAACAAGTCTTTCATTAGTATTTTTGGCCAAGAATTATATCTTCGCAAATTTGGCATCACAAGTGTGCCTAATAAAACAGCAACCTAGCCAACCTTATACGGTGTCATTGTTGTATTTATTTCTAAAATCAAACTCACTGATCGAGAAAAAATTGTTTTTGAAAAGCGTAGACAGCAAGCAAGAAAACGGACGGACAATGAGGCGATTTCAATGGGCGATTTGGAGTTTTTGGTAACATAATTACTTCTACCACTTTCGAGAGATACAGCCTTGTCAATATTTTTCAAAGATTGTTACCTTATTGAAAAGAGTGACTAGACTACCTCGTCTGGTTTGGCCATAGGCCATCCTGCCAAGCCAAATTTTCCATACAATTTCGATTGTTTCAGCCTGTATTTCATGAATAGCTTGAACAATAATTTTCTTGAGCCTTAAATCGTCTTTGGATTCATCAGCAATAGATTCGGAATGACGAAAGAAAGTGTAAGTATTTTGAATTGTTACCTTAAAAAGTAATATTTTGGTCAAAAGTAAACATTTTTCGGATGAACCAATTCAAGTCAAATTACTTAAGGACCTTACACCTATAGCTTCTCACAGACATTCTTTGAGAACATATTTTATGCCGAATTAGAACGGCTGAATTGAGAATCTTTCTCAGGACATTTGTTCTATAGGAAGATTGTCGGACGTTCGCGAGAGTGGTGGGAGAACAGAGCAGAAGAATCACAGTCGGTACTGAGAATGTTAAAAAGTTATTTCTTCAAACTTTATAATGGCTAAAAAGACCAGAATCCCGCCATTAGGCAAAACGTATACCATTCAATATAGACTACTATGTATAGACGAAACTTCCGTTCACCTGTCCAAAACAAAGTAAGGATTGCAATATCCAAGCTAAAGACTAGCAAAGCTGCTGGGATTAAGGTCTTACCTGCCGAACTTTTTAAATCAGGAGACCTATTTAACTTAGCCAACTGTAGAGGAATCATTCTGCTTAACAGAAACAAAGAAGCACAAGTAGAAAGGGACCTCAACCGGTTGGAGTTGGAGAGAGTTGGCCAAAGACCGGGGTAGTTGAGGTTCAGGCTCACCCCGAACTTCATTTCGTTTCAAAATTGTAAATCATTTGGACTTATAATATGGCCCTCCCTTAAATTTCAACAAGTCATAGCCAACAATAAGTACTGACATTAACCACTATTTTAATGAACCCAACACTTTTCTTTAGCCAGTCAAATCTCTCGCCTGTATCGCTCGTTCACGAAACTCACATTCGACTGGCAGTAGTGTTGTCTACGCGACTGCCACCCTTTCGAATGATTCTATATCCAGGAATTAAAGTGTATAAACACGAATTGCATTCAATTTGCCTCCCCCGATCTGTACACAGCAGTCCTGCTGTAAGGAGTCCATGTATAGCTTCCCCGTCCTGAACACTCAACCTTGCCAACCAGTTCCGTCTTCCATATCAACACTGACTCCTAATATGCCAGCTGAATACATAATGACAAGGACTTCGAGGGAGGAAATGAATGCAATTGCGTCCTTTCTGTTATATGCTATGTGTGGGTGTGGGTGTGGGGTGCAGAGAAAGCAAAACGGGAACAGGAGCAAAAAGTCGGCGATGACGACGACGAAAGGGCCCAACATCAGAGAAGTAGGAGTGAAGGAAATCCTTCTTTGAAAGGATTGATGTAGAAGGTTATTTTCTGCTTTACTTTTCCCTTTGGCAGTGCCGTTTACGCCATTTCTTCTTTTTTTTTGTTTAATTCCTGTGCGCCTTTAGTTTCCGGGGGATACCAGGGACAGGATGCGATAACTACTGGAATAGAGGTAGCACTGTGCTACTGAGAATGCTGTTGATGTCGTTTCTTGCTATTGCTTATGCTTACGGGCTATCGTCGAAACGAACCAAATGAACGAAACTAACGAAAAGGGCGAAAAGCAGTCGTGCTGTGAAGCTAAATTATGGAGCAAGAGTGGAACAACGATTTATGTGCGTCGGACTGGCTTTCAGTCAACTCAACGATTTAATTGCACAAAATTTCCTATGGACTCTGTGCGCTTTCTTCCCTGGTTTGTGTTCTCATTTCTTTCTTCCCTCCTTAACGACAAGCGTATAATTTTTTCCTCAAGCTTTGCTAGGATTATTATTTTCTTGCTTTTCATTTTTTTTCCCTCATCCTCTGTATAGCTCTGTGAATGTTGGAAAAATCACATATTGAGGGCATCAATGCAGGATTTAATTAAAAGTCTGAACAGGACACACTGGGAGCGAATGATGATGGTTTGGATGGTGTTTTAAGGGGATGGATGAAGAGTTGACAATAACTGAGTAGAAAGCGACATAAAACGAAAATGTAACTTTGACGGTAGGTATGAGAGGTGTTGGGAATTAGGTCTCATAAACAGCTGAATGTAAGGAGGAAGTATACGAAGCCGCAAACAAAAGGCGGAAAGCAGCAATTAAGGGGTTAAGATTACGTCGAAATTAAATTTCAAAGCATTTTAATTATGTTCGTGTACCTATGAAGTGACGAAATAAATCTCAAAGGAGTATACTGGAATGTCAGGAAGAAGTTGCGGTCTCTCTACAAGGTTTTTAAACCTTTTGGTTACTTTGGACGGAATTGAAGATATTCGAGTTGTTGTGATTTGTGTCTGAAGTAAATTAATTTCCGTCCTCAGCGATCGACAGTCAGTTACGCGCCGTACTAATTTGTTTCTGTAGCTTGACCGTCGACTTGGTCCTTTATTTACAAGAAAATGTTCGATCCCCGACTTCAGTCCTCCGAAGATGGATGGACTAGTGGGACATAGAAATATCGAACACTGCAATTAGAAAACATAGAGGATCGCTCTAGGCCCTACGTGGCACTATATACATACCTGTAAGGCCATTCCGCAACATATGGCGACATTATATGGTCCGGTTTTATGGTGAAATACTATTGAGAAGAAATACTATCTTTCTAATCTTACTGATACTGGCGGCATGCATAAGAATGGGATTCTTGCGGACGACACCTACCTCAGCAATGGAGGTAAACCTCACCCTTTTTGAGATATACTGTAACAGGAAGGCTGTCAAAATCGTATGTAGGCTCAGGGAGTCTGGACTGTGGCCACTGAAACCGTTTAGTCACGACTCCATTTAGGAACGATAAGGCGAAACGAAAGAGAAAATAAATAGGTACGGACTACCTACCTCCCAGCCTCAACTTTTAAAAATAGATTAAATAGGCTTGTACTACAATTCCTAACAGAAGCGAATAGCGGAACAACAACAAAGTATTGCAGAAGAGAATGAGATAGCCTTCTATGCGGACGGCATGTATCTTCAGCGATAATTGTAGTGACTTTCACCTTTCTTAACAGCTACTTCTTTGATGAACTGGGGGAGGGGGGTCTTGAGAACGTGGGTGTTAGAGAACTCCTGAGATTCATACTCAAATCTGGGTAGTTCTGGAAGTTAAACGGCTTTCATCTTCTCAGTTGCTCCTGGGATGCGTTTAGAGCCATCGAGGCCCATGCACACCTCTAGGTGGCTCAAACAGGAAAGCCCATATCTGTTTTGTAATGAAAAGTGGTTTAATTCTGTCTTCTTCCCGCAATGAGCAGAATGGACGCAATGGTCGATATGGTGACTATCACAAGAGCTTACCGAACCACCTCCCTAACAGTTTACGGAAGTATATTTTAGATGTCCTCAGAATATATATTTAAAGACTATTTTAAATAGTCTATAACTTTTTCGTCTCTACAATTCTCCGTTGACGTCTTGCTGTCATGTTCTTTTTACTTTTAGGGAAAACTTGCACATATATTGTTACTGAAGTAGCAAATCTTCATTCACTTCTTATACTTTTTAATCTTTTACCTACGAAGAAGTCGATGTTCGTTCGTTTCAGCAGGATGGAGCAAATGGATCACAATTCAAGGATATTGATGATTGATTTGGGAGAACACAAATCCTGAGCAAGTCATATCAATGAGGCGCGATTGGTAGTGGCCAGCACGATTTTATTGTTTTTGGCGAGTTTTGAGATCCCGCGTTTATATCAATCGTCCTTGTGTGATCCTTACACAGACCTGAAGCCCAATATGCGGGCAGAAATTGTCAACATACCCGCTGCTGCTACACCCGTATTATATTCATACTCAAATGTACCCCAATGTGACTAAATTATTAGTCGTCATCAAGGCATGAAGCAACTCTAACAAGTTTGGGGCTAAATATCTTAATTGATGACAGAGCTGATAGATAGTCTCCCTCAGAAACTATGACTTTCATTTTAGGTAAGAGACATTTTAACCTCCAAATACAATTATGATAAACAGCGTATGGGTGCATTGGTTCCGAGCGAGGGATTTCAGGTTCAACACACCGAAACTAACACAAATTACGTCTAAAGGTGTTTTCCTCTGCACCACCTCTCGCGAAAGATTGAAAAACGTCCAATGGTATAACTGTCGAGCGAAAATTTTTAATGCATCCGTTTGGATTCGGCATACAATTTTAGATCCCTTAAAATACCTTCCTTCAAGTGACTGATGACTTCATGTATACTGACTACTCAACTTCCTTCGACAACACAAAATGTTCATCCCGGACTGATCATATGTTGAAGACTTGTTGCCTAGTACACAGACGTTTCAAAAATACCAACTTCTGTCTAGGCAGGGATCAGTGGGCCAATAGTTCAGCCTCCTTTGGAACTACAACAACGGTCTTACTTAAGTCCATACAATTGAGCTCTGTGCCATATGATTAAGACGAAATTTCAGAAGGTTAAACTAACATAAGATCATTTTTAGAAAGAAAAGCAGCACTAAGAGCTTTAGACTCTTCCAAAACTGCTCCAGCTTCGCACAATAAGTTGGCTAATGTCCCCTTCCACTTGCGTCCGCCACCTGAGTTACGGTCTTCCTTTACTTCGCCGTCCCTCGGGTGCGGGTGTGGATTCGAAGAACTTTCAGGCCGTAGCATTCGCGTCCATTCGCTCTACATGACCCAGCCACCTAAGTCGTTGGACCTTCACTCTTCCGGCTAAGTCGATGTCGCTGTAAAGCCCGTACAGTTCGTCGTTGTACAGTTCATTCACCGTCTATGCAGACGGTACCAAAAATTACTCGAAGAATTTTCCTCTCAAAATAACGAAGAATAACCTCTTTTGATAGAGTCCATGCCTCTGTACCATAGAGAAGGACTGGGATGATTAGGGTCTTATAAAGAGTCACTTTAGTTGTTCGAGAGACGGCTTTGCTACTCAATTGCTTTCTTAGACCAAAGAAACAGCGATGGACAAGAGTTATTCTTCGTTTAATATCTGGTGCTGGCGCTGGTGTCATTGCCTATGAGTTCATAGCGGAGCCTAGGTAGACAAAGTCCTTACTCCTTAACCACCTCAGCGTTATATCTGTCTATAGTGACATTCTGTTCGAGACGTCGGTATTGGGTGTCCTTTCTTCAAAAAAGGAATCCAATGAAGTCACTATATTTTATGTTTCAGGCCATGTGACACGTACCCTTCAAATACTCTCCATGAGCAAAGAGATACCAGCATCTTAACTGATTGTCTCACCGGTTACTGCTCTTCTTATACCATATTCACAAAATCAGCAGAAGTTTCTAGTCTAGAGTACCAAAAATGTTTCAAGTCAAGAATTAATAATTCAAGAAATGAATAAATGAATGAATAAACAAGTAAAAGTGTTATCATCGGCCTGGCCGATGCTTTGATACCCTCTACTGTATGTACTGTACATGTACACGCCTGTGTCTAATATTGTTTTTGTATGGGAGGTACCAGAACTACTTGACCGACATAGACAATTTTTAATACCAATCTGACAACGATAAAAAGAAGTCCTACCACAAAATTTTATTCATTTAAGTCGGTTCGTTTGGACGCTATGGTGTTTCCAACAGCTAGAGATAAATTGGTCGAATATTGACTTTGTATGGAAAGTAACGGAACTACTTTACCGACATGGACCATTTTTATTACAAACCTGACAACCGTAAAATTAAAATCTCTCACAAAATTTCAGTCGCCTTAGTCGATTCGTTTGGACTCTATCGTGATTTAAATAGATAGAGAGACACATGGGTCTAAGAGTGGTTTTGTATGGGAGGTACCAGAACTACTTGACCGACATAGCCCATTTTCCATACCAACCTGACGACGGTAAAAAGAAGTCCTCCCACAAAATTTCATACACCTAGGTCAATTCGTTTGGACGCTATCGTGTTTTCAACAGACAGACAGACAGACGGACAGACAGACGGACAGACAGACGGACAGACAGACAGACGGACATGGCTAAATTGATTCAGAATGTGATCCTGATTCAGAATATATATACTTTATAGGGTCTCCGGTGAATCCTTCTTGGCGTTACAAATGTAATGACGAAGTGAATATACCTTCCTGTGGAGGGTATAATGAAGTTTCTAGAATCTAGAGCAGGGGTCGGCAACTAATTTTAAGTGGGGTCCAGATACGGTTGAAAACTTTTATCGAGGTCCTTGATGACACTCTTCGCATTTGCTGTTCCTCGCGTAAACCAAATTTTAAAAAAACTGGCTCAAGACCGTCATTGTAATTTCTCTCATTAAATGTACATTTGTGTAAATAAAACAAAAAAAAAAAAACTCATTCTGCCCTATCGAGGTGTATCCGTCGGAACGGAAAATTCTCCGATTTCATACGAATACGAATCGGAGGATTTTTGTTTCGAGGTATTCTTCCGAACAGCTTTTCGGAACTTCTTTTCGACAAATATGCAAGGCACACTGGTATTTCAGTGCGATCAAGTGCGTTTTAACCGATATTTTTGACAGCTTCATACGAATTTTCTTCCGATATGCTCCGACAGGAATTGGTTGCGGAATTTGTTTACTACGATTTGCAGTGAAGTATTGATAAATCGAATGTAATTTCAGTCTCCGACGGAGTATGCGTAGCCTAAAAAATTCCGTTCCGATCGGATACCTCGATAGGGCTGATTATGTTTTTTTTTTTGTTTTATTTACACAAATGTACCTTTAATGAGAGAAATTACAATGACGGTCTTGAGCCAGTTTTTTTAAAATTTGGTTCACGCGAGGAACAGCAAATGCGAAGAGTGTCATCAAGGTGGGCGTCTGATAATCTCGAACGATATTTGTTCTTCAAAAACATTTTGAGAAAGACGATTCGCATATATAAGTTGAGAAACATAGTAGCCAAGTTGATAGCTAGTTTTTAAAAATGTTGATACTTTTCCGAAACATTTTTACCCCAAAATTCTTCGGTGGAAACAATTTTATACTTTTGCAAGGAAATATCTTTCTGCAGGTCAATTAATTCCATTTGCAGTGAAGCCTTTGAAAGACCGAATAACTTCGCAGCCACGTCAGTCCATTCTGCTACTGCAGCGACTTCATAAGGTAATTTAAGGAATTGAGATAGCTTCCCAATATCTGCAAATTATTGGAATCTTACAGCAAATTCGTTTTTTAGGTCGGATAGAAACTTTGAAAACACTGCCATGTGTTCTTCTTCAAAGTACTCCTTTTTAAATTCAAAAATTGTTGGGAAATGAATAAATTTATGTCTAGCAATATCTTTTTCAAAAACATCCAGCTTACGACGAAAAGTAGACACGCTTTGTATCAGATCACATATTAATTTCCCATTTCCTTGTAACTCGATGTTAAGCTCATTTAAATATTTCATAACATCTTTTAGAAAAGCCACAGCTAGCACATTTTGTTCTTTTGTTATGAACTGCAATTGCTTCCTTGGCTCCGGCGTATCCAAGCTTTGCAAGAAGGAGTTAACTTGTTCTTTAATCAGCCAGAAACGCTCAATAACTTGACTTTTACTTAGCCAACGAATATTGTTGTGTTGCAGTATCTAAGTCAGAATACGCCGATTCACATTCAGAAAGAAACTCTTTGAACTGTCGGTGCTGAAGAGCAGAACGAGATCTCATAAAATTAATCAACTTGACCAAACTGTCAATTGGATAGGTAGTCGGCATTATTTAAAAATATTTGAAGGTCCAAGGTTTAACCAAAGACAATATAATATACAGATGACGCAATATAATGTTAGCTGATGTCCGCATTGGTTGCGATCGTGCAACAACGATCGTGCAACAAAAAGCTCTTCTCATTGTCCAACAAAATAAAAGCTTTTCTCTCAGCGCGTAATCCTTTGTGTGTGTGCATAAGTGCATCGTGTATGAAGTATGGTATGACGCTTTTCTGTTTTCGTTTATGCTATGCTTCTCGTTCTCCATAATGAATGTCCTCTAGATCTAGAGGAAAACAACAGTCGCCGCACTTGATAGATCGGTTTGTATTCTTATTATTATGTCACTATACTGTCTGCTCTTGTTTTATTTTGTGTGTGTGAATAACAAGGAAGAAGGGGCAAACAAAACAAAAATCCTCGTTCCTCGATGAAAAGAAAATCATCGGTCGGCTATTTCAAATTGTTAGCTGAGCTCATGCAAAAGATGTATAGATACGTTATAAATTTGTTCCTTTTTATGACGGCATACCAAACTGAGCCATCGTATTTTTAAAAAGCAGTTTGAATTTGAATGCCTGGTTAGTTTTGTTTCCTTTTATAAATACAATAGAAATTTGAATTAATTTTAGAACGTTAGTTTTGTCTTAAGAGTAATCTATATATGTATAAGAAGACTAAAAATATATATACGCATAGTAGGTATTCAGGAGTAAAATTATTTAAATTTCCTGATAAAGAACTAATTTAGTCGTTATTACAATGCTATTGGTTTTGATTTTATACATTATATTTCTTTACATTTTTTCCCAAAGTGATTACTACAAATAAGTTTATGTTATTCTAAATCGTCGCAAGATTCTCCTACTAGTTCCAGCCAGTCATTAGGGGTATTCATGCAACGTCGTAAACTTCGTAACGTGACCTATCAAAATTTGTATGGAAAATCATTTACGACGAGATGGTAAACTTACTACGCCAATTTGTGTGGAAAACCGAGATGGTAAACTTGCGACGAGGTTATTGTGACATTTCACACTTGAAATAAAGGCGCGAAATCAGAAAAAAATTACTTTGCATGCATTTTTAATACTTTTGATGCATTTATAAATAGAAATTGCATATTTTACTATACCAAGTATAGAATAATTAGTTAGTCCATCAAATTGTAGGTATTAAGAAAACAAGTTTTAAAAAACGTTTAAACGTTTGTCGTAAACTTACCATTTTACGCAATTGGTAAACTTACGACGTTGCATGAATACCCTTATTGTGTTTTTTAGTATCTTTATCAGGAAATTTAAAGTAATTACAGACTTTTCTCAGCAAGTTATATTTTAACCTATTTTAGGGCCAGTTTATTCAGATTTAGTTTAACCCATGATTATATATGTCTGTGGTAACCAAAAAGCGTTTGTTCAATTATTCTTCACTTTGGTCACCAAACCATAGATTTGCGACAAATCGTTTCAGTTTTCCAGTTTATTTATAAATTCAGTTGTTTTGTTAGAATTAATCCTTGGTTCAAATTGTTTATATTTTGTGTACGTTTCGGTATTTTATTGATTTATGTATTTTTTTTTTAAATTTAACTAAACATGAGTGATTTCAGCACAAACGGGTCCAAGCCGCAGTAATGCATTCAATTTTTTTCCACAAAGTGTGCATCGTATTCATCTGTCAGCTGAAAATGCGTGGACAAAGCGGATACGAAGCAACACACTAAATTTTGCGTTTATTGTTGTGTTGTTGAATGAATTTGGTTAAATACCTTTAACCGACCAAAATCGGCTGGTTATCGATTTCTCGGGTTAACTAAACTGATTCTATTGTTATCAGCTAAAATAACCGTTGATTAGAGTTAACCAAAGATGAACAAACCGGCCCTAAGTCTTCTTATATTTATTTAGTCCTAAAATTAACTCTTAAAACAAAACTAACGTTCTAAAATCAAATCAAAATTTGATTGTACATATTTATAATGCTTTGTTTCCACTTGCCGATTGAAAATCTTGAAAATTGGCAAGTGGAAGCAGTGAAAAATAGCTTGTCAATGAATTGACTAGCAGCGCTTGTCAATAACTGACAAAGAAACCACTGGACAAGGGGAAATAGCTGAATTGACAAACAAAATGTCACTTTGTCTTTAATTGACAGCGAAAATTAATTGGCATCATGTTTGTCAATGACTGTAGAAGGTAGGCCAATCTTTTTCAAATGAATATTTCTTTATTTTTGATGAATGATGGTTGAATCCTTCGCAAAATAAATTCAAAGTCAGTTTTCTTCATTTCATACGCATTTAGCATTTTGTATTTTGAATATTTTGCAAATTTTCGGCTTTGTTCGTCTTCTGTCTACAGCTAACTCAGATTCGACCAACAAAACACAAAAAGCGACAGCGATTCATATGTATCTTTTTTGAAATAAATAGTTGATTTGATTTTAAAAAAGAAAATGTTATTTGTTTTATGTACCTACATTATGTACCTATAGATTTTAATAATACGATGGCTCAGTTTGGTATGCCGTCATAAAAAGGAACAAATTTATAATACATAACAGAAATGATCGACGATTTTCTTTTCGTCGAGGACTTCTGTTCTGTTTGTTCCTTTTTCCTTCACACACACAAAATAAAACAAGAGCAGACAGTAGTGACGTAATAATAAGAATACAAACCGGTTTTAAATCTATCAAGATCAAGGGCCAAGGGGACATTCATTATAGAGAACGAGAAGTATAGCATAAAACGAAAACAAAAAGAGAGTCATTAACGATGCACTGCACAAGTGCACATCCAGACGATACACTCGCATCGCAAATTCGCAATTCGCATTTATATGACGTCAAATTGCATATAAAACGCAGCACGTCCGAATTCGTCGAAGGACAAATGCCGAATAATTAAATGAAATGAAGAACTGCAAATGCATGCAATGTTCAATTATATTTATAAGATAAGTGGTGTGTGTGGCTGGACTCTGATGGAGTCAGTTCCGTAGCAGTGGTAATGTTGTGGTAGTAGTGTTGTTCAGTTTCGGTTTCATTTTTTCTCAGCGGTAAAAGCTTTTTTGAAAAGCTTCTTAAGGGTATCGAATTTTGATTTCATATGACAACAATTGCCATTTGAATGCGTCATCTAGGTGTTTTATTATCTTTGGTTTAACCTTCCGCGGTCCGGAAACGGATCGCGGTCCGCCAGTTGCTGACCACTGATCTAGAGTATCAAGAAACAGCGGAACATATCCTCTTTGAATGTCCGTCAGATTTTCAAAGAAGACTAACCACTTTAAGAGAGGCTTATTATACAAACTCACCATCAACAACATGGTGTAGGTAGCTCCAGGACCTCGGTGAACTCAAACAATGTGATTTCCAGGGAAGTACAAAAGACCAACCCTGGTGGCAGGTAGGTACTGCGCTGAACTCTAATACAATGTAGCAATCAAGCAACCCACTCGAATCGAGAAAAAAAAATTGTGGTTCATTTTACTCTCTCTGGCATCCGTCCACTGTCCGTCAAAATCACTTCAAACGACGGCTACACAGGAAATTAGTTTCCCTTTCTATGTGAAACGGCTTACTCTGAAGCACTCAATGAAAATTAAATATTTTATCCTCAAAATCTGTCGGGGAAGGGGACTATGAAAATATGAGTTTCCAGATTCCATCGCTCCCAAAGATTATTATAAAAGCAGTCTCATCATCACCAATCACTTTACACGTTCTTCGTCTCAATGGCCCAGTTATGCCATATCCAATTTCACCACGACTCTTATGTCGAACGGTAATTGCTATACAAAAGCCCGAAATTGCCATTCAAACACATTCGTCTGCCATAGAAGTGCTAATATGCACCAATAAAATATTCATGTGCACACATTTCTGGATTACCTTCACTTCACTCTGAGTCCTGAGAACAAGAAGAACAAAAAAAAAAAGGAAAACAGGTCTCTTAAGCCTTGTATAGGTACACCAACGATGTGTGCTCTTTTTGCTTACACAAACAATCCACCCTTTGAGCCAATGAATGCAGAAACTTCCACTTTCGAGTGGCAATCTACAAGAGTTAACCTTAACACAATAGGCCACACAATTCAGATTTCTATTCAACAATTTTTTTTTTTTCAATTTTTTTGTGTGTGAGTGTAGGTACACCGGGTTAAAGGATCCTTGGAGGATCAAACAATCGACTTACTAATTGGATAATAACGGTATAAATCGTATGCATAATTGTTACCGTTGCGTTGCCCCGACCGCATGTGTCAGATAGATACTTATAGTCATGTACATGACAACATCCTTCGGAACATTCCTTGTGTGGTATAGTATTCGGCCCAACTACCGTTACCACACACTTTGTGCACTTGCCTTGGCGCAATAATTGTTTGATTTCAATTATCGTCACCGCATCGTCTACAGTGGTATACAGTATACAGAGAGCAAGATAAAAATGGAGGATTTGAGTCAGACACGGCTAGGGATAGTGTAGAGCAAGCCGGTGTGGAACACTCGTTGGCGGCAATTCATCATCGCAAAAATGGTTTCACATGGCGCGCACACCCTAAGGCCATTGCCACCTCCAACCCGCACATATCTATACATTCGGTTGAGATCTGGGTGGTGTATGCAAAATAAATTAAGACTACTGTGGCATTTTGCAGGATGCACACCACTCGTCGAGGGTTCTTTCTTCCTAGTGTTGTATTTTTTTTTTTTTGCAACCATCATCGTGGAGCATTTGTGTTCGTGGTTACCAGGTTTTACATGGATAAGCGAGTGCTCTTGATGCCGAGGATTTGGCGGAGAGTGTTCAAGCACTCGCAATGCAAATGTGTTAGAAGCGTTTCTAGAATTGTGCAAACGACTTTTTACCCCATCGACATCCATTGTTCGATGTAATACATTGGTGGCGGAGGTGAGGGCTGAAGCGATGAATAGCATAGTGGCAGCGGCATCAAAGCACCGCGGCTGTAAGTGGCTCCATCTAACGACATTTCCATTTGGTATTCATCGTCTGTTCCGCAGCCTACTATGTGTAATTAAAGCATTCCTGGTGCTGTTATACAGCCCGCGCATAAGGGAAGAAACTATATACCCGCATCCCATGGGAGCAGAGTGCGGATGGAGAATCGTTGCATGACCATTTGGAGTAGGCGATCATATTTCTGCAAACCGAAATCAGGGATAGGGTTGTTTGAAACGTTAGATATAGCGTGTAGGATGTAGGTGCTTGGACCACTAGTATCCGTTGGATGGCATGTCCTGTGACCTCGCCATTCAGCCACCATAATGTATGGGTATTTATGTGGGTAAAAATGGAATTTATGTGGCTTTTGGGAAATTTAGAGGAATAACTGTGGGAGATTTTAATGTCTGTAAAATTGGTAGAGTAACTGGCAATAAAATATAGGGCGGTTGCTCGTAAATCTTGGTCTTGACCAAAATGCAAAAAAGTACCATTGAAAACCGTCAGGAAAAAAGAGACGGCCAATATAAATAACGAGAGATTCCTGACCAAAAGGGGTGTACGCTGTTTTGGCGGTTTGATTGGAAATGTTTCGAATTTAGACTTTCGTTATTTATTAATATCACAGCCTGAGTGGTTGGCGCCTTTACTTAAAGATTTTCAACATAATCAAGGAACACGACAAGCATTTTTGTTCACAATTATATAATTGTTTCTGTTGCCCATAGGAGCATAGCATGGCATACTGTGAAGAAGGTCTTTTGAGGTTCTAAATTTGGAGACATTTGAGTGGTGTGTATAAAAAGAGTTTGATAAGTTTAGTAGTTGGACAGTTGAGTGATAGAATCTTCTTAAAGAAGATAATGGCAAGGGGCAACTGAAAGGAAAAATGGAAAAAACTTTGTCATATGAAGAATATTTTGATGGAATTTTGTATTAACATTAATACAAATAGTATCGGCTACTAGTTGCATCCGCCCGGCTTTGCCCGCTTCCAGCAATTGTATTGCTTGAGTATGTTCTATTATATAAGGACAATGTTCATCACATCAGATTAGGCTCGGTTATGTGGTGGTAGGGGTGGTAGGCTGTTAACACTTAATCCTACCTTAAGAATCTGAACAAGGTACAAAGAATTGCTTGAATCGGTATAACGGGTTCACTAAAATCTACACCACAACTATGACTAGAAACGTTGCTGAACCCACAACCCATCGATGGCCCTACGAACTAAGTCCCAACTGGAACTAACTCCCACTAGCCAAAACGAAGTAAGTCCCAGAAAATTTGGGATTTAGTTCATATGAACTAACTCGCATGATTTTTAGGAACTAAGACCCAACTAAGAATGAACAAAGTCCCATATAAGAATGAATTAAATCCCAATACTGGGAGTGTTCTTTATGAACTAAGTCCCAAATGAACTTACTCCCTACCTCCCAATCTAGCAGTGAACCCAAGCAGAGGGGCAGCATGCCCTCTATAGGTACATATACCACTGTGCCTACGGAAATTGATGAACTAACTCCCATCTCTCTCAAATTGGGACTTAATTAATTGGGAATTTGTTCACAATGAACTAAGAACTATCTCCCAAACATATGACCTAAATCCCACTGAATATTTGGTGGGACTTAGTTCATTTGGCTAGTGGGAGTTAGTTCCAGTTGGGAGTTAATTCGTAGGGCCCCCATAATCTATACACTAAGAACGTGGCAGCCAAAGGCGCTCTCAGACTACGAGAGAACAAAATTTTGAAGCCCGAATCGTTCGGTCACTCAAGAATACTTCACATCTTTGATCAGAGTGGACTCATGCCACTCACAGAGTAATGTCGTATAAGCATAAGGTATAACCCGTCCCACAGTGGGGAAAATGCGGAAATAAATGCTAAAAATGAAATTCGTAATATTGATTTTTTTTGATTTTTTTTTTAAAGATATATCTGTTCTATGTTTTACCAAAATTTGAGAAATTTATGTCAAAGAATTTTCGAGATACATCGCACCAATTTTAGTTTTAGATTTCATGTATTTTCTTGCAATAACTTCCAAAAAAAAAAAAAAAAAAAATAATATAAGGGTTAGTACCAAGTGCCCTAAAATTAATACTTACTGTTCTTTCCCTTGAGCTACAGTTTTAGCTACACTAAGCTACGTCTAGTGGTTACATTTATTAGAAAGCTACAGTATTCAGCTAACTGTTTTTGAAAGAATTGGAGCCCCATTGATCCCACTTTGAACGTAGTGAATAAATTAGTCTCGCTGGTTTAGACTAAAAAAAAACACGGTTTTGACTTTGGTAATGTTACAAAAGTAAGAATTTCTTTTCTAATAATAATTGGAAAGAACTCAACCAGGACTTTATTTTAAGAAGAAATATAGGGCTTTCAGTTAAATGCAAAATAAAATTAATCCGTTGAGGGAGGGCTGAGATATTCAATTTTTAGTTCAACCTCATTTTTCCTACCTCCAATTTTTTTTTTTTTTTGTTTTTCAAAAAAAAAATTTTTTTTCAAATTTTGTCCAAATGTGTGTTTGCCCGATCCAAATAGGTGTGCAAAATTTCATTGCTCTAATGCCCAGTTGCACAGTCAGAGTTTAAACTCTCGTTTTGGTTTAAACCGTCGTTCAACAAATTTTCGGTTTCACAGTGTTCGTTTAAACCCAAAGTGGAGTTCAACTCTCGGTTTAAGTTAAACGCCTGCATTCTGCCGTTTAAACTTTCCTTTCGCATTTTGAGGTTTATTTTGACAGCTGCTATTTCATACAGAGATATGAGAGAGAGAGAATAAAATAGATAAATTGTCTGGGTGCTACACTTCTTGAATTTATATGGGTGAAAACCAGAGTTATGATTAGTTTCAGCATTACTCCGGTAACTGCTAAAAAATGTCATCAGAATATTTTAATAGATTCCCAACCAATATACTTTTCAAGGAAAAACCCTTTTTTCAAGTGAACATCAGGTAGATTTTTGCCTAAACAATGTAGACAAGCGTAAATTGTATTGAGGATTATTTTTTTTTTTGTAATGCTACCAGTGATTTCTTTAGATTCTTGGCGAACAAACCTACTCTATGCTTTATACAATCCAATTTTGTTGTCCGATTTTGAACACACTTCTCGGGACAATGCCTCTAAATTTGATCTTGTTCAGTTAAAACGTTTCGTAGTTCATACCATTTTTGTATACAGATCTAGATTACTTTTTTGTTAAAAAAAAGTATAACCGGACCAAGATAGCGCAGATTTTCGCAGAAACACCAGCAAAAAACTTTGCGCGTACCTATTACCTACCAGACAATGACCCTAATTAGAGGCTCATAAAATCCTTTCAAAATTCATTATTATTACTGATCGGATGTGGTAAAAACCCATCGAGTGAAAAGAAGCAGTACCTGTGATCGCATCCGTCCGAATGCCCACTACATTATTATTATTATTGAAAGAAAAATTGATTATGTGAAAGCAGATAACAGTTCAAACATATGTCAACAATAAAATTAATACCAAAATACACAATGTAATAATATTGCACATATTTTCTTTCATTTACAAATGGTAAAATAGATAAAGTAGAGAAAAGCAATAACCATTTATTTGATCAAAAGTGCGCTGGTAGAAAAATATCCCCTTAAGGGAAATTGTTCTGCGCTTCCACAACATGCGTTTAGTTAACTGGCAGATTATTTTGAACTGTGAAACTGAACGAGTTAAACCAAAAGTTTAAACTCTCGGTCAGGTTTAGTTAAACTTCAGTTTAAACTCTGACTGTGCAACTGGGCATAAGTTTATTAGTTCTGATTTTATAGATTTTTTTCCGCTCCCCCATACAAAGCGCCCCACTGTGCGTCCCAAATCAAAAGAAAGATCCCAACATGCGCAGTGCACTTTATTTAAGGTACGTTTTTTTCTCTTAAGGATTTTTGATCGCATGAAATTGTTAATGCTTTTCTCTACTTTATCACAAAGTTTACCGAAAATTCCATTTCAACCCTTTTAAAGACATAGTGGGTTCCACGCTGTTATAGTAAAGTCACCCAGCAAATTTCCCTCTCCTTTGGGGTGGGTAAATGTGTATCTTTGGCATAGGCAAACGACGGTGCTGTGCTGCTGCTGTGTGGACAATGATGCCCCGTTCACAATGTGGGCGTGATAACTAGACGAGAGCGAGGCGAGAATCGTTCTCGCCTCGTTCTCGCTTTAAGCTCGTCCGGCAATTCACAATGAAACGTGGTACGTCGGCGAGTTTTTCTGACAACGAATAGAGGGACCACTGAAACTACAAAACCATATTGCCACTTCGATTTTTTTTGCAAAACAGAGCTGCACTTTTATTGCTTTTTTAGCACTATTGCATGCAGTTTGAATATTCTAAAAACAACCAATTCGCAGTTTTCAAGCGTCGCTATCATCAGCCGCTATAACTATCAGTAAAATGCAACCGAAAAAAATTCGGTTGCTTTTTTTGAGCACTTAAACTTAATGACTGAACTCAATCTTGGTCTTAAAATGTTGCTTATGAATTATAAAGTTAGTTAAAAAAAAATTAAGCAATTGTTGTCTAAGGTTGAAAACTCACCGGATAAAGCGAAACGTGTTTTTTTGTTTCGTGAAACAAGAGAACATTGTTTCTTATGAGGCAACACACACCAAAGCAAATGAAACAAAACACATGTTTTTGTTTTTAAGTGTTTCGGTGGTGGTTGTCGAAAATACATGCCATTGTATACAAGCATAACACAAACCGAATGCAACAAAACTGTTTTGAACCAGCGGCGTTGACGATAATTGCCTACTTTCTTAGAGCGCAACACAACACCAAAGAAAACAAAACATAAAAACCAAAGCAAAACAGAAAAACATGTTTCGTTGCCGATAGTTAACCTGTTGTTTTTGCGAAACAAAATTTACATGTCGTTATTTTTAAAATGTAAATAAGATTTGCACAACTTCATTGTCTGAGTCCGACCAACACTAAAAGCAAGTCCTAAATTCCACACCAAACGAAACAAGAAAACAAAACGTTTTGTTTTGCTACAATCTGTTTCGCTTGGTGTGTGTTCAAATAAAAAAAGATTTTTTTTCGAATCAAACAAAAAAAGAATTTTATTTCGAATGAAAGACGTGTTGTTTAATCTAATCTACATTTTCTAGAAAATTAATTTATTAATTTTTTCGTACGTACAACTTTTTCTTTTGAACTTCTTAGTCAATTCCAGAACAGTTTCCAATGAATTCCTATGAAAAGCTTACAGTCTTACATCCTAATAAAATTTTCTCAAGAAAATGACCCCCAATAACCAAGAAATAAAAAAGAAACTTACTCAAAACATATATATTTTCGGGGCAATGTTTGTTTAAAGAAATACGAAATTCCCCTTTTAACCGTCATTCATTATTATGGGAAAATAAGTTCTAACATTATCGCTGACTTATTTAAACATTTCTCAGAATAATCAAACCGTATCAAAATAATAACAAAAAAACGATAAAAGTGCCGCCCTGTTTGCTTGAGAAAATACAAGTGGCAACCTTAAGTACATTTCTATGAAAATGGCGTCGCTTCCCACTCAGAGAGTAAATGTCATCGGTGTCTCGGGCGAGATTTTTCCAAATTTCCGAAATGGTCGCGAGACGAAGCAACGAGTCTCGCGCCATTGTGTATTGCTGCTTGCTGCATGCATTTCCTTTGAATGGACATTATTTGACAACTCGCGCTAGACTCGATCTCGCTCTCGTCTCGCTCTCTCGCTGTATTGTGAATCGGCCATCAGTCATGGTTCGCTCGTCGATCGAGTTCGATATCTTCGGAAGCAGGGGTATGCTTGTTGTTTGAAATGCGCACATTTTTTTTAGCTGTAGTTCTGGTTGGAAAAGTAGTTTTGTTGTAGGTAAGGGAATAAAATCCCTAATGTGAAGAGACCTGCGCAAGAAATTTTCACTTAAGTTGGGACGGTTATATAACCATGATGGAATAAGTATAAGGTGGTCTCGTCGGCAAAAAGTAGTCCCTTAACGACACGTTTTTCTCTTTATTCAGCGTAGTAAGTGTACGTTAACGAAGCGTTAAGGGACCAAAAAACGAACGAGTCGGCAGCCGACGAGACCACCTTATACTTATTCCATCATGGGTATAACCATCTTCACAGATGGCCCAAAGACGGAGAATGGAACGGGAGAATGAGTCTTCTCAGAAGAACTAAATATCAGCCATTCATGCCGACTGGCAGATCAGTGCAGCATTTTTCAGGCAGAGATCTACGCGGTTAAGAAAGCAGCTAGAACTGCATTAGCGAGCAAACTACCAGCAATGGAAATCACCTTCTGCGTGGACAGCCAAGCAGCACTTAAAGCGATTATCTCCAATCTGGTAAACTCCAAGTCCAAATCCGTACCCAGTTCCTCTCAGCATTGAGAGCATTAAGCCATCACACAGTAATGCTGTGTTGGGTTCCTGGGCATGTCGGTGTAAACGAGGCAGCAAATAAACTAGCCAGATGCGGCTCTGAAATGGACGGATGTACTATTAGCTGACAGACAAGTTTGAGAGCTTTCAACGCGTCATTGACAATGTCACATTAAACTTGGCTAAAGAACGATGGAACAACACTTCCGGTTGTACTATATCTCGTAGCTTGTGGCCCGCAATTAACACTAAAAGCTCAAAGATCCTAAAATCTTTTAATATAAACCAAATCCAAGTGTTCGTCGGGGTAATAACCGGGCCCTTCATCATTGGAAACATGTCAAAAAGACTAGGTATCTTTACAAGTGACTTCTGCAGAAGTTGCAGGGATGTGTCACTGCAGATACCTCCAAGAATGCCGCTACTCTTGTATATGAGCACGGTTCTTCGACGGCTTGGAAGATCTAACAACGATACCTCTATCACATTTAAGAAGATTCATCAACAAATCCGAATGGTTGATTCGGATTCTCAAATAACCTAACCTAACCCCCTCCAATTTTACCGGATCCCGCCCATAGTTTATTAAATGCATTCTAAAGAAACGTCTATTTGCCAAATGTCAAGGCTAAAGCTGCCATATAATGTGAAGATATAGTGTAATTTTTAGATTATGGTGTTCAGCACCTGGTGGTATTGTTATCGGAGACGAGCCGTCATCAAAGCCTTGCTAAATGCTAATAACCTCGTTATTCTTACAGACAATCCTCATATGCTGCAACTGCAGATTAATAAACTAAAGCAGTAGGTACTGCTATAGCTGGGCCCTGAAAATCCACACTGCAAAGTCAAAAATAATGATTTCCCCAACAATCAACAAAGCGGCGTCAAAGGGAAAGTAGGCCAATCTTAAAAGTTCTTTCAGCGTTGTAATTTGTAATAGGCATTTTTCCTTTTTAGCTCAGAGCTGAGCAGTGAGCTCTGAATAGGGCTCGAGAATTTTCAGCATGCTCTGAACCTAGCGTGCACTATAAGGGCCACATAAACTCTTATGTGACAATTTATGCCTTAAAAAAAGGAGCACATAGGGTCTTTTGGATCTATGGTAAGACCACTTCTCTCATATGCATCGATTGTGTGGTGGAACAGGCTTTCGCGGAAACGTGATACTGCTTCTTTTGCCAAAGAACGGTTTGCCTTGGCTGCACAGGGACCTTCCCCAGCACTCCGGGCTCTGCTCTAGATGTTATGATGAACCTACCCTCACTTGATATTTTTATCATAGGGTGTACGCTGAAAACCATCTCTCGGTTAAAGAGAGAACTTGTGCGAGAATTATCCTTGGACCCCTGTCTTATGGATAAGCCGCCTGACGCAATGACACCAGAAATCCTACTGCGACAAAACTACCACGTCAGGGTCCCAGGTCACACCGTTGGGTCTGCCTGCATCTGTGGTTAGGTCATCCATTGATACTTGGGTTTCTCGTTAAAACGAGTGTTGGTGGCGTGACTATATGCTGGTTGTAGACAGACCAAACGACTCAGGAGAATCAACTGAAGACTGCTTGTGGGCGTCTGTTCGGGCCACCAAGCTTTTGCCAACACAAATGTATTGGGCTTGAGCGACACCACCATCTGTCCTGCTTGTGGAGAGGACGACGTTACAGCGGAACACTTCCTCTGTAGTTGTCCTGCCGAACATCTAAGCCATTCATCACTGAAGCTCCTTCTCATCTTTCTTCGAAAGACGGGAAAACTACGGTAACGTAAGGTGTCTGTTTGGCAGTACAATGGACCAGTAATTGTGTCTTAGTGCTCCAGCGGGTATAGTAGCAACCTCCGACAAAAGAAAAAAAAAAAGAATCAAAAGGTCGCATGTTTTCCGATAGATGGAGCTGAATACACAAATCTCAAAATTACTCTACAATTAGGTGCTTTAATATACTTATAACAGCTTTAACCTTAAAATTTGGTAAATATACTTTTAAAACCAAATTTTATTCCCTCGGAAGTCAAACTTAAGCTTGAAAAGGAACTAACTGTCACTGAAGTACGTGTTGCTGTTACGATACGTATTATCTAAGTATGAGAAATTATTTGGATCCTTCAACCGACGACCGACCTGACATTGCATGCAGCTTTAGCAGCTTACCTACAACAATATGGATTCAAAATCCAAAACACTCAAATGCAGATACTCTTTTATTTGATGAGATATTAGTCTGTCAAAAAACTAATTGACATGCAGTAGTAGCTATATGTTGATGCGAAAAGAGCGGAGGACATGAGCAAGTTAGTGCTGCTGTAAACTGGAAGTCTAAAAAGCGGCAAAATGTGGTAACGTCTAATGCAGAAGCCGTGTATATTGCATTATCCTTAACTACAAAAAAGAACATTGATTAACTATACGAGTATGTGTTACACTTATACTGCGTTAATTAATTGCGACAACCAGAGTGCACAACAAACTGCGAAATGGGACAAGCAGTCACGAACCAAGCCTAAGGATTATAAGTACCATTTCATCAGGCAGACGATTGAAAAGGGTGCAGTTAACATCAATTTATCTTCAAACTGATGGCAGCAGATGGGCTGACAAAAGTAGTCCCGAGAGAAAAGCATTTATTCTGTGTCCGAAAATTTTGGATGGATTTCAAATACAAAATGTTGACGAGGAGTTTTGAAATTAAGACCATTCACTTTATGTTAGCTTATAATGATTAATTGGATTTGTGGCAATAGCTTAAATATTCGCATAAAGTTTACATTTAGATTCTACTTTTATATTTTTTGTTCAACGTGCTTATTCACGTTGGACATGGTACCTATGCATAATTCAAGATTTTCGTTTGCGTGACAGACGCTCAGAAATTTCCTTAACTTCAGTTCTGCAAGGTTCTACTTCAAAAATATACTGACAAGTGAGGAGATGAAGACTGCATCGGTATCCTCCCGATAAGGTATAAAATACCGCCCCGGCCAAATGAGGGAGCGGCCTTGAAACAAGTCTCATATAACTACATACATGTATTCGGCTTATTGGTTAGGTTAGGTTAGGGTTAAGTGGCTGCCAGCATATGCCAGAACACTTAGACCGATATTAGATCCATTGTGATACCATCCGGATCACAAATTAATCCACGCCTAATTGTTGCAACCATTCTGAGCTTTAAATGATGCGTAATAAACTCCTGATGTCACTAGTAATGAGGTCTCCAGGTTGTTAAAGAAGAAAGCACATAAGTGGATTTTCCTATTCTGAGAAAGAGCAGAGAAGGTGGTAGACAGTTTCCCCCCCCTCCTCATTTCTACAACTTCTACAAAAATCATTTGAGGGAACGCCAAGTCTTGTTGCGTGCCTACCTATCAGACAGTGTCCAGTGATGATACCTACCATAGTGCTAATATGACGTATTTTTAGAGGTATCAAACACTCAAAGCGTTTCAGATCCAAGTTTTTCCAAATCAAATTTCGCGTCTAGCTTTAATCTATGTAGCAAAGGTAAAGTTGTTCCACTGCTGGCGAGTTCATCGGCCCTACAATTCCCTGGAATACTTCTATGCCCCGGCACCCAGAAGAGGTGAATTTTGAACTGCTCTGTGATATATAGGAGAGACGAGCGGCATTCTTGATCTACTTTCGAATTAATAGAAAAGGATTCCAATGATTTGATAGCTGCTAGATTTTCTGAAAAAATACGGATATCCTTATTAGATAACACGTTCTTCTTGAGCCAGGATAGGGCTTCTTTAATCGTCATCGGGAAGACAGAAAGAGAGACTGAGATTGAGTCTATTAGAGAAAACACCCACCCCTTTCGTCAGTTTTTGGTCCATCGGTATAAAAGTGAACCGACTCAAGAAAAGCCTCCTCCTCCCAGAGAGACCTGGGGGATGCTAGACTTGAAATTGTTGTCAAAGTTTAACTTGGGAGTAGTGTAGTCTGTGTTTCCAGAAACGCTTTCGGAATTGTTCAGTATAGAGGCATGTCCAAAATCTTTACTAGAGCACTGCGATACTGCTTTCAAAGGAACAACGGCTGAATTAACAGCAATTTGTCTGCTAAACATATCAAGAGGTGTAAGATGGAACAAGATGTCAATTGCTGCTGAAGGTGTTGTGCGAAGTGCACCACTGATTCACATACTAATAGTTGGACTTTGCTTACATAGTTCAAGTTTATTACCTTATCTGGTGCAGTCCAACAAACAAAAACGACGTACGTGAGTATCGGTCTTATAACCGAAAAATAGAGCCAATGAGTTATACGAGGTTTTTTTTAAGCCGCATTTGACCAATGACCTTTTTGGAGGATAAAAGCGCGACTGTGGATTTGTTTACTCTTTCTTGAATGTTGGGTTTCCAATTTAACTTCCTATCCAAAATAAGACCTAAATATTTTACTTCTTTAGAGGATTGGCGGAATTTTATATTTCCTTGTGAAGAGTACAAATTCCGTTTTTTGGGGGTTTACACTCAAACCATAAAGTACATGCCCATCTGGTAAGCTTATTTAGAGCGTCTTATTGTAAGAGTTCTTTGAGAGTATTTAGTTGTTTTCCAGAGATTGCTATTGCAACGTCGTCCACATAAGCGATCACCGTGCATCCCTCTGTTTCCAGGCTTATCAATAGTTTATTAACCACCAAATTGCAAAGAAGAGGGGATAAGACACCACCTTGTGGGGTGCTTCTACTGACAGATCTTCTAATCCGACTGCTAGTGCTAAGCAGTAACTTGATGAAATCGCAAAGTGAGGCATCTACCTTCATACATGGCAGTGCATTTGTAATCACTGATGTGTTGACATTGTTAAAAGCGCCCTCTATAACCAAAAAGGCTATCATTGTGTACTCCTTATGAAGCATGGAATATTCGATCTTACGAACAAGCTGATGTAGTGCTGTTTCCACTGACTTACCTTTGTAGTAAGGATGTTCAGCTGTAGACAGAAGTCGATTATCGATGCTGTCGCGTAGTTGTATATCAATCAGTCTTTCCAATGTTTTTAGAAAGAACGACGACGAATTATATGGTTCACTTGCTTCCAAATTGAAACCATCATCGCCCAACGAGTTTATTAAGAAGCAGCCCACATTTCATTTTAAACTTAGAACCATCTGTGGACTAGGTATGTTATTATGGCCTTTTTTTCATATCAAAGAGCGTATCCAATTTGTCAATTTCTGATTCCATCTCATCGACCATTAGCCAAATTGTTGACAGCATCGAAATTTATCAAACACTAGTGGGCCCGGCAAACGTTGTTTTGCCTGGCCGTACATTTTCATTTCATTTTTATTTAACCGACGTGTACAGACTGACTCTGTACTCAGTGTGCTTCGCCCGATATTTCCTCGGACGTGTGCCCAGTGCTGCCAGTGTTTGGTCATAAGAATTCCCACGCAAGTACCAAAAAAATCCCTTTTTTCCCTCGCCTGGTTCGAAAAAGTACCTCAGATTTTCCCACAGATATTTTACGAAAGGAAAACAAAAAATTAACGAAACAAAAAACAGTCTCAATAACTATGGGAAAAAACCTTAGCGTCTTACAGGCAAAGCTCCACGCTATACTCAAGAATCAGCCAGCCACATCAACAAAATTAGCATCAAAGCCGTTCACATCTATATAATATTCCCGGATAGTCAAGCAGCTATAAAGGCCCTTAGCTCACTTATTATTGGATCCAAATCAGTATTACACTATGACTATTTCAACACCCATCAAAGGCTTAGGGCCAGCTTCAAAGGTTCCGGAAAAAGTTTCGGATAATATTATCCAACATATAACGCTATACGACAGATAAAGGAGTGTGGCAATAAAATCCCTGTGATACTAGTTTCTAGGAATCATGTCTGTCAATTATTTATATACAACTTGTTTGTCATAGTGTTTACTTATTATGAATATTTATTAGCGTTCATGATAAAATAATTGTTCCAATTACTTTTCACATAGAGGCTGATGTAGAAATTTGTTTTCTAAAAATTCAAATAAAGCCATGTTGTAGCTGCAATCTACGCTCGTCAACGAAAAAATTAATATTTGCTTAAGGGCTTTAACAGCCTACTTGAACCGCCTGAATATCCTATAGACTTTATCTGTTAGATCTATCGGAGACCTTTGAAACAAAAATTTGATGTTCAGCTGGCAGATAAGTTCCTGATAGGATAGCCGAGACTTTATCAGCTAGTCTTGAAACTGGCCTTTGCCTCGTGAATAGAACCAAATTTGGTGGGTTCATGTGCATAAAGGCGACGAAGGAAACGAAAAGCAGACGAATTGGCCAGAATAGGTTCCGAAACCCCTTTCACGGGACTGGAACCTTTCTCATATACCCCCAAATTGGCTAAAAACTTAGCCTTAAAAAGCTGGGAACATACAAAATGTATCTCGTATTGGGAGAATACCCCAGGTTTAACAATGCCCATAGCCAGACATGATATCAGAAACCTTGTATAGGATTCCTTATAGGTACGCTGACCATCCGTCCTTTATTTAAAAGGACAGTCCTTTCTTTTATACCTCTGTCCTGTATTTTTTTATTTTCAATAAAGGACGGATTTTGTCCTTTATTTTTGAAACTGTCCTTTAAAAACTGACAAAAAAAATTGCATGCATAGCATAGAGAATTAATTTTTGGGCAATTGAACTCTACGAAGTATCGAAACATATACTGTAATCGTTACAATCTGTACAATTCGCGGGCTATAGGTCAAAGACAAGTTTTTTATATTTGCGACGTTTCGGACGTGATTACGTCCTTCATCAGGCCTTTATTAAATAACAGAACAAATATATAATTAATCACAATTACAAATGTGAGAAGTCAAGGGGACTTACGGCAAGAAACAAGAAGATTTACATTAAAAAGGATACAGCCAAGAAATACAAATCAACACAAAAAACTAAAAGATTGAAATTATACAATTAATTAACACATTTTAAAAAAGATATGTTGTTTTAAATATTACTTTTCATAATGATATGAAATAATTTAAGATTATAGAAAAACACTACATCTAATATCGGGCGAAGATCGATACTTTCGATGACTACTGATAGGTAGGCCTTTTTATCAGCTGGCTGTAAATGTTGCTGAGATTTTCGCAATCAGAGCGACGATTCATAGTGTTATCTGTGTTAGTGATGTGTAGCATCTCCAAAAGCATTCGCTTACTGTAATGCCTCTCTGATTGCAATACTCTCACATTACCGAGAATATTGAAGAACCTGACGGAGAACTCTAGGTATAATGTCAAAAACGCTAAGGACTTTATCCGCTGTGTCACTCCTATTTATCTGGAAGAAGATGATGTTCTAGTGTCTTTCGATGTAGTGTCACTATTTACGAACATACCCATCCATTTGGCACTAGAGATGATCGATAAAAGATGGGATCGATTACGCGATCACACTAAGCTGAAGAGATCCCAGTTTATGGATATACTTCGGTTCTGCGTTATTGACAACAACTACCTAGAGTTCGAAAATAGGATATTTCAACAGAAGCAAGGCGTCCCCATGGGCAGCCCAATATCTCCAATTTTAGCGGACATAGTAATGGAGACATTACTGGATGACGTTTTTGGGAAACTTGCATCTGGACCAAAAATAGTGACGAAATATGTAGATGATCTTTTCGCTGTCATAAAACGTGGTAATATTCAGGCAACTTTATCAGCACTAAACGATTTTCACCACCGTATTCAATTCACCGTTGAAACCGAAACAGACGGTGAGTTACCATATCTGGACGTCAAAGTGGTCAGAAAAGATAGACGCATGATATTCGACTGGTATAGGAAACCAACTTCTTCAGGTAGAATGATCAACTACAACTCAAAACACCCCAAACGAGTCATTATTAACACCGCCAAGAACTTCATCAACAGAGTACTTGACAACAGTGACACAAGCTTCCGCACAAAAAACATAAATATCATCAGAGACACCCTGTTATCTAACTCTTTCCCTGCGCCTATCATAAACAGCATGATTAAACAGCACAGCGTCGTGAAAGAGGAAAACATAGACGACCAGCTGCCCAGAGCAACTGTGTACAAAGGTGTTTTGTTTATTCCCTCCCTCTCAGACCGTATTAAGGCAGCACCGATAAGAGACAAGGAAAAAACAACAATAGCGTTCAGACCAGCCAAAACACTGAAGAATGAACTCTTCACTAACACAAAGGGGAAACTTGATGTGTTAGAAAAGTCGGACGTTGTTTACCAAATCAACTGCTTAGGTGGAAATGGGAGAAAATGCTCTTCGGTATACATTGGTACCTCTAAACAAAAGCTCAAAAACCGCTTGTCTGGTCATAGATCTGACATCAACAGTGGGAGCTTGCAGAAAACGGCGCTAGCTCTCCATTGCATTGAAGAAAAACATGCACCAGATCTCGGTAATGTGAGAGTATTGCAATCAGAGAGGCATTACAGTAAGCGAATGCTTTTGGAGATGCTACACATCACTAACACAGATAACACTATGAATCGTCGCTCTGATTGCGAAAATCTCAGCAACATTTACAGCCAGCTGATAAAAAGGCCTACCTAACAGTAGTCATCGAAAGTATCGATCTTCGCCCGATATTAGATGTAGTGTTTTTCTATAATCTTAAATTATTTCATATCATTATGAAAAGTAATATTTAAAACAACATATCTTTTAAAATGTGTTAATTAATTGTATAATTTCAATCTTTTAGTTTTTTGTGTTGATTTGTATTTCTTGGCTGTATCCTTTTTAATGTAAATCTTCTTGTTTCTTGCCGTAAGTCCCCTTGACTTCTCACATTTGTAATTGTGATTAATTATATATTTGTTCTGTTATTTAATAAAGGCCTGATGAAGGACGTAATCACGTCCGAAACGTCGCAAATATAAAAAACTTGTCTTTGACCTATAGCCCGCGAATTGTACAGTTATGTGTATCGATTAAACTCAAAATGGAAATAATCTATGAGCATAGTTACCATAACTTCAATTTATACTTACCACATTGCTAAACATATCCTTAATACGGTCCTGGGGTTCCTTGCCCTTTTTCGGTCTAATCAGCAAATATATCTTCTTTAATTCGGGACACGCTCTATCGGATTAACCACAAACATGCACATAAAAACAAAATACAAACGAAAATTAATACAAATATGATTTAAAGTACAACATGTCGCAACGGCATCTATCCTAAGCCTTTCGCCATAAATAGAATCCTCCCACATTCACAACACGCTGTACGCAACACCAGGAAAGCACATACCTGAGTAATTTTTCAACAAGGACTTTCCCAAGGAATCCAGTTCCACCGGTGATAAATAGACATCGTCCAGCGAAGCATTTCGCTATTCTGTCCTCCTCACCCTCGGGGATGTCATCTTTGCTGAGTTTTTCGCTCTCGAACTCGAATGTTGGTTTCGATGTCGTCATTGT